>CM048749.1:125575287-126165287 GCA_026315105.1 Locusta migratoria
GGGTCCGAGCAGGTGCACGGGGGGAGGGGATTATTAGTTATTGGGAGCTCCAATGTTAGGCGCGTGATGGAGCCCCTTAGGCAGATAGCGTCCAGATGTGGAAGGAATTCCAACGTGCACTCGGTGTGTCTGCCGGGGGGCCTCATCCGAGATGTGGAGGCGGCCTTGCCGGCGGCTATCGAGGGTGCGGGGTGCAGTCGACTGCAAGTCGTGGCTCACGTCGGCACCAATGACGCTTGTCGCCTGGGTTCCGAGGACATCCTCAGGTCCTACGAGCGGCTGGCGGAATTGGTGAAGGCTGCTGCCTTCGCACGCGGGGTGCAAGCAGAGCTGTCGATTTGCAGCATTGTTCCCAGGGTTGATCGGGGTTCTTTGGTTTGGAGCCGAGTGGAGGGCCTGAACCAGAGGCTTCGCCGACTCTGTGACAGTCATGGCTGCAGATTTCTGGATCTACGTTATCGGGTGGGGAATTGTAGGGTGCCCGTAGATAGATCAGGGGTACACTACACTAAGGAAGCGGCTACTCGGGTAGCAGAGTACTTGTGGAGTGCACATGGGTTTTTTTTAGGCTAGGCGCTAACTCTGATGAGCACTCGCCTGTCAGCATTCAAACAGCGAATTCAGGCCACGTTCGGAACAAAAATTCGAACATAAAAATATTAGCCGCGAACTTACAGAGTATTAGAAACAAAGTTCCCGAATTTGCAGCGCTGCACGGAAGTTATTGCGCTCAGATAGTTTTAGGCACCGAAAGCTGGCTAAATGATGATGTGGCAAGTTCAGAAATATTTAGCGAAGCGTGGAATGTATATTGGAAAGATAGATCTGATACAACTGGAGGAGGAGTGTTCATCGCTGTGGAAAAAGATATTGTTTCTACTGAGATCGAGGTTGAAAGTAACTGTGAAATTATCTGTGCACGTATAACAGGTCTAAAAGAAGTAAAGTTAATAGTTGGGTGTTTTTACCGGCCCCCCAGTGCCGCTGTAGCAGTTTTAGAATCATTCAAGGAAAGTCTACACCAGGTAGTGCATAGGTATCCGGGCCATGTAATATTAGTCGGAGGTGACTTCAACCTTAAGAGTATAGATTGGGACCTCGCTAGTTACATTTCAGGTGGTACAGACAAGCAGTCTTGCGAGCTACTTTTGAACACATTCTCCGAAAACTGTCTTGAGCAGTTAAACCGGCAACCCACGCGCAATGGAAATATTCTAGACCTTATAGCCACACACAGGCCTGACCTTATTAACGATGTCTGTGTAGAGACAGGAATTAGTGATCATGATATCGTCATAGCGTCGATGGTGACCAAAGTTCATAAACCAGTCAAGGAAGAGCCGACAAGCAAATGTTACGATCGCACTTAGAAAATGAATGGGCATCGTTTAATTCTGGGACTATGGATGTAGAGGAATTGTGGACTAAATTTAAGTGCATTGTTAATAAAGGGTTAGAGAAATATGTGCCAGTAAAGACGATTAAGGATGGAAAAGATCCACCGTGGTATAATAATAATGTTAGAAAGCTGCTGAGAAAGCAAAGGCTGTTGCACTCTCGAATCAAAAAAGAACACGCAAATGATGACAGGCAAAAGTTAGTAGAGATTCGTGCGTCTATAAAAAGATCGATGCGTGAAGCATACAATAATTATCACAGCCATACCTTAGCAAAAGATCTTTCCGAGAACCCGAAAAAATTCTGGTCCTATGTAAAATCGATAAGCGGGTCAAGGCCCACTGTCCAGTCACTAGTTGATCATTCCGGGGCAGTAATAGAAGAAAGCAAACGGAAAGCTGAAGTTCTAAATTTAACCTTTAAGAAATCTTTGACGCAGGACCGCACAAATATACCATCATTTCATCAACGTACTAATTCCGAAATGGGGGACATAGCAATAGGTATTTCCGGTGTAGAGAAGCAGCTGAGAGAGCTAAATACGAAAAAGTTTGCTGGTCCGGATGGAATACCAGTTCGATTTTACAAAGACTATTCTGCGGCATTGGCCCCCTACTTAGCTTGCATTTATAGCGAATCTTTAATTCAGCGCAAAGTTCCTAGTGATTGGAAAAAAGCGCAGGTAACTCCCGTGTATAAGAAAGGAAAGAGAACTGGCCCATACAATTACAGGCCAATATCGTTGACATCGGTTTCATGTAGAATTTTGGAGCATATTCTCAGTTCGAATATAGTAAATTTCCTTGAAACGGAAAAGCTTCTTTCCATGAATCAGCACGGGTTTAGGAAACATCGTTCATGTGAAACTCAGCTTGCCTTTTTCTCACATGACATCTTGCGAGCCATGGACGAAGGGCAACAGGCGGATTGTGTTTTTCTCGACTTCAAAAACACGTTCGACGCGGTGCCACACTGCAGACTGCTAACGAAGATACGAGCTTATTGAATAGGTTCACAGATTTGTGACTGGCTGGAAGACTTCCTAAGTAATAGAACACAGTACGTTGTTCTCGACGGCGAGTGTTCATTAGAGACGAGTGTATCGTCAGGCGTGACCCAGGGGAGTGTGATAGGACCACTATTATTTTCTATCTATATAAATGATCTGATGGACAGAGTAAGTTGTAATTTGCGGCTGTTTGCTGATGATGCTGTGGTGTATGGGAGTGTCGTCTGTAACTGACTGTAATAGCATACAGGTTGACTTAGACAAAATTTCTAGTTGGTGCGAAGAATGGCAGCTAGCTCTCAATGTAGAAAAATGTAAGCTGATGCGCATGAGTAGAAAAAACAATCCTATAATATTCGAATACAGCATTAGTAGTGAGCTTCTTGATGCTGTCGCGTCGTTCAAATATCTAGGCGTAAAATTGCAGAGCGATATGAAATGGAACGAGCATGTAAGTACAGCTGTGAGTAAGGCAGACAGCCGACTTCGGTTTATTGGGAGAATTTTGGGAAGATGTACTTCACCTGTAAAGGAGACCGCGTATAAAACGCTTGTACGACCACGTCTTGAGTATTGCTCAAGTGTTTGGGACCCGCAGCAGATCGGTTTGAAGGAAGACATAGAGGCGGTTCAGAGGCGAGCAGCTAGATTTGTTACCGGTAAGTTCGACCAATGCGCGAGTGTCATGGAAATGCTCCGGCAATTCCATTGGGGATCGCTGGAAGAAAGACGACGTTCTTTTCGTGAATTTCTGTTAAGTAAATTTAGAGGGCTGGAATTTGAAGCTGAGTGTAGTACGATGTTGCTGCCGCCTACTTACATTTCGCGTAAAGATCACAAAGTCAAGATAAGAGAAATTAGGGATCGTACGGAGGCATATAGGCATTCTTTTTTTCCTCGTTCTATTTGGGAGTGGAATAGGAAAGGAAATGCCTAGTAGTGGTACAGTGTACCCTCCGCCACGCACCTTACTGTGAATTGCGGAGTATGTATGTAGATGTAGATTGTGGTTGCACCCGTGTGAACTTCCTAACAATGTATTCTTTTAAAACAACACTGATGTCATCCAGAAGTGGCATTGTGAAAATGTTGATATGCTCTTTCCCCTGATGTGTCAGCTCGAATTTGCTTAAACCCCTTTGGGGCTAGGAATTTGGTGGGAACATGGACTGTTGATATTCCAGTCTCGTCCAACTTCCAAATGTCAGATGGCTGGAAAGGATGTCGTCATAATATTTCTTTATAGTTCTGGAAAACAAGTTCCACAGTCTCACGACTGTAGCTCAAACAAAGCTAATTCCTTCTGGCTTTCTTACAGACTTCACCTGAGTACCTCTTACGAAAATCTTTTAACCACCGAGGTCCAGCTTTCTCCTCAGTTTTCCAGGAGAGAGGACAATTTTTACTGTTGACCACAGTGTATTGGTATGCCAGTTGACTTACAATCATCAGGCTTAAACCATGGTGCATCTTGGCAGCTTCTTTTACATATTTAACCAACAACAGTTCATCCTCCTTATTGAAAACTTTCTTCACAACCTAGTTTGGTGAATATACAAACTTCTCTTTTCCAGTAGCACTGAACTGTTTTAAATGAAATATCAGTGTAGGTTTTTTTATGCCGAAGTGTTTTGCTGCCTTGCCTATGGTCATATCTCCTGACTTAACAGCACCCACTGCTTGTTCCAAGTCTTCTTTCACTATTTTCTTTGTAGTTACTCCTGCTTTAATTGTTGGGATTCTGTTGTTGAAAAGAAAGTATGCCGGCCGCGGTGGCCGAGGGGACTGCGGCGCGTCAGTCACGGTCTGCACGGCCACTACGGTTGGGGATTCGAATCCCCCCTCGGGCATGGATATTTGTGCCGTCCTTAGTCTTAAGTAGTTCATAAGTAGTTTGTAAGCTTAGGGACTGATGACCCCGTAGTTAAGTCCCATAAGTTGTACAAACATTTGAACATTTGAATTTGAAATTGATGTTGTACATTTGACCGGTCAAAGGCACATCGAAATGAGTGGTCAAAGGTACAACATTTAACAAGGTTTTCACTTGGGACTGCCGGCCGCGGTGGCTGAGGGGACTGAGGCGCTCCAGTCACGGTCTGCACGGCCACTACGGTCGGGGGTTCGAATGTCCCTTCGGGCATGGGTATTTGTGCCGTCCTTAGTATTAGCTAGTTCATAACTAGTTTGTAAGTTCAGGGACTGATGACCCCATAGTTAACTCCCTTAAGCTACACAAACATTTGAACATTTCACTTTGGACTACATGTTTCAAGTTTAATATTTCTTTTTCTTCTTTTAAAAATATTGCACATAATTCACATTATTATATGTCAATAATGATTAAGATAGAAAATAATTTACGTGACAAAATAACTTCGTAAAGTACATGTATAATACGTACTTTCTGGGTGCAAATAGACAACTTCGTATTTTAGAAATATGCTTCCAAATAACACCACAAAAACAAGTGAATATGCTGTCTCTGTAGCATAACTGTGAACTAGAGCATGTAGTTCCCATCTTCAAACACAGATGGTCCCAGAATTCACAGTGGTCAAAAGTACAATGTGGTCAAAGGTACACAACCTTCCCCTATACTTTCTACGTCAGAAAAATTAAACACCACAAAAAAAGCAAGGTTTCTTGCTGTCCAATTTGAAATGTAATGGCCTAAAAATGAAAGCCACACAGCAAGCTAACTTCTGTGCATGCTCACTCAGGTTGCTACTAGCAAATTTAGAACCTGTCGCGTAGCGTTCTGCCGTATGTGCTCACGGAATTCTAGTAGTTCCGCCTTACGTCGCTAGATGGCTCACGACGTGATCTGTCATTACTAGCTGGATCATCGTTACGAGCTGGACTGGTATTGGAGGTGTCGAATGGGCGGCTGACAGGGGGGAGATTGTGGTTTCCGCGTGCTGCGTTCGCATCCGCCCACGCGCCCGGCTGTGCGTTGGTGGAGTTGGCGCGATATGCGCGCACACAGCTCTCCCCTGCGGTGTGACGCAACACTAGCGACATCTGATCCGTCTGCCTCCAGCAGCGACGTTAACTGCAGTGATTAAATGAACAGCGAGGCTCGCAGCTATCCGCTAGCACAGGAAAGGGGGCACCGCCGGCTAGTGATGAGCAGTTCGGATCATTTCACTGTTTCGAAACATACGGATCATTCGAGTCTAGTGAGTCGACTCATTGTTTCGGCACACGAAACATCTGGCGTGCCACGGAGTCGTGTGTGGCGCTACAATTCCTGATTCGCGTGAACCGCGGCAGCTGCAGGGCGCCGCAGTGAGTCGACTCACTGCTTCGGCACTCAAAATACGAGACGTGCTGCGTCCCGCTACTTCCCCGATTCGCGTGAGCCGAGAAAGCTGCAGGGCACGGCAAAGTAGCGCGATACAGCAAAGACGAAACATCTATGAAATATTTTTAGTTTCCACGTTTTGGATCTAATTTTCAAGCCTGTATTTTATTGAAATAAGCCTCTATAGGCTGTCAGTGCTTTTTAATATTCGTATTAACGTAATCTGTAGATATTTAGCTTCGATGTGTCTATAACCTAATTGTTTCGCAAAATCTTTGGCTTTAAATTGACGTTCTTAGCCATATTTTTCAACTGGGCAATGACGTCATGGTGCAGAATTTAAGCATAAACGTTTACTAAGTACTGTAACAGAGGAAGCACAAAATAGTAATTTGCAAATGCCAAAGTCAAGAAACTTTTTCCAACCTTCAAAATCCCACACTTAAGTTTTAATAAAACAAGAAAGATCATGGTTCAAATGTCTACGTGCATCCAGAAATGAATAACTTCTCTAACCAATTAATATAAACAACATATTTAAGATTTGTTCCAAGGACATATTTAATGCAATCAAAAGATATTGCTACAAGTATCAACACAAGGAAACACATTTCACAATTTACGTGACGAAACCTCAAAACTGAACTACAATTTTTCAATGTCCAGATAGGTATTCTGATAGATTCATCTTCAATCAGTCAGATAAAACCGATTCAATTATAGTTTCTTTAAATTGAAATTCAAAAACGTTATTTTTGACATCTCCTTACTGAGAATGTGGTTTCGTCTCACTGAAATTATCTGCCCTTACTTTGAAAAGATGCGTTTACATGGCACAGATGTAGCAACAATGCATAACAACGCTTAGTTCACGCGCAACTACCTCAAAAGATCGCGTGGCGCGATACGGGAACAACTTCAAATCCGTTGCACGCCTAGGCACTGTGTCGAACTCACCCAGGCAGACGGACGGCAAAACGCATGTTAACGGTACCTAGCGTCCGATACATGAATCACAAGATTCGTTGTTTCGAAACAGTGCCGCTTCAAGTTTCGACTCAGTCGAACAGTTCGCTGACTCGATTCACTGAGTCGAAACATCAACTCAGTAGCCAACTCTAGCGCCGGCGCTGATCTCCCAGTACATAGCCACTACGTTTACACGCAACACATCTTCCTAAAGCACTAGATATACCGAGCTGAACAATCCGCCATTTTGAATCTCAATCCGACGACAGTGTTGTATGCTTTGTTTGGTGCAGCGAAGTGGATCAGCGAATATTTTGTGATTTTATTGTTTCACAGCGAGCAATGGTTGGTTGTGCAGCTCCAAACTGCTCAAATAATAGCAGACATGGTCGCTGTATGTTTTATCGTTTACCTTCAAACACAGATCGTCGTAAAATATGACTTGTGTATTCAAACAACTTACGGGTATGCTGCCGGGTGACATTGTCGACAACCGCCAATATTTCGGCAGGAGGACACCCTGCCATTCTCAAGGCACAACTGCACTTACGGAAGCAATGTGCAAGCGTATTTAATACCTCGGCTTGCAAAGGGTAAACAAGGAAGATAACACACACAGTACAAGTCACAGCAGAGTCAACACAACGAAAGATGACCAAACATCAAAAATATCGATAGTGACTGTTAATCAACAGGTGAGGCAGCATTAATTTTATCCCTCTGTTTTTTGACGAGAGACAGTGCCGGATTCCAAGCAGAATTTAAACAAAAACCACCATCTCTGTTTGTAAGGTCGCTTGCTAGTTTAATTTCAACAGCTTCCTTAATAACACTATCCCAATAGGTGGAAGTGTATGCCAGCGACCTTATAAACAGAGATGGTGGTTTTTGTTTAAATTATTTAAGCGTTCCTTGATGTAGCTATGCTCCCATTTCGGATCAGGCCGACATGACTATATACATGATTAACATCTAGACTCTAGTGAGTGATTGGAATATGTAAGGCCTAGGTGAAGAAAGCAATGAATAAAATAAACTTTTTATTTGCCGTACAGAGGCTCGTAATTAATTATTTAAAGCTACTCAGTTTTTTGGACAAAAGCTTTAACTCGATTTTTTCAAAACACTGTTTATGTAGTTACGTCTCTTTTGTCCCAAACAGACGAATGGAAACTGTGGCATCTGACCTTATTTGTATGAAGTTATGAACAAGGTTTCAACTTACGTATAACTAACATTGCACTGGCTTTTGATCTTAAAGTCATAAGTGTCCTTGACAGACAACACACAGAACTGCCGAGTCCCAGCACGACGGACTGAACGTCTTAGTTTTGGGTGTTACACAATACTTCGACCAGAGAAAGAGGAAGAGTTTTATGGTATACTATGTGTATTGCACTGCTTAGCAGTGTTGCAGACGAATGTTTTTAATTGGCCGCCTCGAACCTCGTATTCCGCGACAATTGTTCCGAAGTAGCTTGACCTCAGAGCAGCGACGGCACAGAATCGAGAAAATTAAAAACATTGTTTCAAGAGTTGTATTTACGCACTTTCAAGTTGAAACTGTTGCACAACGCAAAAAAGAGGACATTTCCCCATTTTGATAAAAACCCGGCCGGACCATTTTTAGGGTCCAAGAAAGAGGACACGTCCGGGTAAAAGAGGACGTCTGGTAACCCTACCTATGCCTTCATATGGAATGTAAGTGAATGTATCATATCTGTAAATATCCCCCTAATCACTAACTTTAAGATGCTTGTTTCTTACAGTCAAATGCCAGCCAGTAAATTTATTATGCTGTAATATTTTCTGTGTTAGGAAAGTATATTTAATGGTCTTAAGAGCATATTAAAAAGCGAAAGTGTTATGTACTCTTTAAATGCGCGCTTTCTACGTGGGATTCAAAATGGCGGATTGTTCTGCTTGTACTATACAGTACTCTACATCTTCCGGAAGACGAAAACCGATTTTCGTAAACCGTTTTTCACTGTCCTGTTTACACGTCGCAGCCTGAATCGGATTTCTTAGCCCACTTAAAATGGCGACTGAAAAACAGCTGATTCAGTTCCTGATTTAGTTGGAACAATCGCTATTTTTCTTTACTTAAATACACAAATTCATGTTCACTCTAATAGTTATACTTTTATTTCATGGTAGAAAATGTCAGTCTGTCCACATAGGCCGAAAATTATTAAGAAGGAAACACAATCTGACAATCCAAGAACGCTTCAAAAACGGTTGCGTTTACATGGGCACGAAAATCGATTGTGGAACTGGAAAACCGCTTTACAGGAGTGGATTCCCAGAATCGATTTTGGAGTGTTTACATGACCAACCAAAAGCGGATTTGGGAAGTCGGTTTACGAAATCCGGTTTTTGGAGCCCATGTAAATGGGGTGAGTGCATTCGTTATAGGTGGCATGTAGTCTGGGCACCGAGGTCACGCGCCAGTGCTTCTTGCGTCTTGTTGGGCACCATCAAGCTTTCGTTTTGACACGCGTGCTTCTGTTCGGATGTAGCGAATAGCTTATTATCGAAAACAAAACTAATACAACAGACACTCACATACACCACCTCAAAGATCAAGTTCATGGGAGAAATTTCGGAACCATTCCAGATACAAACAGGTGTCCGACAAGGAGACGGGCTCTCCTCCGTCTTGTTCATCATTGTCCTAGACAAAATTGTTAACAGTGGGAGAAACAAGTTAAAGGAATACAGCTGGGAAGAACACGTGAAACAAAAACCAACATAAAATGTCTATAATTCGTAAATGACATAACCATACTCAGCAATAACACACAGGAGGCAAAGAAGCACTGGAATGTTTGCATGAAATAGCTGCCAAAACGGGTCTACAGATATCGTACGAGAAGATGCAATACATGGAACGAAATACCAACAATGCACAAGCAATGCATATGGTCTAAAAAAGCAGTCAACAATCCGAAGATTGGTTTGAACACCACAGTGCTTTACTAGGCATGGTCCTGTTTGGAGGTGATATGCCGTTGCCTTCCTCCGACCTTCGAACTGACTTTAGGAGAATATTTAGAAAAGGGAGCATAAAATAAGGAATCTAACACAGAACGCACAGAAAAACTCCAAGCATACAAACTCACATCGTCACATTATAATAAGAAAAGCATATCAAGATTGGCCAAACTTAGACACTACAAAACAGTCGTATTACCAGAATCACTGCGTGCATCAGAAACGCATCGGGCATCACAGAGACAGAGAAAATAGAACGTAAAATCGTGACTAAGAGAAGTGATATATTGGTAGGACATATTCTGAGACATTAAGGAATTGTCAACTTAGCATTAGAAGGCCGGCCGCGGTAGCCGAGGGGACTGAGGCGCCCAAGACACCGTCTGCACGGCCACTACAGTCGGGGGTTCGAATCCCCCCTCGTGCATGGATATTTGTGCCGTCCTTAGTATAAGGTAGTTGATAAGTAGTTTGTAAGTTTAGGGACTGATGACCCCGTAGTTAAGTCCCATAAGCTTAACAAACATTTGAACAGTTGAGCATTAGAAGGAAGCGTGTGGGGTAGAAATCTAAGAGGGAGACCGAGGGACGAATATAGTAACCAGATTCAAAAGGATGTAGGTTGCCGAACGTATTGTCAGATGAAGAGACTTGCACAGGACAGGGTAGCGTGGAGAGCTGCATCAAACCAGTCTGCGGACTGAAGACCACAACAACAACAACAACGAATAAACAGTACACAAGCTGCTGCGAAAGATAGTACATAGATCGCAGAACCACAATTTCAAATTCCTTGACGGTTTATTTTCGGTTTTGGGTGTTTTTTAATTTAATCCAGAACTAGTTTTTTTCAGGCTCATCTAGTTCTGGATTAAATTAAAAAAATCCAAAAAGGCAGCTGGTTGCAATTCTTTCAACGAAAATAAACCGTCAATTTACGCTACAGCTGCAGTTCCTCTCCAACATGGTATTTTGAAATTTAAATTTCTTTTTTTTTTTTTTTTTTACTTATAAATTCGTTGTTGTTTCTACTTCTGACCTGCATCCTAAAAATTACTACAGTCTGCAGTCCACTCTTATTAGCCTCTTATTAATCCCCAAATTACATTAATGACATTATTTTCTTTATAATTACATTTCATTCCATTTCATGACGGTGGTGGTGGCGGCTGGTGCAGCAACAGTGTTGAATAATTAAAAAAATCTCAGTCTCTGTTGCAGTATTCTTTATTACTACAATTAAGCGTTTCGTGCTGTTAGCTCATCATCAGACTTGTGGTGAAAGCGATACTGGATCTTGTCAGTGAACGGCTAGTTAAAGACTCTTTTAGCCAGTCAGGCGACTACAAAATACAATGTTTGCAGTGCCCCTTATCATATATTGGCCAAACTGGACGAGCCTTCAAAACTAGGTTCCAAGAACATCTTTTAACTAAGAAAGGCGCTGCCAAACATAATTCGGTCTTTTCCGAACGTTTCGAAAGAAGTAAACACATTCAGCCCCCCTAGACAAATTGCAAGTTCTTCACATCGCCCGCAAAGGAAAAAAACTCTCACTTCTTGAAGAATTAGAAATCGCTAAGTTTGTAAACGGTCCCCAGAACACAGTCTCAACGAACAGTTCATTACAAAAAATCAACATCATGTTATCCATCTTTTTCCAAAATGATTCCCCTTCTGACAATTCGCAACATCTTTCTTCCGCCCCACCCCCAGGCCTCTAATAATTTCGTTTTCATTAATTTAATATTGTTTCACTACCACCCATGTATCATTTCATAAGATTCATCCTTCCCACGTCTCAAACATCTCTGATAATACCAAGCTACCGCTTGGCAAGCCGCTCATTCTCGCAGGCGTAACTCTGCCCAATACCGCTCTGTTTAACGGTCGCATTTATGTTCAGCAGTTATTAACAATATTACCAGTTGTAAACGTGGACCTGCCGCGACAGCGACTCCTCTGCTGTTATGGTGAGTTTTATCACATAAAAAGCATTCTATTAATTTCCATACTGTACCCCTTTAGTCCCTAGTTATTACACTTCAAATAGCCGTTACGTACTTTGTACGTTTACCTCTTTTCAGGGGCCCAATGACAGTTGTTAAGCAACCTCCACCACAGCTTTAGATAGTTCTGTGGCTCCATCTCCGCCCAAGTAAGTCTTGACCTTGACCACAGTCTAACATATACAGTCACGACACTCACTGCTGTAAAAGTTGTTACCAACTGACAGTTGATGCGACAATAGCGCTCCTAGCGGTGGGCAAGCTGCCGAAGTAGTAATGTTTGTTTATAACCGTTTTTTACGTAATTAACAAAATAATTATGATTTTTGCGTTACAAGCATTATTAAAATATCGAGAGACAAATATAGTACGAAAATTAATATAAAAACAGCCTAATTTAAATGATTCAATTGTATAAAGAACAACTCTGTCATGAACAAATACTTACGAATATGTATTTGCAGCTTATTCCGCTGAAAGTAAGTTGCATATAAGCATAATGGTATAATAAATTTCTATTATGGTCTGTTCTTACTATGACAGCCAGCTTTTGACGTGTTCCGATTCGGTACGGAGTCTAATGTTTCTCACATTTTTACAAGCCACTCGTCTTCCTTATACGGGCATATTCTTTTAAGTGTAATTACTTTAGCTTTTAAAAAAAACAATGTTTTTATCAATCTTGCCGTTTGTTGTTCAGATGTAGCAACAATTATGGAATTGGGTTCTTCTTTGTTGGAAAACAGTTTGGTTGCTTTTATCGTTATATTACCATGTCTGAGACGTTTTTCCTACAGCTACAGCTGTGATGGTTGATTTGGTATCTTAAATACCGTATTTATTGCATTCTATATACGTTTCCTATGTTCCACCCTCACCGATTTTACGGGAATTGTAATGAAGAATACCTGACGTTCATGAGTAAATATTTACGTCTCTCTGCTAAAGGGCATATCTCCTTGTGTCTCCTAGGCGTTTTTATTTTTAATAGAAAATGAAATTACTCATTTATAGGATGTGTGGTACAGGATGACTGTAAATTAACTGCCCTGTAATGTTCCGTTTCGTATCTTATCAGGGATCTTATGAAACCTAAGAAACACAAATGGGGAGCTATTTTCAAATTATTACCTACTTATAAGGCACTACATACGTTCCCTAATGTAAAAAGTATGCTGAAGTCAATCTAAGCGATACTATTCGCAAAATCAAATCAAATGTTTGTTAAGCTTATGGAACTTAACTACGGGGTCATCAGTCCCTAAACTTACAAACTACTTACGAACTAGGACGGCACGAATATCCATGCCCGAGGGGGGATTCGAACCCCCGACCGTAGTGGCCGTGCTGACCGTGACTGGAGCGCCTCAGTCCCCTCGGCCACCGCGGCCGACTACTATTCGCACTCATCAAGTATCGTAATCAGAAACGTAGCTTGCCGGCCGCTTGGAGCGCTGCTATCGCAGCATATAACAAAAATTTGTGGGAGTGTCGGGACTATATGTTAGACTGTGGTCTTGACTTTTCAAAATTTACTCACCTTAGCTCCATTAGATTCGCTGCCCGTCAGGTACACGGACAGTAATAAAACATTTGTCTGTTTCCAGTCTGATGATGCGCTAACAGCGCGAAACGGGTAATTGGAGTAATAAATAATACTGCAACAGAGACTGAGAATTATTTAATTACCCTTTATAATTAGTTTACTCCACAGCTTCGTAAAGATGAACGCGTGAACGTATAAACGTAATTTGTGCAGATAGTATCTCCTAACTTCGCCAGATAGCGTCGTGATCGAACATACTCCGTGATTTCCCGAACTGTGACGTAAATTGTTCGAGTCGTGTTCAGTAGAGCTGGGTTTGAACATGATTCGAACTGTTCGAACAATTTACGTCAGAGTTCGTGAAATCTCGGGAAATGTTCGAACATTCGAGCACGACGCTATCTAGCCATGTCACGAGGTACTATCTCTACGATTTACAACGATGGTATTCATAAATCTTTTCTGTTTTGTGCGGTATACGATTTATAACGAAGATAGGATGTCATTGATGTACTGTGGGCATTAATAAGTGTGAAATTCCGACTACAGTAGCTTCTACGGTGCAGATCATATGTAAAACCAGTAACGAATATGGGCTATAAGTAAAAGATAGCAATCGCGATTTAAAATTTTAGTGCTGCTATCTAGCGACGCCTGTTGATACAACGTACACAGCAGCTCGTGAATCGTTTATTCCGAGGTTGCAATCACAGTTTATTATTATATGATTTATTTCCGTTATTGGGTATTACATTTCTAATGTTTTCCCTATTTCTTCTCTTTTAATCTTATTTTGTAGACGGTTAAAATGTGGTAACATTTTTCTCTGTTACTGTACCATAAGAACAGGAAATGGAATGATCAGTTTTGCAGCCTAAAGGTAAAGCAGTTAACAATCCGAAGATTGGTTTGAACACCACAGTGCTTTACTAGGCATGGTCCTGTTTGGAGGTGGTATGCCGTTGCCTTCCTCCGACCTTCGAACTGACTTACCCAGCCAGTTATAGGGGGACCTACAGTTTAACGTGGATTCCGAACCACGGTGCTACTCGGTATTTTTCACATAAGCAATACTGCCAGAGGTGAAAGAAGTGGAAAGTGACAGATTAAAATCCTAGGACCTGGCGGGGATAGAACCCGCGACCTTCGGCTTTGTAGTCTGGCACTCTACCACTGTGCAACCGACGCGCACTTTATCTCTTTTAAACCCATTAAATTTAATTTGTACTTATGAAGGATTCACATTTTTTCCCTTTGAGTGTTAGCTTCCAGTAATGTGTTGCAGTAGTTATGTTAGTAGCAGATATTTTGTTTATCAATGGATCATATCTTGCAGTGATACCAGACAGGTCACGTATACCCAGTGGCGTAACTATGGGGGGGGGGGGGGGTGATGAGGGGGATAGACCCCCCCAGAAAGAGAAAAAAAAAATCGTATAACAGCAATCTGCTAAAGGTAAAGATTGATAACTTGGGGTGTTTTACCATAATCTTTCATTGGATGGGAATGAATTAGTTTCTTCAACGGGAGTGGTAGATGGTAGTCTGTCTGGAAACTGACTAAAATTTTGCTCATCAAGCATATCCATCCCCCCCCCCCCCCAAAGCCTAGTTACGCCACTGCGTATTGTTATGTTCAAATGTTTGTAAATCTATCGGACCAAACTGCGTGGTCATAAGTCCGTAGCTTACAAACTACTTAAACCTAGGTAAACTAACCTAAGGACAAACACACACACACACCCATGCCCCAGGGAGGACTCCATGCCCCAGGGAGGACTCGAACCTCCACGGCGAGCAACCGCGCGCTCCGCAGCGAGACGCTAAAACCGCTAGGCTACTCCACCGCGGCCGTATAGTTATGCCCTTCTTTTCTTTTACATGTACTTCCTATGAAATTAGTTCTGAGCAAAGCGATAGCCCGATAACTTCAAAATTCCCCGCCTATCGTTTGCAGATACGCAGTGCGAGTCATTTATCATCTGAGTGTTCGAACAGTTCGATACTGTATCGAGTTCTCTGGTGTATCGGGAAATCCCGAACATGTTCGAACGCGAGTATCATTTGCCCAGCACTAGTGTTCGAGCACAGCTGTACTCCCGACATTTTTGGCGTTTGCGCCGTGCGGTTGCGCACCGCCGCTGCCCCGGCGCGACTGCCGCCTGCCGGCTTGGCTTGTAGGCACAGCAGGAAGTGAAGCGCGGCAGCTACCCGCTTCACGCACCGCCGCGCGCCGCTGTTTGTAAACAGAGACAGTGGCGGCTGGCGGCGCTCGGTTGAATGGCGCCCAGCGCGGCCCGGGCGGGGTCGACCTCAAGGTCACGGCCGGCCGGCAGTCGATAGCCGCGCGCATGCGCTCTGCCTCTGCGCTCCCGCCACCCCGGGCGCGCGGCCCCTTTCACTACTGCCGCCTATACCTGGCTCACGGCGTCGTAGCTACTGCACATGCGCGTGGCGTCTCGGCGACGCTATTTCCGCTTCTTCGCTTTTTCGGCGTCCATTCGCTGCGCGACTGACTGCCGCCGGTTAAAGCACGCTTCGGACCTTCCGGTCACGTGACTAGCTGGGTGCAGTGCCAGTTATAAGTTGACGCTGAACTCTCCACTCGAGTGCCTAACAACATGGATGCTGAAGTTTATCGCGTAAGGGGAGACGGAAGGCAATTTTTATCCCTATTTCTGCCAATACTGTTTCACCCTTTGAACAGGTACACTTTTCAAAAGTACTGTAAGTTATGAAACAATGAAGTACTTAGTGCATATATACAACATTTAAGCCTCAATTTACAAGTAAAATGAACCTACCTCTTATTGTTTTGAAGAAATTTTTTTTAGTCTTCCACTAGTTCCTAACCCCATTAGTTAATCAAATAATGGGACCTGAAATTTAAAGAAAGAAACGTAGTTTTCAGAAAAATCCATTTAATGTTTAATTTTGCAATACTAGTATAGTTATTGATGAGAATCACTTACCACCAATATTTCCCTGCACCATACTGAGCATCATCTGCATCATACTGATCTTTTCTTCTCTTTGTTTCTCTTCTTTTCTGTCTTGCTTCTTTTGTGCATTTTAAATTAGCAACATCTGCTTTGGTGATTCTCTCTTTATCTTTTTGCCCCACGAATTTTGCAGTATTTCCACTACATTTTATGCCCAGTAATTCCAAAACATCCACTTTTCTAGTTGCACCATCATTGAAGCACCAAATTTGAGTGTTGTAAGCTGAACAAATACAGTTTCACACATTCATTTAAATTTTAGGGTTTGCCGTGAAGACGTTTCTTCAACAATGCATCTTTACAAAGGGCTTTAAATATGTGTTTTAATTTCATTACTGGTGCAAGTAAAGAATGTTTGTCGTCATATGTGGCATTTCTCCTGTACTTGCACCAAGTGTTTGGATCATTCGGGCAAAGAGCGTGCACTGGATTTTAATACGTGGAAAGATTATGGAAAAAGATATATCATAACACTTTTTCATGTTATCTAAATTCCCTACGTTTGTCCTTATGGCCTAGCTAATAAATTTGTAATCTATGTATTTCACCATTTGTCAGGCGACCTCTACAAACTACCTTCATACCATCTTCCAATACTATTCTTTACTTTTCTTTTGATAATCTTCTCAACCTAGACTCCATTCTCTTCTGGACAATCCAAATGCTGTTCAATTTAGTAATTGTGACATTAGGACCATAGGGTTGTTCTTCACATACCCGGTCATAAGCCTTGCTGTCACCGTTCCCTAAATATAGTGTGTCAGGAAAACCATCATAACTCACGCTAAAATTGTTGCATTTACATAAAACAAGAACTGTATCACGCAGGAAAGACCAGGCATTTCAAATAAGCAAAAATCTAAAAGTCGAATCTGTGAGCCAGTCCACTTGCCCTCCATCTCCTCTTAACATACTAGCATATCGTAAGCAAATATGCGTTAACCTTGCGCCAGGATGATGGCTTTATATGTCAAGTACGGTGAAATAGGTCTGGCAGACCAACAAAATAAGTAATTGCATAAACGTAGTTTCATTTGTACTTCAATTACAAACAAGACTACAGCTGTATGAAGACTCCATTACGAGTCATGTGTCCAAACTACAACAATATTATAATAATAGAAATTTCAGATTGGTGATTCTGTTATAAAATGCTTCTATAAAACACAGCGTATAGATTTCATTCATTCTCTAGACCACAAATTTTTAGATTGCAAAAAGAGAATTTTTGTCGCCTAAAACAGTCTTTCTCATTACCTAATTTGGGCCAAATAAAATCTAAAATAGGCCCTAACAAGTATTCATCAGAAGAAATAAACATAATGTACAATATGTTGTGTTGACTTCTGACCCAAAATTTTATTTGTTTATAATAAGAAAAATGAAAACGTGCACAGTTGTTCAACACAACAACCGCCATCTGACGTTAATAATTACATTGACATCAATCTTAATCGCTTTTCGAAGATATAAATACAACGGCAACGTGGTATAAGGCCGGGTGGCGCCATGTCAGAGATTAGGTGGGCGGTCCCGTCGGAGATTCGAAACCTCACTCGGAAATGGGTGTGTGTATTGCCCTTAGCGTAAGTACCGGTAACTTTAATACAGTTTACGTAATTTGTAAATGTAGGGACGATGACATCAGCAGTGTCCTCCTTTAAGTTTCGAAACATTTCATCTGAAAAATACAATACAAATCAGAAGCCGTATCTGGAAATACAGTATTTAACAAACGCTGAATAAACCAGCATTTGCAAACATCCAGACCACAGTTCGCTTCACAGTAACCGAAATATTTTGTAGGCTTTCGGAGAACAGCTTTGACATTCGTCTGTTGGTATTTATTTACATACCGAGAATGAACGTTCCTATATAAACAGATGTGATAGGGGTGTACTTTACTTTCGGCACAACTTGGTCAGGAACGCTGCATTCAATGGAACCGTTAACGTTGCCTTACCACAAATGTTGTTACTGTTGGTATTTATTTACGTCGGGGAACTCTAATCTTACGTGCTCTACTACGCGGTTCATACCATTTGCTAAACAAGTTACATGGAGCGGGAAAGGTTGGAATAGTTGGAGCAATAAGACGCTGCGAGCCTATCTACAGCGGCATTTGTTAAAGCCAAAAAATTCAAATGTTTGTAAATCTATGGGACTTAACTACTGCGGTTATTCGTCCCTAGGCTTACTAACTATTTAACCTAAGAACAACGTACATAAACATGCTCGAGGGAGGACATAAAACTCCAGCGGAGAGCAATCTCGCGCTGTGTAGCAAGGCGCCTTAGAGCACTCGGCCATGCCACCGCGACTGTCAGAGCCAGAATCACTTAATTTTCACCTAAACGTCAGTGTTGACAAAGTGCGCAATTATTTGTTCTTTATTCTTCAGGAGGATTTTTTTTTTTTTTTTTTTTTACAGGCCAAAACTGTCAATAGTTTCATCTACAGAACACTCCGCAATATCTTCTCGGATTCTTTGCTGTAAGTATACGTTTGAGTCCATTTGAGTCCACATAGTTTAACGAAGCATCAATTCTGCCTGTACAGACTGACTTTTCCATCTACCAACTTCAGAGCTTCTGCATAAAAAAAAAAAAAAAAAAAAAAAAAAAAAAAAAAAAAAAAAAAAAGATAGAGAGAGAGAAAAAAAGGATAGAAAACAAAAAGAAAGAAAACACTAGGGATTTTCAAGCAATACACTTATCTGTACGATATATCTACGAAACATTGTTGAACACAAAAATTACCAATTATTTCACATTTTCTACTTATTAACAGACCTTGCACCAAAATTATGTTCAATGCTCAATTTTTCTTTCTTTCAGCATTGGCATTTCGTTTTCCTATTTTCTTTCCATGCATATACAGGGCGAATCACCAAACACTTGCACTCCAAATATTGCGGAAACGGAAAGTGCGATTGATGTGCGGTTTACACAGAATGGATTGGTAGTCAAGGACTCGTATTGTTAGCGAATAAACAGATTGTAAAAATACCTAGAAAGTGTATTTTTATGCAAACATTCAATTTTTCAAGTGGAACAATGGTTGTTTCTATTATGCACTGAAATTTTTGACACCAGCTGTGTACAAAGAATTTTGAATGACATTTTTATCACGTTTAGTTTGGCAGCTCCAACCATTCATTGTTTTGGGGGCGGAGGATACGACAGCGTAGCTGACTGGCTGGTGGTCATGAGACAGTGGGCCGCGCCCCAGGGGCTAGCCACTCGGCCAGTCAGCTACGCTATCGCAGCCTCCGCCCCCGAAACTTTCAACGGTTCTAGCTGCCAAACTAAACGTGATAGGATATCAGAAGATTACAATAACCAGCATATTCTCCAGGCATGAACCCTATCAAACAGGTCTGCGATACAATGAAAAGGGCTGTTTTTGAACAAAACAACCCAACAACCAGTCTGAGAAATCTCTCCGAATCGCTGTCAAGGCATTAGTGGAAGATGATGAATACGCTGCAGTCTGCAACACAAATGCAGAATATCTAGGTTTTTGTCGAACAATTTGTCAGTCTCTGTTTTCACGAGAAATAAAGAGATTTGAAATGTTGTTTTTGTATAATTGTTCCATTTGTGTGTAAACGGTCATGAAGGCCTAGAATCGTGATGATGGAGCACATTTTATGGCGTGTTTAATTACTGGGAGTATTTTCGTATGTGACTTACTTTTTGTTTTCATTATTACCCCATATTTCCTACATTGTACCGCTTTTTTCAATGTCGTTTTGTACCAGCAGCGAGTAAAAGTTGACGAATTCCTGTGTTCCGTTCGATGACTGAGTTAGGAGAGTTATTGAATTCGATTGTTCGGTTCTTCAGCAGCAGATATAAGTTTCCGAAATCGTGTGAGCAGAGCCCTGTGATTATCTGCACTTTGATTTTAACCGCAGGGTGGCAGGTAGCAGCAAACCAAACGATAGGCTGACAGCAAAAAAGTAACTCTGTTTATTAATCTTTATTCTCAATACCCAAATAGTTATCGTGGTGTTTCTTCTTGCAGAATAATTGATAGCCAACCGATTCAGTGATCGGCGATATTAATAAAAGCAACTTCAAATGAAAGCATTAATTAGATCACTGGATTTAATCCAGTTCATTAACACAGACAGTTTTGGCCGGCCCTACCAATGACGTTTCATGCATCCACGCTACGCTTCTGGGAACGTGCTGGTTCCATCAACGTACTTGCGTCAGTTCACGGCCTTGCACAGCTGTTAGATTTTTTTTTGAAAGCATTTGAATCATCAGCTGTTTTATTAAAACGTTTGTTATATACCGCTTTCAGTCATTGACTGTCAGCACACGATACAAGGACCAGAGGAATACATAACATAAAACTGTAACTCGCTGATAGCAGCGATAGGCCACTGATAAGTTCAGATTGAAATGTGCTATATGTAACAAAATATATAAATAATTAATAGCGGCAGAAACGTCCTATAAATGTGACTCACGTGTATATAAGACTAGCTGTAAATCCAGCGTTGCGCTGGTATTTATTTATTCTATACTCTCGTAGTCCACCTCACCTTCCCTCCTCCCTCTGTATCCATCTCTTTCTCTTCCAACTCTGTTCGTTTTCACCTTTCCCTCGGCAATTTTACAATGTATCCTTTCTCGGGTACCACACAAACATTTATGTACCTTGTGACCTTCCTCTTGGTTTAAAGGTCATGTGTGCAGAAATTCGTCAAGATCGGAGCAAAACTATGCATTTTGTCGAAGTCCGTAAGTTAAGTACCCTCCACCATACACCGAATGAAATTTTATACAAACAGTGACATTCCTATTTTCTTTAAGGTCAAATGTACAAGATTTCATCAATATCGAAACAAAACTATAGATCTGCATGCACTAGAAACACAGGGTCGCAATGAAAAACGCACTTTGTTATTCTCAAGTTTTCCAGTTTTATTTCATACAACCATTGTTTGTTCTGAGAAAAAAAATCTGTGAAATCAGTCAAACTGTTCTCAAGTTATGGTGCGACCAAGGTACTTAGAGATCCAATTTCATGTTGCAAGGCACTGAGGTACCTTCCAATAGGCACTGCATAAAAACTTTAGGTAGACGGTGACCATTCCCCGTTTTTTTTATTTATTTATTTATTTATTTATTTATTTTTTTTTTAAGGTCATTTAGTTTAAGTAGTTTGTAAGCCTGGGGACTGATGACCAGAGTTGTTAACTCCCACAGATTTACAAACATTCGAATATTTGATTTTCTATCTTGTGATAGAGGCCAATCACCGAAACCGGTAGATAATAAAGGTTTTAATAAAGTAGCTGATGATTGCATTTTATAAAATTTCCTATGTTGGTCCACTTCTCCTCGTCTCCATGGCTTTGACCCTACTCTTTGTCCATTTAAATTTTTTGAATCAGTTCAATTATGAAGCACTATCTCGTGCATTATGTATCCTACAACAATATTATTTCCAAGTTCGTTGAGTCGCGTACTAGGAAAAATGTCTACGATATGCGTTGCGATTGGAGTTGATAGTAAAGATGTAATATATTATATACAATATCAGGCTTCATGGGACGTAGTTTTATGCATCTCGTTGTGTTTGTCGTCATATCTCCTGAAATACGTGTCGTACTATGATATGATTTCTAAACTATACCAAGTAGTGTATGTTAACACTCTCTGCAAAATATGTCACGAATACAGTTTAAAGAAAAGACGTAATAATTCGATACCTATGCGTGATAAGGCAGTTTTCACGAACATAATTGTTTATGACATCATAACGTCTGAATTTTAAATCTTAATTTGATAGAATTTCGAGGGTACGTTCAGTGGTATCTGTGTACAATGTGTATACTGCCTGTAACATGTCTCGCGAATATAATTAGTAGTGTAGAAGTAATAGCCGGCTGCGGTGGCCGAGGGGACTGAGGCGCTTCAGTCACGGTCTGCACGGCCACTACGGTCGGGGGTTCGAATCCCCCCCTCGGGCATGGATATTTGTGCCGTCCTAGTTCGTAAGTAGTTCATAAGTAGTTTGTAAGCTTAGGGACTGATGACCCCGTAGTTAAGTCCCATAAGATTTACAAACATTTGAACATTTGTAGAAGTAATAAATTGTAGTGACATATCGAATGAAATGTTCAAATGTTTATAAATCTATGGAACTCAGCTTCTTTGGTTATTAGTCCTTAGGCTTGCAAACTACTTATGCTAAGTTAAACTAACCTAAGGACAAAACACACACACACACACACACACACACACACACACACACACACACACACATACACATAGACATACTCCCATGTTCGAGGGAGGACTCGAACCTCCGACAGCGAGCAACCACGCGCTCTGCAGGAAGGCGCCTTAGAACGCTCGGCTACTCAACCGCGGCCATGTCAAATGCCGTAGTTGTACTACACGAACAGCGAAACAGCAGTAAGCGATATACTGTCTTCCTGTCATAATTTTGAGGGGTTGTGAGAATAACTTTCATAAACGTTTGAAATTATTTGTGAAGTTTGTTGCAAGTCACTAACTACTCTTATTTTCAGATTGTGGATGAATGACACTTTCTGTAATTGTTTATGAAGTCCTACCTAACGAACTTTATGTTGGTGGTTTTTCCATCATATCGATTGTTTCCTTACGGTAAAGAATAAGACGGTTGTTTAATAAAGATTGATCACTTTGTTTATTATTATTTTATTGTTATTTTTCTACCAACATACCTGTATTCAGCCTTGAAGTTTTGATGATCATTCTCAAAATAGTCTCCCATGAATGCGATGCGCTTGTCCTAGCCTTTCTGGTAGCCTTCATATACATTGTGGAAACCATTTCTGAGAGGTCCTTCAAAATCGTCTCCGCAGCCTTCACCGCTGCTTCTGATGATGGATAATGCCTCCCATGAAGGCCTTTTTCTCCAAGTTAGCGAATAGAAAAAAATCACATGGTGCTAAATCCGGACTATTGCAGGGTGAGAGATGCACTTTGCGTTGATTTTTGCAAGATATATAGCAACAACACTGGCAATACGCGGCCGTGCATTATCGTGGTGCAGCATCCAGACTGCTTCACGGAAATGTCGTCTTTTGCAATGTTTTCAGCACATTGTCCAGTTACTGATGCGCATGCAGGCACGAAACGCTAATAAACCATACCATGAATATCAAAGAATGAGATGACCACAACTTTTCAAGCAGAAGCAACAACTTTTGTTTTTTGGGGGAATTGCTGATGAAGGAGATCTGCAAACTGGCCGTTTCTGTTTGCTTTCAGGATCAAAATGATGTAACCAAGCTTCAACAGCAGTGATTAAATTTGAGAGAAACTCCAGATCTTCCTCTAACAGAAACTTTAACTGCATGTAGACCTGCATGCGAATGTCCTTTTGTTCAGAAATCAACAGTCTTCGAAACCATCGCGCTTGAAGACTTCTCGTATTTAATGTTTCTGTCACCAATGTGTGGGTGGCATCCAATGGAATGTTCATTATTTCAGAAAGTGATCTTTGGGTAATTCGATCCTTTGACACAATGACGGCAGTTTCCCTCTTTAAACATTTTAAACCACCTTCGAGCTGTAGGGAAGAACAGACTCTTCATAGGCCTCAGCAGTGGTAGGCCGGAACCGGGAGTCCCAACAATGAAACTACTACGGCAAGATTGTTAATCTAGCAGAATATCATAAGGTTAAGGTGAGAAAACTTAGATTTCATGGTCGAGAGACTGCCCATAAGCCACACATCATGCAGGTCAGTCCCAAACGATGCCGCACTTTGTGTAAGGAGCGTAAACATTGGACGATTGAACAGTGGAAAAACGTTGTGTGGAGTGATTAGTCGCGGTACTCAATGCGGCGATCCGATGTCAGGGAGTGGGTATGGCGAATACCCAGTGAACGTCATATGTCAGCGTCTGTGGTGTCAACAGTAAAATTCGGAGGCCCTGGTGGTATGCTGTGGTCGTGTTCTTCCTGGCGCGGGGTTACACCCCTTTTTGTTTTGCGAGGCACTATGGCAGCACATGCCCACACTGATGTTTTAAACACCTTCTTCCTTCCCATTGTTGAAGAGAAATTTGGGGATGGCGATTGCATCTTTCAACACGATCGTGCACCTCTTCATAATACACGGCTTATGGTAGATTATTTTTCAAAAGAGATAGATTGGCTGGCCATTACTTACCTTTTTGCTGTATCGCCGATAGTTACACAAATGAAGAAAAATAAAAAAAGGGGACGAAAAAGGACAAGCTTTCGGAACACAGTTCCTTCCTCAGGTGGGAGAGAAGGGAAGAAAAAAGGATGGGAACGGAAGGGAAAGGTAATTCACGACCTAGGTTATAAAGGTGGTGTTTGAGGAGTACTTTTCGTCCCCTTTTTTTCTTTCTTTCCTGTTTCTTCATTTGTGTAACTATCGGTGGTACAGCACAGCCAATCTATCTCTTTTGAAAAATAATTTATCATCTCTGAGGAGAATATCCATCATTAAACGGCTTATGGTGGAGTTGTACACGACAATCACATTCCTGTGATGGACTGGCCTGCGCAGAGCCCTGACCTGATTCCCACAGAACACCTTCGGGATGTTTTGGAACGTCGACCTGCATCGATACCTCTCCTCAGTGCAGCACTCCGTAAAGTATGGGCTGTCATTTCCCAAGAAACCTTCCAGAACCTGATTGAACGTATGCCTGCGAGAGTGGAAGCTGTCAAGGGCCGGTCAACACCATATTGCGTTCCAGCATGATCGATGGATGGCGCCATGAACTTCACGTGCAGTTTTAATTATATGCACGTCACATGGTGTAAAAACGAAACAAACACATAAAATAAATAGAAACCCTGGCCGAGATTCGAACGTCGCACACCACACAGGAGATCACTCCGTAATGCTTGCTCTGCACCTACCGCAAAATTTGTTATTCTATATATAGCGCTAGTGGATATTTATTACCAACCGGTTTCAACTCAGTGTTGGGCCATCTTCAGGGTTTTGCTCAAAGATGGTGTAGAGCTGCGAGTAAGGTGTTTTCCGTGGTAAGAAGTAATGCCTGAAATCCGGTATTCACGATACACTCTTGACACTCCGAACCTCAAAGTAGTGAATCCCCTAAAGAATTTCAGTTTGGAAAGCCCAGCTCCATCTCTACGGATCAAAACAATTAGGAGATCAGTTGGGATATCTAGGTTCTTAAGTATTGTCATGGTCAGAATGACCTAAAATGATTCGACGTCTTTCCGTCGCTTCTAGAGACAACTTGCGGCAACCGAAATGGTGATAATAACAGAAAATTGCTGCAGAGAGGGTTGGCGTTGTCTTCGATCACTTTACCAAATGAATTACACAAGCAGTTGGGTTCAGATAGTGAAGTGAGCTCGTAGTGCAATGCAACGACAACGTGACTTACTCGAAGCTAGGGCATAGATATCCATATGAAGTTTGGAAGCGGGACACTCACAGAGATAGGGTCCCAAAGCGTAATTTCCAGGACCTGGACGCGATTTCAGAAAACAGGAAACGTTAAATGAAAGCAAGGTCGTCGGTTAACATCAGCAAGAGGTGACCGTTCGGTTAACAGCCCGTCGAGACATGAGGCCGAACGCTACTCGGCTGCGACGCACCATACAGGCAGTAACAGGACGCGCAATATCAACACAAACAGTCAGACATCGCCTTCGGGAATTTGGCCTCTACGCACGGAGGCGTACGGTGTGTGTCCCATAGAAACCACGACATTGCTTAACCTGCAAGCTGGGCGGAAGAACATCGGGCCGGCCGCGGTGGCCGAGCGGTCTGCGGCGCGTCAGTCAAGTTCTGCATGGCCATTGCGGTCGGGGGTTCGAATCCCCCCCGAGGGCATGGATATTTGTGCCGTCCTTAGTATTAGGTAGTTCATAAGTAGTTTGTAAGTTTAGGTACTGATGACCACGTAGCTAAGTCCCATAAGCTCTACAAACATTTGAACATTTCGAACATTTGATGAACATCGGATTGGAGTTGTGGCATCATGGTTGTGGGCAAATGGTCAGTATTGGCGGACGTACGAACCTTTGTGTCGGTCATAATGCCGCTTTAATTGCTCAGAGACACACATACGAGATCCTTCCACACTTTATTGTGCCCTACACTGTTGCCATAGGAGATGGGTTCCTTTTGGTCGACGATAATGCTTGCCCTCACAGAGGTGCACCGGTGGACAACGTGCTTGAAGCTGTGGGAATTGAACGAATGGAGTGTTTGCACTTGGCAGACGCATTGCTGCCAGACCAGGATCTCTCACAACGGTTACAGAGCTGGATATTGCACTCAGGCAAGAATGACCAAAATCCCTCGTGCTAGGCTTATCATCATCGCCGAATTCGTCCAAATTTATGGTACATGTAGGGCGTGGTGAGAGACGAAATTTTCCCAAATGGGAACTCCAGATTGCCAAGCGTTTATGAAATAAAAGGTAGTTTGATACGGATCTGTCACCATATGTATTTTATCAGCTGCCCCTGTGACACCCAATTTAGGAAGTGTTGTTTGGCCCAGCGGTAAAAGATCGGATTCGTATTGAGAAGGTAGCGGGTTCAACACCACCTG
Source organism: Locusta migratoria (assembly GCA_026315105.1). NCBI lineage: Eukaryota > Metazoa > Arthropoda > Insecta > Orthoptera > Acrididae > Locusta > Locusta migratoria. Next base: position 125,602,115 of record CM048749.1, read on the forward strand.
GCGGCAAATATTTTCCTGCTCCTTGGCAATGCGTACACCTACATATTGTTCCCGTAGGGATCGTGAAGATAAGATTAGATTAATTGCATCACGCACGGAGGCATTTAAACACTCATTCTTCCCACGCTCAATAAGTGAAATGAATGGGAAAAACCCTAATAACTGTCACTGTGGGACGTACCCTCTGCCGTGCACTTTACAGTGGCTTGCAGAGTATTGATGTTGACGTATACTGATGTCACAATTAACCACAACATCATATAGGTTATTTTATTAATTTATATAAACGAAAGAGGAAAGGGCATTGGATGAAATTCGGGACTACAAACAATTAAAAAGGGGCTGTAGTTAACGCGTACTTGGGGACGTCATGTATGTAAATCGATAGTTCCATTCTTTTGCAATTGCTGAATTACATGTTCCGGGGTGATATTCATCGAAGAAAAAGGGGAAGCAATAATTTTGACCGCATATTGCCGCTATCTACGCCGTTCTTTTGCTGTTACATGATTTTTTTTAATGTCTCATCAGAAAAACAAAACTTGATTGACTTTCTGAAAACAGCTTCTTTCATCGCACAGTCCAGCAGCGAACCACGCGTAACGCAGCGTGTCGCTGTACACTTGGAGAGGACAGCTGATGATGTATAATGGAATGTAGTTTGATGCAAGCTTCTCGGGAAGTCAGTTGTCTATGCATTGCCAAGGAGCAAAAAAATATTTGCCGCCGGGCGGAATCGAACGCGCGAACCTTACTCCTCATCCAGACACCGCCTTCTAAACAGACTCTCTCAAGGGCAGTTGATAAGGTGCATATGGTGATAGATCCGTATCAAAATTCCTTTTATTTCCTAAACGCTTGGCCATCTGGAATTCCCACTTGGTACACTTTCATATCTCACCACGCCCTACATGTACCATAAATTTGGACGAATCCTCTCCTTGCAAGTAAACGCTATGTGAACCTCAAGTAAAGAGTTGATAAAGGAAAATATCGTTCTGTATCACATACAAATTACAACTGTGACCAATATCAGAATCAAATATATTGTGTGTGATATCTTACTTGATCACCTAACTGTTTTGAGCAGCGTAGTATTCAGCCTGAAACGTCTGTTAATTCACGTCATGCGGACATAACGGCATCGGAAATGTTTTCACCATGAATCACCGGAGAACAAGTGACAGCTCTGCCAACGAGCGCACTTTATGGCTTCAGAACGCGATACTACCGCTATGTCATTTTGCAACTCCGTGTATACCGGTGTATGCGTCTTTCATGAAAGCTAATGGTCAGTTCGCAAGAATTAGAGTCGACAGCGTGGTCATTACAGGCGAGAGACATGGTGGTCGGTCTTAGTGCCAGTTGTCTTGTGTTTTTTTTTTTTTTTTTTTTTTTTTTTTTTTTTTTTTTTTTTTTTTTTTAACTTATGGGACTTAACTACGGGGTCATCAGTCCCTAAACTTACAAACTACTTACGAACTAGGACGGCACAAATATCCATGCCCGAGGGGGGATTCGAACCCCCGATCGTAGTGGCCGTGCAGACCGTGACTGAAGCGCCTCAGTCTCCTCGGCCACCGCGGTCGGCTCTTGTGTGGTCTTGTTGTTCATTTATATATCCAGAAAATGCCAATTTCATGTTTACGTCTGTCTGTCCCTCTCTCTCTCTCTCTTTTATTTTTATTTATTTATTTATTTATTTTTAAATTTTTAATGACACATTTGAGGTTAATGGTATAACCATTACGTAGTAATGAATACCTGTTGGAATAACAACTTTGGACGATTTAAGTAAGTTAAAAAAAGTTACAAGTGTATTGAAGTAAAATAAGGATATATTGCATAAACATAGTGGTTGCACAGCGATTGGAAAAATAAAATGAACACCTAAGATAGACAGAAAATTCATTAATTAGTATGGACTTTACCCATAAATGGTTTGGAGAACTGATACAAAGCAGTTGCTGTCGAGGGTAGTGAGCTGACAACTGACAGTTACCCAACCAGCGAGGATAATAACAGAATCAGTTGCATGCCATGGTAGAGATGCCCAAATTATGACGGAACGTCCACCATACTAGAGCGTAGGAACCATGCATACGATATCGTAAACTTCTTTTGGTGGTTCCGGTACATGAAGCTGATTGTTTGTACGAATCAATGTAAACGACGACTCATGGGACCATGACTCATCAAGTGATTCATCAAGTGTCCAGATTTGATGTTCGTGGCACCACTTCCCTAACAGCTGTACATTGACTTCGTCATTAAGACTTTAGCAACTGCAGCCCTTTCGTGAAGGTCAAGGTCCAGCCGTACTGTTTTTATGCAACCATTATCACTCGAACGAGTGTTCAGTTTGGCAGGTGATTTTTCCATGCTAGTTTTATGTTGTCTGGCCACAGTCGGTCTTAATACTCGTTGTTCGTTATCAGTTACCTTCGCGTTTTCTCCATTATTCCTTTTCGACGATGATGTTTTACGATGTTTTGTGTGCACTATCAGTAACATCTATTCTGTCACTAGTAGTAGTTAAACCACAGTCTGACATATACAGTCGCGACACCCACTGCTGTGAAAGTTATTACCAACTGACAGTTGCAACGACATTGGCACTCCTAGCGGTGGTCGAGCCGCTGAAGGACTGATGTTTCTTTATAATTATTTGCAGGGCCGGCTGGAACAAATTCGGCGCCCTAAGTAAATTATTTTAATGGCGTCGCAATCAATAAAATCGCAATAAAACATCAATGTAAAATACACACTGCAACTTTTTTATTCAAATACATAATCACAACATATACATTAACAAACATATTGTCCCATTAAAATAGGACACATCGTACACTTTTACACAAAAATATTACTTTTTATCGTTTTTACATTTAAAAAAAGGTTTTGTTAATAGTTTACAACAATTTATACAGTTATAAGCTTTATTATACAAAGAGTCACACAAATTTCATTTTTCTTGTCTTGGATTTATCAAAATCTGAGACGATCTCCTTTAAATCAGTTGTTTCTGCTGTTTCTCTTTCAGTTGACAAACCCACAAGTTTTTCTTGAGTCATTGTGCATCGCAGATATGTTTCACGAGTTTTAATTTCCAGAAGATTCTCTCACCACTGGCTACAGACACAGGAAGAGCAAGCAAGTCTCATTGCAGTAACTAAATTAGGGTTTTCCCTAATAAAAGGGCCACAACAATAGTGAAACAGACGAACTCTACTTATTGTTCAAGGTGCGCTCAAATGACGGCGGTGTGGGTAGCTGACATCTCTCAAGTTCCTACAACTGAAATGCTTTGTACAGTTCCGTTCCACTAGTCTATGGTCGTGTAGTTTCTGACGGCAACAAAGATACGTAGTTGGGAAAGCCCTCTCCTGCTTCACTTGATGAGAGTGGCACAAACTTACAATGTCTTTGTGCATCACAAAACCATACTTGTACCTAAGAATAAGTGTTTATAGAGTGATTGTGAACAAATAGAAAGAGATATTTTTACCAAGAAACTGATAACCTGATGCAGCAATTATACAGGGTGTTTCACTAAGTATGTTTGCCTCTGTAACTTATAAAATAATAAGTGACTGGAAATTTTAATGCGGTAGGTCAACACAAGAAATGTTACACTTTCTGCGGAGCTATGAACATAGTTTATTGTATCATTTTCCAAAGAGTTACACCACAAAGATACAATTTTTTAAATGGAACAATAGTTTTTTCTATCGTGTATTGGATTCGTTTAAACCAGCTGCGTCCAAATCAATTTAAACTACATTCCTATCACTGTCAATTTGGGAGCTACAACCTTTCAAAGTCCCGGGGACGGAAGCTGCGATAGCGTAGCTGACTGTCCGAGTGGCTATCCCCTGGGGCACGGTCCACTGTCTCCTGACCACCAGCCAGTCAGCTACGCTGTCGTAGCCTCCGCCCCCTAAACTTTGAAGGGTTGAAGCCCCCAAAATAACAGTGATAGGAATGTAGTTTAAATTGATTTGGACGCAGCTGGTTTCAACGAATCCAGTGCACAATAGAAAAAGCTATTGTTCGTTTAAAAATTATATCTTTCTGCTGTGACTCTTTGGAAAATGATACAATAAACTATGTTCATAGCTCCGCATAAAGTGTAACATTTCTTGTGTTGACCTACCGCATTAAAATTTCCCGTCACCTATTATTTTAGAAGTTACAGAGGCAAACACAGTGAAACACCTTGTATACATTTTTAAATTGACTTTGAAGCCCAGTATTCTGCAGTCTTGACTCCTCGAATACTTGCACGACGCAGGTCGTCCATTGTACAGGCTTCGGGCAGTTTTGGGCAAACCAGTAGGTTCAAAGTTCAAATGTTTGTTAAGCTTATGGGACTTAACTACGGGGTCATCAGTCCCTAAACTTACAAACTACTTATGAACTACTTACGAACTAAGACGGCACAAATATCCATGCCCAAAGGGGGATTCGAACCCCCGACCGTAGTGGCCGTGCAGACCGTGACTGGAGCGCCTCAGTCCCCTCGGCCACCGCGGCCGGCCAAACCAGTAGGTGATTAGATTCTTGTATTTCTCCACATTCACAGTTTGGATCTCCAGTGATGTACCCCCACTGTAGCAGGTTTTGCTTGCTGCGTGTCACTCCAGTTCGTAGTCTGTTCAAGGTCTACTATGTCTGGTATGGTAGGTGGTATCCAGGCGCAGGTTCTTCTTTAAGGCGTGCTCCCACTAACAGCGCATCATTCACGTGTCGACCGCGACGCAACAAAACGTACAATAGACTGCAAGCTAACGTCAAAGACTTACTTTGCTCCACAGACATATATTACTAGACTGGCAATGTCATGTACAGTATCATTGGTGTCAGTGAAGTCTCGCCTCCATATTTCTATACTATAACGTGCGAGTAGTCGTGTGAGTTATTACAGAAAACAGTCGTAAAAATACAGATGAAGTGACGTAACTATGCTGTCCTTAGAGTATTGTCATGTAGGAAATTCGTGTTTTGTATATGGCTGAAATGTTTAAGCTTGGTTATGCTTCAACACCTACAGTAATGAGTTGCATTGATTTGCTGTAATTATTAATCTGTTATCAATTTCATTCAACTTCGGATTTTCTTTCAGTAGTATGGTCATTAAAAAATTGTACTCTTATTCTTTCGAGAATTCTTACGAAGTCTATAGTCTGCTTCCACGCACACACTAATGAGTCGCGTTTCCTGTATTTATTGATCTGTTTCCAGTTTCGATCAACTTTGGTTTTTCTTTTAATAGTTTGACCGTTATAAATGTGTTATTTGTCGTGGATAACACATAGATTTATTCTTGTTAGTCTTTTTCAGATAACTACTTCTGATTTAACTGTACGTAACGGTAAAATTTTACCTATCATCCCGCCGACCTCTTATGATTATGTTGGTAACACAACAAAAGGGTAGAAAGTCTTTGCCTAGATGTTAATGTTTAACCGTACATAACATGTTCTTATAACACGATTCGAAAATGCGGAAGTGTTAGCTCAAATGCAAATCATGTTCAAACCAACTAGTAAAGCTTACAACGTCATATCGTGTCAGAAGATAATAGTAGTACCGTACGGAAACTTTTTGACGTTAGGTGAGGCAAGATGGCGGCATCAAACTTCAGTCACAGAGGCAAGTTTGCCAGTATAGTAATGTATGTCTGTGCTTCGGTCTCGTCTCAGTTCGCAGAGGTGACAACCCGCTGGCAGACGCAGTGCAGTGCATTGTGTGGGCCGCCATCAGTCCCGCTGCTGATCCCCTGGCCGGCCGTTCGTCCCTGGAGGCGTGGTCACTGGTCAGCGCCTCGCACTGATTGGCTGTCTCCGGGCCTTGCCCGGTCTCATCTTGCCGAGGCCACAAAGTCTCTGCCTTTAATTAAGTCGCCGGCTTTGGGTCACGGTCGGTGGAAAGCGTATCTCCAGAGGCCGACCAGGCTGGCTACTGCCACAGCTAGTCCTGCATCCACGAAAACTCCGCGCGTCGTCTACTCTGTAACAGAACTGACAGATTAGATTCGATTAGATTAATACTTGAAACTTCCTGGCGGATTAAAATTGTGTCCCGGAACCCGGACTCGAACCTCGGAACTTTGCCTTTCGCGGCCAAGCGCACTACCGACTGTGCTATCCCCACACGACTCACGATGCCGCCTCACAACTTTACTTCCGCCAGTACCTCGCCTCCTACTTTCCAAACTTCACAGAAGCTCTCCTGCGAACCATGCAAGACTAGCACTCCTGGAAGAAAGGATATGGTGGAGACATGGCTTAGCCACAGCCTAAGGGATGTTTCCAGAATGAAACTTTCACTCTCCAGAGGAGTGTGTGCTGATATGAAACTTCCTGGCAGATTAAAATTGTGTGCAGGAACCGGGACTCGAACCTGGGAGCTTTGCCTTTCGTGGGGAAACGCATTACCGACTGTGCTATCCCGACACGACTCACAATGCCGCCTCACAACTTTACTTCCGTTGTTTGGAAAGTAGGAGGCGAGGTACTGGCGGACACTCCGCTGCAGAGTGAAAGTTTCATTCTAGATTAATACTTGTTCCATAGATCATGAATACGACACTTCGTAATGATGTGGAACGTGTCAGGTTAGTGAATGGTGCCTGTAAAAGACGTTACATTACACAAAATATTACATTTATTTTGAGTGAAACACCCGAGATAATTGTGCAATATTCTGCAAATTTTATTTGTTACTAATCGGTTTTCGGCAGTTACGCCATCGCCAGGTAAACACTACAGAGATATAGTTATGCAGCTTAGCAGTTCACAGGTCAAAGATCTTACGTTGTTGTACAGATAGTATGTATACAGAAATTTCTTAAATAAGACTAGTGTTATAGGTATAATTACATCATTGAAGTTGTAGAAGTTTGATAAAATAGTCCCATAGCCTACTTGCCTGATATAAATTAGTTCTGTTATTAATGGACATTTATGCCAGTAACAGCTCATAAAATGGAATCTATATATTCACAGAAGTTTCATTCATCTTATACTCACCGTTCTATATTCTGAATATTTGTGCAGTTAATCAATAGCGCATTTTGTTCAATTTCAAATGTTACTAATTATTTCTTTGTGTTGTAATTTATATTTTGTGTCACATATTTTATCAAAGTTCTACAAGTTCAATGATGTAATTATACCTATAACACTAGTCTTCTTAAAGAAATTTCTGTATACATGCTATCTGTACAACAACTTAAGATCTTTGACCTGTGAACTTCTAAGCTGCATAACTATATCTCTGTAGTGTTTACCTGGCAATGGCGTAACTGCCCAAAACCGGTTAGTAACAACTAAAACTTGCAGAATATTCCACAATTATCTCGCGTGTTTCACTCAAAATGAATCAAATATTCTGCCAAGAACCGACGGAACAGTCTGAAAATACAATATTACATTTATTTCATTTATTTATTTACTAATTTATATCTAAAAACTCATCAAGTGAGTAGAAGGAGTAGTCATTCAGAAATTGTTTTAATTTATTTTTAAATGTTAGTTGGCTATCTGTAAGGCAAATAGATGTCTCCAGGATGATCGTGGGTGGGCTGCAGCATTATTATTCTGATTACACGTTTTTCTGCAAGGAAAACTTTTTTACTCAATGGTGAATTGCCACAGAATATGATGCCATACGAAAACAGTGAATGATAATAGGCTTAGTAAGATACTTTACTAAGATTGCTCCAAGATAATGCCTGCGAATGCTGAAAAAGCCAGTAGTATCCCTGGCGAAGGAAATCAGCTTGTCAGGCAGTACAGTCACCAAAACTGATTTTCAGTGATCAAAGCTAACCACTGTTCCATGAAAAGAAGTAAACAATACTGCGGCTTTCTGGAATGAAATTAAATCATACAGAGATGCCAGTGGTTTAAATCCTTTCCAAGAACTTTCAGATTTGGCTCTTACGCTTTTGGTTCTACCATGGTCCAATGCGGAGGTGAAAAGGGCCTTTAGCCATCTAAATTTGTTAAATACGTCCCTCCTGAACAGACTAACTACTGCTCTGATCAACGACATTATTACAAAAAGAGATGGTCATAATCGTCTTATCAAGTTCCGTCACAATTTCGAGCTGCCGGAGAATGTTCTCCAAGAAATCGGCACCATGAAAGCATACACCACTGATATTTCTACTTTTGGCCTCAGTACTTCAGGATCTTCAGAAGGGGACACACAAGCCACCATCCTGTAGGAGGAGAAGGAAAATGAAATATTGTGGCTTGAACTTTCCGAAATTCGTTCACCAAAGAAGACAAAGTGAACACTCCAGTATTCAATCCAAGAACAGCAGCCAGCATGCGAAACTTAGAAGTAGATGTTCCTGGAGTAGTAAAACAACTTAAGTCACTAAACAAAAATAAATCTTCCGGGCCAGAGTGTATACCAATTAGATTCCTTTTAGAGTATGCTGATGCAATAGCTCCGTACTTAGCTATAATTTACAACCGATCACTCAGCGAAAGATCCGTACCCAAAGATGGAAAGTTGCCCAAGTTACTATAGGGCAATAGGAGTGATCCCCAAAATTAAGGGCCAATCTCATTGGCGTCGATTTGCAGTAGGATTTTGGAACATATACTTTGTTCGAATATTATGAACTATCTCGAAGAGAACGACCTATTAACCAATAGACAACACGAATTCAGAAAGTATCGGTCTTAATTTTCTGAGTTGGCAGTGCTGGCAAGAGAGCGGTTAGTTGCCAGTGGTGTGAGGTAGCCTGAGGAAGTGTGTAGCGGTAAGGAAGCTGTCGGAGAAGGCAGTCGTTAAGTACATGTTGCAGCACGCCATTATTGTAATGCATGATGTTAATTTATATTTTTGTACTATTTTTCTACTGCATATTTTCTGAAGAATACATTATTTATGATCTTAAATTCGATTTCTGCGTTCTCATTTTTGTAGTTAGTTTCAGCTTCCTATTTTTTCTTCATTTGTCACATATTGTTTAACTTAATTACTACCCACCTATCATTTCTGCATATTTTAATACTGAAATCAATCAAGTTATGAACCTGCATGCTGCGAGCTGCTTGCTGTTTCCAGTTTTGTGTTAAGAATGTACAAGGTAAGTCAAGCTTTCCTTTTTTTTATCTGTGTAGCAGTCAGATTGTCGTCCACGCTCATTATTCAAGTTAATCAGTTTCGTTGTACCCTTTGGGAGTAGTTTCAACAGGGCCATAAATTTTAGTGTTTATGTTTCCCCTATTTCCCGGGTGTGTCTATTACGCATATTAATGTTGTGAAAGACTTACCTCTGAGGTCGAAGTTGCCACATTGTTCGTTTTTTAAAAGTTCAGTTTTGCACGTACGTAGCACGCAGTATTGGTCAATCACCATGAAACGTAATTTACTCGGGGTACCTTGCAGTATACTGTGTGTATGTTGTCACCTGATCCCCTAATTGTTTTCAGCATTGTACTGGGTGATCAAAAAGTCAGTATAAACTTGAAAACTTAATAAATCACGAAATAATGTAGATAGAGAGGTAAAAATAGACACACATGCTTGGAATGACATGGGGTTTTATTAAAAGAAAAAATTAATTAATTAATTCAAAATGTCCGACAGATGGCGCTGGACAGCAAAACGTCAGTGACTGCTACCGTGACGGGTGAGACGTACGTCGATTGTTACAGAATCGCATCATCCCCAGCCCGGCTGATAAACACCTGCTGGAACGTATGATTTCCATGCTGGATGGCGCTCCACCCCATATTGCTGGACGCGTTAAAGATCTCTTGCACGCGTCGTTTGGTGATGATCGTGTGCTCAGCCGCCACTTTCGTCATGTTTGGCCTCCCAAGTCTCCCGACCTCAGTCCATGAGATTATTGGCTATGGGGTTACCTGAAGTCGCAAGTGTATCGTGATCGCCCGACATTTCTAGGGATACCGAAAGACAACATCCGACGCCAATGTCTCACCATAAATCCGGACACGGTTTACAGTGCTGTTCACAACATTATTCATCGACTACAGCTATTGTTGAGGAATGATGGTGAACATATTGAGCATTTCCTCTGAAGAACATCGTCTTTGCTTTGTCTTAATTTGTTATGCTAATTATTGCTTTTCTGATCAGATGAAGCGCCATCTGTCAGACATCTTTGAACCTTTTTTTCTTTCTTTTTTTAGGTTCTAATAAAATCCCATGTCATTCCAAGCATGTGTGTCAATTTTTACCTCTCTATATACATTATTCCGTGATTTATTAAGTTTTCAAAATTATACTTACTTTTTGATCACCCAGTATATTCATGTGTACCGAGAAGAATGTTATCAGTTTTCGTATCGTTATCGGTATTTCGATATTTTTGACTGCCCCCTCCCTATTTTTATACGATGACTTGCTTTGGAGGTAAAGCATGACGGCAAGCAAATGAAGTGCCTAACTCGACGTGGCGTGGATTCACAATTCGTTGGGAGTCCTCTCCAGGGAAGTTGAAAAGGTGTACGTGAAGTTTCAAGTTGAATCTATCGTTTAATCAGACAACAAAAGTAGTTCATTTTAAAGTTACTCATTCAAAAACTGATCTCTTATTGATCAAAATATCCACGGGTGTACTGCCGGTCTATAGTGTCCAACGGGCACAATATTTCGGCGATCATACATGTCGCCATCATCAGGTGAACTGACGGACTGAGCTCCTGGCACGGAGATCCGCACGCTACGGCTGCTCGAAGGGAACTGGGTTCTAGCCCGGTAGCGGGCCATTTAAATACCCTCGGCCATTTAAATACCCATTTAAATACCCTCCGCGGTCCGCGCCCCGCGCCGCGGCCGCGCAGTGGAACCGATTGCGTCGGCGTCTGAGAAGACGTCGGTGTGAGGGCTCTGTCCGCCGTGGTCGTCACTTCGTTACGTTTGCTAGATTTACTCTTAATTAACCCAATCGCTGGTTCCCAAGCTTTGCTAAGATTATAGCCAGAGTCACGGTTTATGAGGTCGTCACTTGTACGAATTTCAATGGCCTCTCTAACGACGCAGTCCCAGTATCTCGACGTCTGTACCAGAATCCTAGTGTGTTCATACTCCATGGCGTGATTCTCCGACAAACAATGTTCAGCGACCGCCGACTTGCTCGGATACATCAATCGTGTGTGCCTTTGGTGTTCAACGCATCGATCCTCGACGGTACGCATCGTCTGTCCAATATATGACTTTCCACACTGACACGGAATCTGGTACACGCCCGCCTTCCTCAAACCGAGATCATCTTTAGCGCTCCCCACCAGTGCACGAATTTTATTCGGCGGACAAAAAACAGTTCCAACCTGGTGTTTTCTCAAAATGCGGGCGATCTTCCCTGAGAGTGCGCCGGTATATGGAACGAACGCAGTGCCTACATCCTCCCTCGTGTTTTCCTCCTTTTCGATAGGTTGTGGAGTAGTGGTTGGGCGGAGAGCCCGCTGAATCTGCCACTCTGAGTACCCATTTTTTCGAAATACAGTTCTCGGGTGTTCCAATTCCTGGGGTAGACTCTCTGCGTCGGAGATAGTGCGCGCCCTATGTACTAGAGTTTTAAGTACCCCATTCCTCTGTGAAGGGTAGTGACAGCTGTCTGCGTGTAAATACAGATCAGTGTGCGTTGTCTTCCGATATACACTATGACCCAGGGTGCCATCAGCTCTTCTCTTGACCAAGACGTCAAGGAACGGCAATTTACCCTCCGTTTCAGTCTCCATAGTGAATTTGATGTTGGGGTGTATGGAGTTCAGATGTGTAAGGAAGTCAAGGAGTTTATCCATACCATGTGGCCAGATGACGAAAGTGTCGTCCACATAACGGAAAAAGCAAGTGGGTTTTCATTCAGATGATGCCAGGGCTTCCTCCTCGAAATTCTCCATGTACAAATTTGCGACCACAGGGGAGACTGGGCTACCCATGGCGACTCCCTCCGTTTGTTCGTAGTATTCGCCATTGAAAAGAAAATACGTGGAGGTCAAGACATGCCTAAAAAGTTCGGTGGTCTTCTCGTCAAATTTCTGACCAATCAAATCTAGTGACTCTCGAAGGGGCACCCTCGTAAACAACGAAACGACGTCAAAACTCACCATGATATCTGCCTCATCCACCCTGAAGTTGTTAAGGCGTTTCACAAAATCCACGGAATTACGGATGTGATGGGGGCATTTACCCACATAAGGACTTAATATTCCCGTCAAGTATTTGGCCAACAAATATGTAGGTGCTCTGATGTTACTGACAATGGGACGTAACGGCACCCCATCTTTGTGAACCTTAGGAAGTCCATAAAGTCTTGGCGGTACCGGACCTTGAGGTAGCAGTTTCTTGGCGACACCCTCCGGTAAATCCGCATCCTTGAGAAGCGCCCTCGTCTTGTTTTCCACCTTCTTTGTGGGGTCAACGCTGATCTTCCGGTAGGAATCGTCATTTAGCAGGCTCTGCATCTTTTCAGTGTAGTCCTTATGGGAGGCAACAACCGTAGCATTGCCTTTGTCTGCCGGTAAGACAACAATATTAGTTGCAGTCCAAATAGTTGTCATATATTGATGTTTAACAGTCAAGATCACTAAGTCATCAAATAACTTCATCAAAATTTAACTGAACATGTACATTGTTCATATAACACAGTAATTTGGTTTAATTATGGCCCTGACATTGCTGTATGTACCGTTAAATGAGAAACAGTGCATTAAACTGATTATGTGCGCAACGGATCTTTTAACAAAGCAATTGTGACATGTAACATGCATGAAATACACAGACTGTACTCAAAAAATTTGACTGCGAGAAAGATATTAAAAACACAAACCACTTTCTTAATGTTCGACTACGAGAATTTTATGCAGATCAGTTCCTGATTATCAAAACTCAGTATTATACTCAATTAACTGCAGTGTTGCATAACAATCATTTACTACGTTACCAATAAAGAAATCTGTTCAACAAGATTACCAAAATCAATACTGCACTTTAAATCCACAAATATCAAATAAAGGAAGTAGGTTAATCTTCTAACTATGTAAATGAAACAGGAAAGAAGGATCAAATTTGTTACATATTATTAATAGTCACCATTTCATTACCTAAATGATACAACCATTTCATAATTCCATGTATATATATTAACTTCATTGCAGAGGTTGTACTACCTTTTTTACAATTATATGAAATGCAATATATTCCAAATACAATCAAACCAACTTGCTGGCACTGCAGCCTCTGGTCTACAGCGGAACCACATATACAGCACAACTGCTCTCTGAGCGAGCTGAACCACAAGTCTGACTCTGTCTCTCCGCACGAGCTACAGTGCTATGCGATACATAATCTTTGCCAAAGATGAAACTTCACAACTTCACAGATTTATGTACACATATCGACACACACAGTAGATGCAGTATTATGCATTTTCTTGCAAGCAAGTTACTCGACACAGAACAGGAGACGCAATATTAGACATTTTGTTACAAATTCAGCAATATAAATTTTCTATGGACTCGTTTCAAGTTGAAAGGAAACGATGCGACACTTGTCTGTAAACGGCGGACGCAGATAAAAACACACTTAAGCACATTACATACAACACTGAATGATGCATTGTTAAAAATGATATCGCAAGAGCCCACATCCCTAATTTTTATACCCTGGGCACGCGGTATTACCGCGAACTGTACCGGTGCATATCGCTATCCTACGACTTTTGTTACACGATTACTTGCCAGATTGTGTGAGAAACGCTACTACTCGATCCCGTTACTCATTACAGACGAAGAATGAAGAGAACTGGTAATTGCGTTACAAATTAAAGTGTGGTGGTGGGAGAGTTGGTGGTGCAGCTGAGCGCTAGCCACCCGGCGTGGCGCTTAATTGGCATCTGTTGGCAGCGGCAGGTCCCAGGGGGGCGAGCCTCTTCTGAAAGCCGCGCGAGCTGGCCCAGTGTCAGGGAGAGCCACCCACACACTTGTCAGCTCAGCTCCCTCTGCCGCGACTCCCACACAGCGGGCTAATTACAGCGGCTGAGGCGCTTGCTTGTCCAGCCAGTCGCTTCCGTGGGCGCGCAGACTTGTGAGGGACAACGAAACGTAATGAGGCCAAAAGAAAAGGGAAAGAACAACGACAAAGGGGGGAGGAGCAACGCCACCGGGCTGGACCGTACAATAAAATTAGAACGACATTGCAATAAAGTCCCGGATTGCTGCTTATGTTTTATTTAATAGTGCTACAGCTGTTTCGACAGTTTGTCATTCTCAAGCGCGTCAACGATGTTTGCACGTTAAATGTTGACATCTGGCGTAACTGTTGCATACCAAAACGTTAAATTAAAGAAAACTTTTATATTTTTTTCATAATTAACAACAGCTTTGCCAAAGATGAAAAACACCTTTGGCAAAGCTGTTGCTAATTACAAAATTCAAATGTTTGTTAAGCTTATGGGACTTAACTACGGCATTATCAGTCCCTAAACTTACAAACTACTTATAAACTACTTACGAACTAGGACGGCACAAATATCCATGCCCGAGGGGGGGTTCAAACCCCCGACCGTAGTGGCCGTACAGACCGTGACTGGAGCGCCTTAGTCCCCTCGGCCACCGCGGCCGGCTTGCTAATTACGAAAAAAATATAAAAGGAATATAAAAAGTTGCATAATACCTGACAGCTGAAAACCGCATACAACAACTAAATACGTGTATATTTCCGTATAGTTTATGCAACAGTTACGCCAGATGTCAGCATATAACGTCCAAACATCGTAGACGCGCTTGAGAATGACAAACTGTCGAAACAGCTGTAGCGCTATTGAATAAAACATAAGCAGCAATCCGGAACTTTATTGCAGTGTCTTTCTACGACATATATGATGCTGCAGGCCCAACAATTCGGAAAAAAAGAAGGGTAATACTTACCTGTCGTCAAATACAGGACTAATAAAAATGATAACTTGTCTCAAGGATGAGTGAGGTCAGCGCCTCGACATGAAATTCTGCTTTCAACCGGTCACGGAAATATTTGGTATAATTATATATTTTTGTCGACGTTACACCGTTCAATGAATAAAATAAATCGCAATTTGCGACCATTTATGGCTTCACTGTACTGGGTTTAGGTGGAGAAGTGCAGTGAGGAGTCCTCTGCAGTCGGGCTGATCACTGTGTCCTCGGTGGCGGAGTGCTCAACGCGTCTACCTAGTAAGCAGGAGATCCCGGGTTCGAATCCCAGCCGGGTACAAATTTTCATTCGCCGCAATTTGGTATTCGATCTAAACCTAGTACAGTGAAGCCATAACTGATCGCAAATTGCGATTTATTTCATTAGATAAACGCTGTAACGTCGTCAAAATATATATAATTGTATACAAGCCGGGGCTGGGCTCCTGAAGACAATGAATTGTGTCTCGATACCTCATGGTCTGTTCTCCCTGATGCGGAAATACACTATTGTGGCTGCGAGCATTACGTAACAAATAGGCTGTGGTATAGGAAAGAGACAGCGTGGCGAATGGAGATTGGGTGTGGCGGGAGACGTGCAGGGAAGAGTCCTCTGCAGTCGGGTTGGTCACTGTGTCCTGTGTGGCTTTGTCACAAGTGTCAGAAAAAAAAATAATAATAATAATAATTACATTCAGATTACCTAATTTAAAATCAATAATGCCAATGAGGGCGTACTTAGAAACCAAAAATGGAGAAATATTATCATCAAAAGCCTCACGCAGGAAGAAGGCGAACGAAACGTAATATGGAAGAAAACTTTGATTTACATAAAGGCAATTGAAGCCTGCGCCAAAGAGGGCGACATATGGAGAGCGTAAGGCCGGTCCGAAGGGGTGGAAAGGAGGCCCGTAAAATAATAATAATAATATAAAATAATATAAAAAATAATAATAATAAATAAATAAATAATAAAAAATTAAAAAATAAAAATAAAATAAAAAATTGGCGGAGTGGTCAACGCGTTTGCCTAGTAAGCAGGAGATCCCGGGTTCCAATCCCGGCCGGGTACGAATTTTCATTCGCCGCAATTTGGTATTCCATCTAAACCTAGTACAGTGCTGGTCGCAGATTGCGATTTATTTCATATTTTGTATAACTAAATTTGAATTGAAATTGTAAAAACGTTTGTCAAGGATTATCATTTCTGTAGAATTTTATATAACATTGTTTCAATTTCTTAATACTGAATTGACTGATAACCGTTATCGTTTAGTCCCTTCCAAAAACCAACACAGCAACCAACCTAATACTGAATTAAGTAATAAAATAACCTTCAGCTTCATTACTTGTGGTTAGAAAGTATTACCTCACCCCACTTTGATTTACAAGTGTAAAATCTGTGTAATTGCATGTGTTTCAAGTTGCATAGTGAGTGATTCTTCCACCACCCAAAATCACTACAAAATTACAAAATTTCTGTACCTATCACTTGGTTCATAAAACCTTCCATTTTTTGCGGACTGCGACCATACGTTGGCATGCATAAAAGAATTGAAATTTCTAGGTCGCATTGTTTTTATTTTATCATTTCGCGTTTCGATACATCATCATCTGATCTGTGGCAAAAATTAATTACATTTCGGATGTTTACAAGTCTTAATCACAAAATTCATATGGAGCAAAAACACATATGAAAATATACTTACAACTTTTTTTTAAAAACGATTGTAATTAAAATGGATCTTATTGGAGATGACTAACTAAAATATAAACCACCATTGTGGATGTCTAGTCAAGGTGTGTGGACTAGACTCTCATGCCAAACTGTGGTGAGAAGGGGGAAAACCGTAACAGGTAAATTAAGTCCAATAGCCGCCAGATGGCGCAAGTTTAAATTTAAATATTATTTGAATGAATTTCTGTAACATCATCTTGCGCGCTCTGCACTGTCAACTGACATAGAAGCTACGAAAAACATAGGTACAAGATGTGTTAAGTCAAAAGAAAATAACAGATACCTTATTAAAACATATTACTGACACCATTGCGGAACAAATGAGTCTCTTTACGGGACATTTACAAGATACCGTAAAATGCGTGACGGTTGGTCACCCTAGTTTGTTTGTCTTTGGCATAAAAATAATTAAGTTGGTTGTAGGCTGTTACTATCAAGGAGGTTAGAATAAAGGCAGATGGCATTATCTATGCCATGCATGTAGTCAGTTGAAACCTGTCCGCCATCTTGGTCAGTTTTTGAATGCTATTTATCCATTAAAACTATGCGTTAAGGCGACCCTCTTACTGATAATGCATTCAACTGACAGCCACAGCAAAGTACTTTCAAACAATATACTTTTTTGAATAAATATTAATAAATACTCATCTTCATAGAATTCATAATACGAAATAGTCGTGCCATCTAGCTTTAACTAAAGATAGTGCCTTTGCAGAAAGAACTTTTAGCATGGTTGCATGGTTGGACCTTACGAACAAACTTCATATGACTATTCATAATTCAGAACTACAAATCAAATGAAATTCCAGAATCAGCTGCGCAGACTTCTGTAATACAGTGCTGAATGACGAAAAAATTTTGTATAGTGCAAGAAGTGCCAATAAATACAGTTTCAGGCAAGGTAAATTATGTAATACTTTACTTATGTTTAGGTTTCCACTATTTCAGTAATTAGTAGTTATAACTAGAGGCTGAAATTTAGATATAATGCTGTTAATATGACTGACAAAGCTGAAAAATGCCACAAATACCTCCATGTTTTTTTTTTTTTTTTTTTTTTTAAACATTCAGCTTATAAAATGTTCAGTAGGACTATTTATTTTATTGTTTCACTTTTCTTAAAATTTTGTATCTTTTTATTTAGATGAAAGGTTTACAGTTCTCACTCTAGGAAAGAAATTGTATAATCTAGGTGAAGGAAATACATTTATCGATGTTATTACTTCAGTAACAGCACCCATGGTCAAAAGGAAACTGGAAACACACTGCTATTGAAAATGAAAAAAAATAAATGTTTACAGCTAAAAATGTATCTGGCCTAAAAATATGGAATGTCCCCATTTTTTTGACTGTACTGTCCCTCATTCTTTCATTCAACAGTTGGTCACCCGAAAGGGTACGGACTTATTTAACATGAAATGATTTAATTTTTTCCATCACTGTGATACAGTGGAGGCACGCAGTTGTAGGGCGTTTTATAATTTCCACGATTACCAAACTCCATACGCTGTACTTTTTGTTATAATTATTGAAGGTGATATTTGTGCACTAGACATGAATGGTTTCAGAATACCTATAAATTCCACCATCAGATGTATCTAGAAAAACGAAACGCTTCTGCAGAAATTCGGTGAAATACGTCCATGAATGGACAGACAATGACAATCTTTAGCCTGTCGTATCACTTTACTACAATTAAACACTACAGTTCTCCTCAGTTATTGATTTTTGCACTATTTCATGTGAAATGTCTGAAAAAGTCCGTTTTGATACAAAGTGCAGAACATTCCAACAATTTTGATGCTTACAGACAACTAGCCGTGGAAACGAATTCTACATTTTCCTTTTGGACCATAATCTGGCAAGTGATAAATCTGACATATCGTACATCATTCACTGGCACGGGAGATACTGTTTTCTTCTAGACTGGCTGTCCTTTCCTTAGTGGTCTTCCAGGCCTCCTCTTTCCAGTAAATATTTGCAGTGTCCCAGATAAGAGAGTGCTAACACATCTCCACAATAACACACCTTCAAGGTTCCTGTTGCCGTTTGTAACTAGTTTACTTGTTTAAGAACAAAATAGCATGACAAAATCGGAAGAATCTAGTAAACCGGTAACGTATGCATTCAGTGTTTGCTAAAGATTCAGACTATTGCGAAACTTTTTACAAAATACTATTATTACTAAATGTTGGTTGGCCGGCCGCAGTGGCCGAGCGGTCTGCTGCGTGCCAGTCACGGCCTGCACGGCCAATGCGGTTGTGGGTTCGAATCCCCACCTCGGGTGGATGTTTGTGCCGTCTTTAGTATAAGCTACATCATAAGTAGTTTGTAAGTTTGGGGACTGATGACCCCGTAGTTAAGTCACATAAGCTCTACAAATATTTGAACATTTTAATGTTGGTTGTAAGCACTATTGTCCATCCGGGGACGAAACTTTAAACATGTTACAGAAAATCGTAATTTGCCTGAGAGCAATATTAACTAATAAAAGGTTAAAGTTATGAAAAAACATTTCTTTGCCTTGTTTAGTTTTACTGCTTTTATGAACAATTAAAGGACCGATTTCTACCAAACTTTGTACAACACTTCTTCAACATCAAAAAACAATCTGTGTGGGGGTAACAACCATTTACGAGACATAATACAGCAGATATGACGTATTAAACAAAGAAGAGTGCCCCATCATGCGACGCGTGAAAAAAAAAAAAAAAAAAAAAAAAAAAAAAAAAAAAAAAAACAGACTTTATGCATCTAACATTTGAGGATGAGAGCACTTGCGACTTGCAAAGAAATTAATACAGATTTTGACATTTTTTCTAAACTTTATTCTAGCTAAAAATTTCAGCTGAAAGGAAAGAACATTATTCCTTACTACACTGCTCGAAACAATTAGGGGATACAATATACATACAGTAAGGTATTTTATTCACGCATTGGTTATAATTGTAATTTGTGTGTGATACAGTACGATATTTTGCTGTATTATGCCCTTACTTGAACATTACATGGCGTTTACTTAGAGTGAGGTACATGGGACTACCATAATAGAGAAAATGTAATCCTTGTTGCCATCTAATATGCTGTATGATCATCTCGGACGGTCAGTACAGTTGCACACCTGTGAGGCGTGGACAGTTTGCGGTTTTTAGTTAGCTCTTAAAGGAATATTTGGCCATTCGTCCATGAGTGCAATATCCAGATCGGCAACCGAGGTGCTGGTCTTGAAAGTTTGCCCCTGGTCCGACTAAAACTTTAGATTAGGCAAATACCAGAAATCGTCATAATTGAGCTTTTTGTAAAGACCATGGATGTGCGTCGGCATATTGCGCTATACAACTGTGAGTTCATTGAATATCTGTCTTGTCAATCTGCGTGATAAAACCGTTTGGTTGATGAAAACCGTTACTCATCAGTAAATTGTTAGTTAACTGCACAAAAATCTTAATGTAATGTTTGAGCGATCCAACAGCATGACAGAAAGAACGTATAACCTTTGCATCACAGTCTTTTACTGAATTACACAAAACTGTTTTATTTTTTATTTTTTTATTTTTTACATTTACTTCCGTAACAGGATCTGAACAATATTGATCTTTATCAATCATCTGAACGTAGTCATCAGTAATTTAATTTAGCTGACTGTTCACATGGAAACGCTCGTTTTTTCATGCAATTAATTCCTTTCAAAATAGCAACTAACTTGACTCCAATTAATACCCTGTAAAAAAAATCTACGGTATGTGATATAATTATTATTATTATTTAAATCTTTTTTTTGGATACTAGTTTAACAATGTCTACAAGTTCTAAACTGACTAATATTATAAATACCTTTTAATATCTCCACCTCTGCAAGTTTCTTACATAAACAAAGAAAGATTAATAATACTGCATCCACTGCTTAGTAGGGCAGCCTACACATTCAAGACATGTTACCACGACGACCCTCTGCACAACACTACTACTCACGACTCTACTATACTGCTCTCTCTCTCTCTCTCTCTCTCTTACCAGCGATAATGTATACCATCCAAAGATATGACATAAATACTTTGACATCCATACAGATTACATCACTTTGGCATACAAAGTAAAGACAGTAAAAATTGTTCATTCATTATATGAAAAGCAATTTATACATTTTTTAAATAACATAGAAAGAGATAATAATCTTTTAGTCTGCAATGAGTCTGCTAATCAGTGGCGAACTAAGGCTGCCAGAGGCCCGGGCGTTGGCAGAACAAAATGAGGCCCCTTGTCCATTTGCAAATACATGTATTACTATGAAAAAGTAACTTTTGAGATATTTGCCCTCCCCCCCCCCCAACCACCAGGACGAGAGGAATGCGACAATCTAAGAAAAATATCTTCCGAGATGTTGAGGCCCCATATATATATATATATATATATATATATATATATATATATATATATATATATATATATATTCGAGGTATCTGGAGGGCCCCAAGACGAGAGGCCCGGGGCGGTCCGACCCAAAAAAATGTTCAAATGTTTGTAGAACTTATGGGACTTGACTACGGGGGTCATCAAAGCTTACAAACTACGTATGAACTAGCTAAGACTAAGGACGGCACAAAATATCCATGCCGGAGGGGGGATTCGAACCCCCGACCGTAGTGGCTGTGCAGACCGTGACTGGAGCACCTCAGTCCCCTAGGTCACCGCGGCCGGCGGTCCGACCCCTCCGCCCCCTTGGGGCCAAGTGCATCCCACATATCTCAAGCTGGCCACTCCGTTCAATTCCCTCAGCTTCAAGCATATTGTCCACTAGTACAGCTCTGTGGAAACGAGAGTTATGGTCCACCAGAAGAACCCAATTTCCTACGGCGCCAATGTAGGGCACAACAGAAGGTCCAAGGATCACGTCTCTACATCTCTGAGCAGTCAAATATATGGTTTCCTGCACATAAGCAGGATTGTTCCGATGATGTGGTGATGTTTCCTACACATAAGTAGGTTTTTTCCGAGTCCCATGTTCTCTCCAGATGAGGAAACGATGATTGTCCGCCTGACTACAAAATCTTGACTCATCTGTGAAGTGAACCCGGCGCCATTCGTGACGACTCCAATTCTGATGTTCGCTCGCCCACTTTCTGCGGGCTAAATGATGTCGTAATTTTAATGGGACACACACTACAGACCACCGTGCATAGACGCCATGTTCCGGAAGACGATTTAGGACAGTTTGTGTTGATACTGCCTGTCCTGTTGCCACCTGGAGGTTGCGATGCAGCTGAGTTGCATTCAGCCTCCAGTCTCGACGGGCTGTTAACCGGTGATAACGGTGATCTTTTGCTGATGTCACCTTTCAAACTAATTATCGGTTCCTGTTGTCTGAAATCGCGTCTAGGTTCTGGAAATTGCACTTTGGGACACTCCCATTGCTGTTGCCTAAAGCCTCGGCACACGGAGCGTGTATCTGAATGAGTGAGGCCAACGTGGCGAGTTTCTGACGTCACAACATGCAAACCGTGGCCGGCGAGAAAGCAGGTCTCAGCGCACATATCAAACACGAAAGGAAGGTAGTTCCGAGCCGGCGCGATCGCTAGCCGATTGGCCGGTCGCTGGGGCACACCCCACTGCCTCATAGCGGGCAGCTACTAAGCTAGCGATCGCTCTGGCTCGGAACTACTTTGCTACGTGGCATGACGTCTGCGCTGGGGCCGGTATTTCCCGTTGGCCGTGGTGTGAACCCGTGGCCTACGAGAAAGACACGGCTGGCCACGGTGGCCGAGGGGACTGAGGCGCTCCAGTCACGGTCTGCAAGGCCACTACGGTCGGAGGTTCGAATCCCCCCTCGGGCATGGATATTTGTGCCGTCCTTAGTCTTAGTTATTTCATAAGTAGTTTGTAAGTTTAGGGACTGATGACCCCGTAGTTAAGTCCCATAAGTTCTACAAACATTTGAACATTGAGAAAGACAGGCCCCAGCGCTAGCTCAGTGCCTGCCCGCTTTGACGCAGTGCCCCAGCGGCCGGCCAATCGGCTAGCGATCGCGCCGGCTCGGAACTACCTTGCTTACGTGGCATGACGACTGCGCTGGGGCCTGTCTTTGTCGTAGGCCTCGGTGCGAACTGCACCTTGGCGAGGCTTTTCCGACGTGTCTCATAGACCCAGATCCATCATTCTCATCGATCCGAGGCGCAACAGTGAAAAATACTTGTAAGTGTTAATTGTAGCAGAATATAAATTTGCATTTCATTCCTTGTTATTTGACCTCGCGTTTCAGCACATTAGGAGCCTTGTCTGAGTAGTGGTGTCAGAAAAATTTCTATTTGCAGCACCTAACACTTTTTACCTACCGGTTTCATCTCCTGTACATCCATTTGATGTTCTACATTTGCGCTGGCCGCGGTGGCCGAGGGGACTGAGGCGTTCCAGTCACGGTCTGCACGGCCACTACGGTCGGGGGTTCGAATCCCCCCTCGGGCATGGATATTTGTGCCGTCCTTAGTGTTAGCTAGTTCATAAGTAGTTTGTAAGCTTAGGGACTGATGACCCCGTAGGTAAGTCCCATAAGTTGTTATAAAAAAAAAAAAAATAAAAAAAAATAAAAATAAAAAAAAAAAAATAAATAAAAAGAACCTACTTCTGCGATGCAAACAGAATTAAGCCAAGTTTTGCATTGTGGCTGAATCCACAGCCGTAATAGCACTCAATCAAAGGTGAAGCAATTTTCGGCGGTTGCTGAATCTGGTTTGGTAAATGGGGGACTTCAGCTCTAGAGAGAGAAAGGATGAATGCTGAGTACGTCCACTGTCAAAAGCAGATCAGTGGCACCGTCCGCTTCGTACCTCCTCGCACAAAGTTACATTTCTTTATTTCTCATTTACCTCTCAATCAAATTCTCACCGAGCACAAGTAATACTTAACGGGAATTTTGAAAGAAGAAAAACCCAAATCGCAACGTCCTAATGCCTTCTGCTGTTTCCACCTTGCCGAATATGCATCTCTAGACTTTATTAAGAGTATTCGTGAGTAAATTTTAATGAGATTTTCAAACTGCGTGAAAGGCGAGTGGAGAAAATGAAAGCAGTCATGTTTATATAAAGTGCACAATTTAGGCAGAGGGGAGTCTCGTCGAGTAATTGCGGTGTGCGCGGGCATTCACACACAGAGGAGGCGACGCCGGCAAAGAGGAGAGGAACTGCCGAGGGCCCTCCTGGGGCAAGGAAGAAGAGGCACTGCCGGCTCCACTAATGAGCTCCTGCCGGCGTGCCGGTCCATTATAGCCCGTCCATATCGAGAGCCTATCTCGATCCCGTGGGTTACTGACACAAGGTAGTGTCACAGTCTAACATACAAGGTGATTCAGGAGAATCTGCAATACTCTGGGAGGTGATAGTATGGGTAATTCTGAACGAAAAACGAGGATGGAAAAGCTGGTAGAAGCCGACCTCGGGGAAGATCAGTTTGGGTTCAGGAGAAATGTAGGAACACGGGAGGCAATACTCACTTTACGGCTTATCCTAGAAGATAGATTAAGAAAAGGCAAACCTACATTTCTAGCTTTTGTAGATTTGGAGAAGGCTTTTGACAATGTTGATTGGAATTGATTCTTTCAAGTTCTAAAGCAAGCAGGAGTAAAATATAGGGAGCGTGAGGTTATTTACAATTTGTACAAAAACCAGCTAGCGGTTGTTAGAGTTGAAGGGCATGAAAGGGATGCAGTGGTTGGAAAGGGAGTGAGACACGGTTGTAGTCTCTCTCCATTGTTATTCAATTTGTACATTGAGCAAGCTATAAAAGAAAGCAAGGAGAAATTTGGAGAAGGAATTAAAGTTCAGGGTGAAGAATTAAAATCTTTGCGTTTTGCCGATGACATAGTAATTCTGTCAGATACAACAAAGGACCTGAAAGAGCAATTGAACGGAACGGACAGTGTGCTGAAAGGTGCATATAAGATGAACATTAACAAGAGCAAAACTAGGGTAATGGAGGGCAGTGTAAGAAAATCAGGTGATGCTGAAGGAATTAGATTGGGAAACGAAGCAATAAAGGAGGTAGATGAGTTTTGTTACTTGGGTAGTAAAATAACTAATGATGGTCGCAGTACAGAGGATATAAAATGCAGAATGGCAATGGGTAGAAAAGCGTTCTTGAAAAAGAGAAATTTGTTAACGTCGAATATTGATTTAAACCTAAGGAAGGCCTTTCTGAAGGCATTTGTATGGAGTGTTGCCTTGTATGGGAGTGAGACATGGACGATAAACAGTGCGGACAGGAAGAGGATTGAGGCTTTTGAAATATGGTGCTACAGAAGAATGCTGAAGATTAGGTGGGTGGATCGCGTAACTAATGAGGAGGTACTGAACAGAATTGGGGAGAAAAGAAAATTCTGGCATACCTTGAGTAAAAGAAGGGATAGATTGGTAGGACACATTCTTAGACATCAAGGAATTGTGAATTTAGCATTGGAGGGAAGTGTGTGGGGTAAAAACCGCAGAGGAAGACCAAGAGATGGATACAGTAAGCAGATTCAGACAGATGTAGGTTGCCGTTCTTATGTGGAAATGAAGAGACTTGCTCAGGATAGGGTATTGTGGAGAGCTGCATCAAACCAGTCTCCGGACTGAAGACCACAACAACAACACCGAGAAAAATGTATTTTCAATGAAAACAGAGAAAAATTATTATGTGTCATGTTTGTTTAAAAATGAGAAGTGTATTTATTCATTTCAAACAATGTGAACACATGTTGGTTACTTAATTCGTAACTGTACGTTATTAAAAATGCTGTACATTGATGACAGGATTCATGAAATTAAACTTTACCACGATAGCGTCTCTTGCGCTAAAAGTGTAGCTGACGCCGAAGTTCACCAATGGAAACAAAGAAGGCAGCAATGTTCTTCACGCGCAGTGTTCCGTGGTATTCAGTGCTGCGTAGTTCGCGTGAAGAGAAGTTAAATGTGTCCTGTGTCTGTGTGTGCATTTTGAAGAAACGCTTGAAAATGCCGCATACATTTACGCATGAAGAGTATGCGGACATGCTTTTTGTGTACGGTTTGTGTCATGGAAATGCACTTTAGGCTGTGAATGAATATCGGGACCGATATCCAAATCGAAGAACACCAAGCCGGGCAGTAATCTCCAATGTTTATCGCACATTACGTGAAACTGGTAAAGTTCCTAAGTGCACAGGTGACTTCCGAACGAGCTGCACAACAAACCTTACATGAACATGAACAAATAGTGAATTCTGTACAAAGAAGCCCGTCAACTAGTACACGTAAAATAGCCAGACGTATGCATGTTGCACAAGTCGAGTGTGGCGAACATTGCATAAAGAAGGACTGTATCCATTGCATCGTCAAAAAGTACAACATCTACATCCTGACGATGAAGTACAAAGATTGGAGTTTTGTCATTGGTTACAACATAACCACAATGTCTTGCCATTTGTGTTATTTACAGATGAGGCAAAATTCACACGTGATGGTATTAATAATACCCGTAATTCGCATGAGTGGGATGTCAATAACCCACATGGTACAGTTGAGTCAAACTTCCAAATAAGATTCTCAATTAACATTTGGTGTGGCATGATAGATGACACGATAATCGGACAGAATGACTGGTGAAAGGTATCTCCATTTCTTGCAAAATGAATTACCTGAATTGTTGGAAGATGTTTCCTTGCATTCGAGGTGTCGTATGTACATGCAGCACGATGGTTCGCCAATACATTACGCAAGACCCGTTATACAACATTTAAATGCAGTGTACCCCAACCGGTGGATTGGTAGAGGTAGCCTCATCCTTTGGTCAGCACGATCCCCAGACCTAACAACGTTGTATTTTTGTTTGTGGGGGTGGCTGAAGAATGAGGTTTATGAGACGAAAGTAAACACACGTGAGGAACTGCTTCGTAGAATCGACGTTGCTTGTACCAACCTCAAAAACCAGAAGCAGGAGATAAGACGCGCAACACAAAGTACCATGGAAAGAGTGCATAGGTGCGTCGCAGTCCATGGAAGAGTCTTTGAACATTTGTTATAAAGTGTGTAGGATTAACAATGTTATAGTACATTTGGTTATTTACACTGTTGGGGGGGGGGGTTGAAGGCATTACCTACTTTTTCAATTGAATGTTAAACTGCCATTACTTGGTTGCTACATGTCAATACACTTTTCAGCAGTAAAAATACTTACACAGATTTCAATAATAATAATTTTCTTCCAATTATAGTGGTTTTTATGTTTTTCTCTGTTTTCATTGAAAATACGTTTTTCTCGGTAACCATTGGAAATCGGATATATGTTCATACAACGTTTTTTGTTCACAATTATCCATACTATCACCTCCCACAGTATTGCAGATTCCTCCTGAATCACCCTGTATAGTCACGACACTCCCACAGATTTTTGTTATACGCTGCGACAGCAGCGCTCCTAGCGACCGGCAAGCTACGTTGCTGAATACGATAGTTGACGAGAGCGAATAGTGTCGTTTAGATTGACTTCAGTATACGTTTTACATTAGGGATCGTATGTAGTGCCTTATAAATAGCTAGTAATTTAAAAGTAGCTCCCCATTTTTCTTTCTTAGGTTTCGTAAGATCCCTGACGAGGTACGAAACGGTACATTACAGGACAGTTAATTTACACTTATCCTGTAACATGCAGGCTTTAAATGAATATTTTCATTTTCAATTAAAAATAAGAATGCCTAGGAAACACCAGGAGATATGCGCTTTAGGAAAGAGACGTCAATTTCTACGCAGGAATGTTAAGTATTCTTCATTATAATTCCAGTAAAATCGGTGAGGGTGGAACATAGGACACGTATATAGAATGCAATAATACGGTATTAACGTACCAAATCAACCATCACAGACGTGGCAATATAACGATAAAATCAACCAAACTGTATTTCATCACAGAAGAACCCAGTTCCACAATTGTTGCTACATCTGAACTAGAAACGGAAAGAATCATCATAATATTGGTTTTTTAAGCTAAAATAATTACACTTAAAAGAATATGCACGTATAAGAAAGACGAGTGACGTGTAAAAATATGAGTATCATTAGACTCCATACCGAATTGATACACGTCAAAAACTGGCTGTCATAGTAAGAACAGACCATAATAGAAATTTATTATACCATTATGTTACCATATGTTTATATGCCTAACTACTTCGAATAGTTAGTTCATGAACCCACTAGAATAGTACGTGGTTGCGAAAATACTCTTGAACTCCTAGCAACAAATAATCCCGAGATAGTAAAGAGCATCAAAACAGATACAGCCGGCCGCGGTGGCCGAGGTGACTGAGGCGCTCCAGTCACGGTCAGCACGGCCACTACGGTCGGGGGTTCGAATCCCCCCTCGGGCATGGATATTTGTGCCGTCCTAGTTCGTAAGTAGTTCATAAGTAGTTTGCAAGTTTAGGGACTGATGACCCCATAGTTAAGTCCCATAAGCTTAACAAACATTTTTGAAAACAGATACAGGGATTAGTGAACATCGAGTTGTAGTAGCGAGACTGAATATCGAAATTCCCAAATACACCAAAAATAAAAGAAAAATATATCTATTCAATAAAGCAGATAAAAATTCGCTTCACGCTTTCCTGAGTGATAGTCTACAGTCCTTCAAAACTAAAAATGCGAGTGTAGATCAGTTGTGGCTTACTTTCAAAGACATAATATCAGTAGCAATCGAGAGATTTATACCAAATAAATTAATAAAAGAGGGGGCTGACCCCCCATGGTACACGAAACAGGTCAGATCACTGTTGCAAAAACAAAGAAAAACGCATGCAAAATTTAAAAAGACACAGAATCCGCAAGACTGGCAATCTTTTACTGAAACTCGCAACCTAGCGCGGACTTCAATGCGAGAATGTAATAGTTGTTTCCACAACGAAATCCTGTCTCGTAATCTTGCAGAAAATCCAAAGAAATTCTGGTCATATGTGAAGTACACTAGCGGCAAAACACAAACAATACCTTCACTACGCGATAGCAATGGTAATACTACCGACGACAGTACTGCTAAGGCAGAATTACTAAACACAGCTTTCCGAAATTCTTTCACCAAAGAAGACGAAGTGAACACTCCAGTAATCAATCCAAGAACAGCTGCCAGCATGCGAAACTTAGAAGTAGATGTTCCTGGAGTAGTAAAACAACTTAAGTCACTAAACAAAAATAAATCTTCCGGGCCAGATTGTATACCAACTAGATTCCTCTCAGAGTATGCTGATGCAATAGCTCCGTACTTAGCTATAATTTACAACCGATCACTCAGCGAAAGATCCGTACCCAAAGACTGGAAAGTTGCCCAAGTTACTACAATGTTCAAGAAAGGCAATAGGAGTGATCCCCAAAATTACAGGCCTATCTCATTGACGTCGATTTGCAGTAGGATTTTGGAACATATACATTGTTCGAATATTATGTACTACCTCGAAGAGAACGACCTATTAACCAATAGTCAGCACGGATTGAGAAAGTATCGCTCTTGCGAAACACAGCTTGCCCTTTATTCACATGAAGTGTTAAGTGCCATCGACAAGGTATCTCAAATCAATTCCATATTTCTGGATTTCCGGAAGGCTTTTGATACTGTACCCCACAAGCGGCTTCTAATGAAATTGCGTGCTTATGGAATATCTCCCCAATTGTGCGATTGGATTCACGATTTCCTATCAGAAAGGACACAGTTCGCTGTAATTGACAGTAAGTCATCGAGTAAAACAGAAGTGATATCTGGCGTTCCACAGGGAAGCGTTATAGTTCTCCTACTCTTCCTCGTGTTTATAAACGATTTAGGAGATAATCTGAATAGGTCCCTGAGACTGTTCGCGGATGATGCTGTCGTTTATCGGTCAGTGAAGTCAACAGAGGATCAAAAGCAACTGCAAAGCGATTTAGACAAAATTTCTACTTGGTGCGAAAATTGGCAATTGACACTAAATGAAGAAAAGTGTGAAGTAATACACATGACCACTAAAAGAAATCCGCTGAACTTCAATTACGCGATAAATCAGTCAAACCTTAACGTCGTAAATTCTACCAAATATACCTAGGAGTTACAATTACGAACAACTTTGACTGGAGAGAACACACAGAAAATAATGTGGGGAAGGCAAACCAAAGGTTACGTTTCATTGGCAGAACGGTTAGAAGATGCAGCAGCTCCACCAAAGAGACTGGCTACATCTCACTTGTGCGTCCTCTCTTGGAGTACTGTTGCCCCTTGTGGGACCCTCACCAGGTGGGACTGACGGAAGATATTGAGAAGGTTCAGAGAAGGGCAGCTCGTTTTGTTTTATCACGTTACGGGGGGGGGGGGGGGGAAGCGTCACGGAAATGTTGCACGAATTGGGGTGGAAATCATTGAAAGAAAGACGTTATTCATTGCGGCGTGATCTGTTTGCGAAGTTTCAATCACCGACGTTTAGTTCTGAATGTGAAAATATTTTGCTAGCACCCACCTACTTAGGGAGACATGACCATCCCTATAAAATAGGAGAAATCAGATCGAAAACGGAACGATTTAGGTGTTCTTTCTTCCCGCGCGCTATTAGAGAATGGAACGGTAGAGGAAAGTTATGAAAGTGGTTAATGAACCCTCTGCCAGGCACTTAAATGTGATTTGCAGAGTATCTATGTAGATGTAGATGTAGATGCAAATTACTTTCAGCGGAATAAGCTGCAAATATACACATATTCGTAAGTATTTGTTCATGAGAGTTGTTCTTTGTACCATTGAAACATTTAAATTAGGCTGTTTTTATATTAATTTCCGTATTATGTTTGTCTCTCGATATTTTAATAATGCTTGTAACGCAAAAATTATACTAATTATTTCGTTAATTACGTACAAAAGCGATTATAAACAAACATCACTACTTGCGCTGCTTGCCCACCGCTAGGAGCGCTTGTGTCGCAGCAACTGTCAGTTGGTAACAAATTCTACAGCAATGAGTGTCTCGACTGTATATGTTAGACTGTGGTAGTGTATCGTTGTCTCAGTATAAAACAAGCAGTTTAATTCCCGCTGCTTCACACGTGCAGACTGGATGGTCTGCATTGGTTGTTTCTACTTCTAAACATATATTTTCATAGATGTAGCTTAAAAATGCTTTCCTAATCTAGTATTCTGATACAACTTGCCACCCCCTATTGCACCATTGATAGTAGAATTCAAAATATCCCGTAACACATTTTTTTTTAAATTTCTAACTATGGTTCTAAATTCAAATTTTTGCATTTCTAGCATAAAATAGTCTTAATAACACCCTTAAAAGATTTTCCATTATTTCTAAAAATATCAAAACACGTGTGTTTTTAAAATTCCAATAAAAACCTAAATCCTAAATTTTGTGTTTCTTGCTTCAAAATTGCCTTGATAGAAACGTATTTTCAAAAAACCGTTCATCCCCTATTTCACCCCCTTAGGGATGGGAATATCGAAAAAATCGCTGAAGCCTTCAGTGTCTATGGTCTGTAGATTCACTTTTTAGGCCGTTTTCTGTCTGTTAGAAACGGATCGTTGACGCGAAATTTCTTTCTTACGCTTTGGCATCTTTCTTGGTATTTTTACTTTGCAAACTGCAATAAGCACTTATTTTTCTTTATTCGTACGCTTGTTGCACAAAAAAAATTGAAGAATGTGCATAACTTTTTGCTGTATATGATCTCTTTGCTATTACAATGTCAAAAGTCATCGCTGGTCTTCAGACCGAATTTTATATAAGCTAACGGCTTTCAACCACTATATCTTCCACTCGCTTATAGCTATCGACAAACTGCTATAGAGTACAACTGGAGAGTTTGTACCACAACAACACAGAGAGATCGTTAGTCTCCGTTGTGTAGTTTTTGCTGAAGAGCAAAATATTGACACCCACACGTAGAATTTTATATAAGTCGGTAACTCTGAACTCGCATATCTTCCACCCGGTTAGGGTTATCACCCTCTACCAACGAAGTGCACAATAGAAGACTGGTACCTGCTACCACGTAGAAACACTATTTGTTTCAAAATGTTCAAATGTTTGTAATCCTATCGGACCAAACTGCGTGGTCATCAGTCCGTAGCTTACAAACTACTTAAACCTAGGTAAACTAACCTAAGGACAAACACACACACCCATGCCCCAGGGAGGACTCGAAGCTTCACGGCGAGCAACCGCGCGCTCCACAGCGAGACGCTTTAGACCGCTCGGCTACTCCACCGCGGCCACTATTTGTTTGCGATGTGTGGTTTTGGCTGCAATTTTTGTGTATATTAAGATTATACGAAATTAGAGAGCAGACGTGCTTAGTGAATATGGAGCAGAGTGGAACAAATAATCCAAATTTAGATGTAAATCCACTTTTGTTTATTTCAGGGACATTGTAATACATAGGATAAATAGATACTTGATTGCACGTTGTAGATCACAACTTCCACAGCTGAGAACTTTTATCTTGAAACTGTTATTATAACATGCGTGATGTATACTCAAACAGGTGATGGGACACAGTGACACATACATTACTACATTGCAATTATATCACTTATGTGGTTTTTAACCAGAACACATAATAATTACTGGACACTATGAGTTAAACTACACTCTTTACGTATTAAAAATTGAATGTTTCACAATAGTATAATAAGTATGTCCACAACAACGAAATAAATACGCTTCATTGACATTTGAGAAAATATTCATTGGAATTACTCACATATTTATAGAAGAAAATTCACTTACGTGTGATAAGTAACTCCAGCATATTTTTGTTTGACCGTATTGGAGAGGTTTTGAGAGAATCAACTTTTATTCGAATATAGTTCTCTGACGCCATGTGTTCAACTGGTGGTTTTCTCCTTTTTTGTGCTGGTCCAAAAGAGCTTACTTTATTGTCTTCCTCAGAGTCTTTTCCTTGAGTTACCACATCAATTTGAAATTTCTTCCTGTCCGAGGTATCAAGTTGCACCAAAACATAATCATCCACTTTTGGAACCCTCTACAGACTCATTTGAAACAAATATTATAATCAATTTTAAAAAACTGAAATTTTACAGTAATATGTTTTTAAATCGCATGGGACACGCGAAAACATTTCAATGTGCTCCAATCATTCATGTGTCAATGTGCCCTACTTACACTATGTGAGCAAGAATATCTAGACACCACCAAAAACATACTTTTTCATATTAGGTGCATTGTGCTGTCACCTACAGCCAGATACTCCATATCAGCGAACTCAGCAGTCTTTTAGACATTGTGAGAGAGAGTGCGGCCTCTTGTGTCAGAGGTCTGTACCCGAGATTTCCACAATCCTAAACATTCCTAGGTCCTCTGTTTCTGATGTGACAGTGAACTGGAAGCGTGAAGGGACACGTACAGCACGAACAGGCAGGGAACTACCCAGACCTTCATTCAGGAATTCTGTACTGCATCTGAATCCACTCAGAGTATTACGACAAATTAGGTGGAAAGTGGGAAAACTTGAATTTCATGGTCGAGCGGCTGCCCATACGCCATACATCATGCAGGTCAATGCCAAACGACTCCTGGCTTTGGTGTAAGGAGCGTAAACATTAGAAAAACAGTGGAAAAGAGTTGTGTCAAATGATGAATTACTGTACACAACGTGGCGTTCCGATGACAGAATGTGGGTATGGCTCATGTCCGGTCGTCTCACAGTATGTGTAGTGCAAACAATAAAATTGGGAGGCGCTGGTGGCATGGTGTGGTCGTGTTTTTCATGAAGGGGGGCTGGCACCCCATGTTGCTTTCATCTACATCTACATAGATACTCTGCAAATCACATTTAAGTGCCTGGCAGAGGGTTCATTAACCACTTTCATAACTTTTCTCTACCGTTCCATTCTCTAATAGCGCGCGGGAAGAAGGAACACCTAAATCGTTCCATTTTCGATCTGATTTCTCTTATTTTATTGGGATGGTCAGGTCTCCCTAAATAGGTGGGTGCTAGCAAAATATTTTCACATTCAGAAGTAAAAGTCGGTGATTGAAACTTTGAAAACAGATCACGCCGCAATGAATAACGTCTTTCTTTTAATGATTTCCACCCCAATTCGTGCAACATTTCCGTGACGCCCCCCCCCCCCCCCCCCCCCCCCCGTAACGTGATAAAACAAAACCAGCTGCCCTTCTCTGAATCTTCTCAATATCGTCCGTCAGTCCCACCTGGTGAGGGTCCCACAAGGGGCAACAGTAGTCCAGGAGAGGACGCACAAGTGTGATGTAGGCAGTCTCTTAGGTGGAGCTGGTGCATCTTCGAAGCGTTCTGCCAATGAAACGTAACCTTTGATTCGCCTTCCCCACAATATTTTCTACGTGTTCTCTTCAGTCAAAGTTGTTCGTAATTGTAACTCCTAGGTATTTCGTAGAATTTACGACCTTAAGGTTTGACTGATTTATCGCGTGATTGAAGTTTAGCGAATTTCTTTTAGTGGTCATGTATATTACTTCACGCTTTTCTTTATTTAGTGTCAATTGCCAATTTTCGCACCAAGTAGAAATTTTGTCTAAATCGCTTTGCAGTTGCTTTTGATCCTCTGTTGACTTCACTGACCGATAAACGACAGCATCATCCGCGAACAGTCTCAGGGACCTATTCAGATTATCTCCTAAATCGTTTATAAACACGAGGAAGAGTAGGAGACCTATAACGCTTCCCTGTGGAACGCCAGATATCACTTCTGTTTTACTCGATGACTTACCGAATTACCGAATTACAACGAACTGTGTCCTTTCTGATAGGAAATCGTGAATCCAATCGCACAATTGGGGAGATATTCCATAAGCACGCAATTTCATTAGAAGCCGCTTGTGGGGTACAGTATCAAAAGCCTTCCGGAAATCCAGAAATATGTAATCGATTTGAGATCCCTTGTCCATGGCACTTAACACTTCATGTGAATAAAGGGCCAGCTGTGTTTCGCAGTGCTTTGTGTGGCACTATCACAGCACAGGCCTACACTACAGTGCTTTGTGTGGCACTATCACAGCACAGGCCTACACTACATCTTCTTATTTCCCATTGTTGAAGAGCAATTCGGGGATCGCGATTGCATCTTTCAACAGGATCGAGCAACTGTTCAAAATGCACGGCTTGTGGCAGAGTTGTTTCATGACAATAACATTCTTGTGATGGACTGGCCTGTACAGAGTCCTGAGCTGAATCCCACAGAACACCTTTCGGATTTCGTGCCATGTCTCATCAACCTACATCGATACCTCTCCTCAGTGCAGAACTCTGTGAAGAATGGTCTGTCATTACCTAAGAAACCTTGCAGTACCTGATTGAACACCTGTAACAAAGGAAGCTGTCATCAAGCCGAGGGTGGGCCAACACCGATGGAGGGCACCAAGAAATTGTAAGTCATTTTCAGCCAGGTGTCCGGAAACGTTTTATCAAATAGTGTACTTGAATAACCAAATCCATATTTTCACATAAAAACTAATTTAAGAACGTTAATATTACTTACCTGTGTCTGTAGTACGGACATAGTTGTATTCAAATATATAACATAATATTCTGTATTACCAGTAAAATTACAGAACAAAGATTTTTAGAAAGTGTCACAACTTTTTTCTCTACCGGGAAAAACAAACACCGTGAAGCGTAGTAATTCACAGCTCACTCACTAGGAGTGCCACTGGTCAAAATCAAATATTTTGCGGGAAAACTGTCTTGTTTCACTGTGCCTCGTGTTTGATTATTTCCCTTATTCCACCGCGCAGGAGCAGCCATCTGGTCTAAGCACAGAGTAACATATACAGAGGAGAAGCCCCCCTAAACCACTGTCCTACGCTCCCCTCGTAGTTCCGTAAGATGCTAGCAGGTGTCAGGCGGTTCGCTGGCTTAGGGTGCCTCTCGCACGTCGGAGGATAGCGTGGAGGGGAGGCTGAGGGGAGAGCTTGTGCCGCCTGCCACAAGGCCACGTTGTGTCCGGCTTGCTTACAGAACTGCTGGAAACCCTCGCTCCCCGCACCCCTGAGCGTAGGACCGGGCCCTTACGGAGGTTTGCCGTCTTTATATAATTGTCTGTGGTCTAAGCCATTTTGCGGAGTAGGCGGACGGTCCCACTGGAGGTTAGAGTCCTCCCTCGGGCATGTGTGTTTTGTCCTTAGTGTATGTTTAAGTAGTTTGTAAGTCTAGGAACTGATGACCATACCAGTTTGGTCCAACAGGTTTACAAACATTTGAACATTTACCCCATGGTCCCCTGACTTATCTTCATTAGCAGCAAGGCAGCCACTGAGTTTAAAAATCCTGTGCTACACTCATTCACTTATATATTGCCAAACTGCGAAATCTTCTGACTTCTGTCCCTCTTGCTGCTTAGTCACCGTCACCAACTATTCCTCTGGAACAGATAAATGTCTGCCATCCACATAAATACTCCGCTAATCACATTTAAGTGCATGGCGGAGGCTTCATCGAACCTCTTTTATGATTTTCTCTACCGTTCGGTTCTCTAATAGCGCACAGGGAAAAGAAACACCCGAAACTTTCCGTTTTGGACTTGATTTCTCTTATTTTATTTAGATGATCGTGTCTCCCTATGTAAGTCGGTGCTAACAAAATATGTTGGCATTGGGAAGAGAAGGTTCGTGACAGAAATTTCATAAATAAATGTCGCAGCAACGAAAAACGCCTTTTCTTTTTTTTTTTTAATGATTTCGACCCCTAACTCATGCATAATTTCTCTGAAACTCTCTCTCCCCTATATCGCGATAATACAAAACAAGCTTACCTGCCTTGAAGTTTTTGAGATGTCCAAGCTCTTTATTGACAGTCCTGTAATCTGAGGTTTCAGCAATTCCCCAGCCAGACTACCTCGATATTTTCGTTAACTTGATCAACGTTGGGCTTGCCCCTCCACTGTTCTTTGTGCAATTTTAGCGGGAAGATATATGGACAAAGCTGGAGAAACCTTTGTTGTTTTATAGATCTAGAAAAGTCTTTTCACAGAGTTCAGTGGAAGAAACAAATGGATAACCTGAAGCGGAGAATCGGAAAGAGAGACGACTTATGTACACGAGAAAGTAAGGATAAGGATTGGAAATGAAATGAAATATCAGAAGGAACCAGTATTGGGCGAGTTGTTAGACAAGGTTGTTGCCTTTCCCCACTGTTGTTTAACGTATACCTTGGAGAGATTATTGCGAAGCCTTAGATGGTAAAAGAGGATTACGTATGGGTGGAAAGAGAATAGGATGTATAAAATTTACAGATGACATGGTATTAGTGCCAGAAAGTGAGCGAACAGCGAACAACATGCCGAAAGATCTGAATGACGCTTGTGATGAATATGGGATGAAAATAAACGCAGTAAAAACAAAGAATATGGTCATCAGTAAATGACGCAGACTGGGCAATGTTAAAATAGGACAAAGTACCATTAGCCAAGTAAGTGCATTTAAATATCTTGGAAGCACAATAACTGAAGACTTGAGATGCCACCAGGAGATATAAACTCGAATTGCTATAGCGAAGGAGGCATTCAACAGAGATACTGTTACGTGGCAGATTAGGTAAGGGTCTAAGGAAAAGCCTTGGCGAATGTTTTGCCTGGAGTGTGGGGCTATATGAGGCAGAAAAATGGGCGCTGAGACGAGAGGATGAAGAAAGTTTAGAAGCATTTGAGATGTGGATGTGGGGGAGAATATAGAGGAAAGAGGGAGTAATAAGAGTGTTGGAAGTGGGTAGGGAGAGAATATGTCTGTTGAAGTTATACGAGAAAGGAAAAAGAACTGGTTGGGATAGTCGTTGAGAAGGGAGTGCACGTTAGCAGATGTCTTGGAAGGACTGGTTTGTGGGAGAAGACTGAGAAGAAGAAGGCGCTACAAGATGATAGTTGACATAAAGGGAAGGCGAAATTATGCGGAAATGAAGAGGATGGAGGTGAGAAAACCTGCCTTTTGGCAGGGCACTGATGATGATGACGTTGATCTT
The DNA here is from genome assembly GCA_026315105.1 of Locusta migratoria. NCBI lineage: Eukaryota > Metazoa > Arthropoda > Insecta > Orthoptera > Acrididae > Locusta > Locusta migratoria. Next base: position 125,639,764 of record CM048749.1, read on the forward strand.
TTCGAAATTCTCGACACCAGTGTTGAATTTGTTTGTCTCTGTTTATGTTCGGTCCACACACTAGACTCAACTCCCAATGGGTGTCCGCAGCCGACGATCCTGTTGCCATCGAAAATCGGATCACAGTGCGCACTTCACAACTGGCGGCAGCTACGACTGTCGCGGCCGTTTCGTATGCTTTCATCGTCAGGCAAGTGGTTATTGCTGCACACCGACACTGCTGTATGTTCCCCAGGAACTGATAGACAGCGCTGCTAGCGTGGAACGTGACATATCGTCTTACTTTTGTAGTACGCCTCGTATTTGGGTAACATCAGCAGCCGCCATTGTACAGGTGTGTATTTATTCCATTCCTGTGTCAGTTCATCTCCTTCTTCTGAATCAGTCCGTCGCCTCCTGCCATAATCGCTGTCCTTTCTAACCGCATCCGTAGCGAATTTCTGCTTACAATTTCGTTTTCATGCAGTCAACCTGAGGATGTCGGGGAAGCCTGGTCAGCCACCAGCTCAATACTTATACGTCATATCTCCTGAACAGTGTGTCTTGTGAGTGTAGTACAATAGGATATTTGTGTTACCACTCTAATATAAGATTACATATTTTTGGAAACATTTTCGTTTCACTATGTTTGGGTCAACAGCACTCTTATTTAATTTTATGAATAAAGAACAGTCTACAGTGCAATAATTTATTTCATTCAACTAGTTTTATTTAGACAATCTTCAGGAATTTTGACTCCATCGATGTTGTGGAGCTGTCAGGTAACTGGGAGCACTGGAAGGCTCCCAGTTACCTGCGAGCTCCACAACATCGATGGAGTCAAAATTCCTGAAGATGGTCTAAATAAGACTGAAACTAGATGAATGAAATAAATTATTGCACTCTAGACTGTTCTTTATTCATAATATAAGATTTCCTGATTGGCTAAAATATGCGTATATTAAACCTCTATTCAAGAAAGGGGTTAAAGAAGTACCAGCAAACTACAGACAAATTTCACTTCGCCGCGATGAAGTATCCGAGCGGTCTAAAGCGCCTCGCTGCGGAGCGCGCGGTTGCTCGCCGTGGAGGTTCGAGTCCTCCCTGGGGCATGGGTGTGTGTGTTTTTTATCCTTAGGTTAGTTTACCTAGGTTTAAGTACTTTGTAAGCTACGGACTGATGACCACGCAGTTTGGTCTGATAGATTTACAAACATTTGCATTTGAAATTTCACTTCTGCCAGCATTTTCGTAAATTCTAGAAAAGGTAATGTACAAGCAGATCCACAACCACGTTGTTGTTGTTATGGTCTTCAGTCCAGAGACTGGTTTGATGCAGCTCTCCACCCTACTCTATCCTGAGCAAGCCTTTTCATCTCCTCATAAGAACAACAATCCACATCCACTTGAATCTGCTTGTTATACGCGTCTCTTGGTCTCCCTCTGCGATTTTTACCCCACACACTTCCCTCCAATGCTAAATTCACAATTCCTTGATGTCTAAGAATGTGTCCTACCAATCTATCCCTTCTTTTAGTCAAGGTATGCCAGAAATTTCTTTTCTCCCCAATTCGGTTCAGTACCTCCTCATTAGTTACGCGATCCACCCACCTAATCTTCAGCATTCTTCTGTAGCACCACATTTCAAAAGCCTCTATCCTCTTTCTGTCCACACTGCTTATCGTCCATGTTTCACTCCCATACAAGGCAACACTCCATACAAATGCCTTCAGAAAGGACTTCCTTAGGCTTAAATCAATATTAGATGTTAACAAATTTCTCTTTTTCAAAAACGCCTTTCTACCCATTGCCATTCTGCATTTTATATCCTCTGTACTGCGACCATCATTTGTTATTTTACTGCCCAAGTAACAAAACTCATCTACCTCCTTTATTGTTTCGCTATCTAATCTAATTCCTTCAGCATCACCTGATTTTCTTACACTGCACTCCATTACCCTAGTTTTACTCTTGTTAATGTTCATCTTATATGCACCTTTCAGCACACTGTCCATTCCGTTCAATTGCTCTTGCAGGTCATTTGCTGTCTCTGACAGAATTACTATGTCGTCGGCAAAACGCAATGTTTTCAATTCTTCACCCTGAACTTTAATTCCTTCTCCAAATTTCTCCTTGCTTTCCTTTATAGCTTGCTCAATGTACAAATTGAACAACATTGGGGAAAGGCTACAACCCTGTCTTACTCCCTTTCCAACCACTGCATCCCTTTCATGCCCTTCAACTCTGACAACCGCTGTCTGGTTTTTGTACAAGTTGTAAATAACCTTACGCTCCCTATATTTTACTCCTGCTTGCTTCAGAACTTGAAATAGTTTGTTCCAATCAACATTGTCAAAAGCCTTCTCCAAATCTACAAAAGCTAGAAATGTTGGTTTGCCTTTTCTTAATCTATCTTCTAGGATAAGCCGTAAAGTGAGTATCCCCTCCCGTGTTCCTACATTTCTCCTGAACCCAAACTGATCTTCCCCGAGGTCGGCTTCTACCAGCTTTTCCATCCTTCTGTATATAATTCGTGTTAATATTTTGCAACCATGACTTATTAAACTGATGGTTCTGTAGTTTTCACACCTGTCTGCACCCGCTTTCTTTGGAATGGGGATTATTACATTTTTCTTAAAGTCTGAGGGTACTTCACCTGTCTCATACATCTTACACACAATGTGAAACAATTTTGTCATGGCTGGTTCTCCCAGAGACTTCAGTAGCTCTGACGGGATATCATCTACTCCAGGGGCCTTGTTTCGACTTAGATCTTTCAGTGCTCTGTCAAATTCATCTCTCAGTATAATATCTCCTATTTCATCATCATCTACATCCTCTTCCCTTCCTACAATAGTGTCTCGAAGTTCATTTCCTTTGTAGAGCCCCTCTATATACTCTTTCCACCTTTCAGCTTTCCCTTCTTTGCTGAGAACTGGTTTTCCATCAGTGTCCTTGATATTCATAGAGCTGTTTTTCTTATCGCCAAATGTTTCTTTTATTTTCCGGTAGGCTGTATCTATTTTTCCCCTATTTATACATTCTTCTAGATCCTTGCATTTGCCTTCCAGCCATTCCTGCTTAGCCATTTTGCACTTCCTGTCAATCTCATTTCTTAGTCGTCTGTACTCCATTTTGCCTGTTTCATTTACTGCATTTTTATATTTTCTCCTTTCATCGATTAAATTTAGTATCTCCTGTGATATCCAAGGATTTTTTGTAGGTCTTGCCTTCCTACCTATTTTGTCCTCTGCTGCCTTCACTATTTCATCTCTCAATTTTACCCATTCCTCCTCAACTGTTTTATTTTCCCCTGTTTCTGTCAATTGTTGCCTAAAGCTCCCTCTGAAATTCTTAAGAACTTCAGGTTCCTTCAATTTATCCAGGTCCCATCTCCTTATTTTCCTACCTTTCTGTAGTTTCTTCAGTTTCAGCCTACAGTTCATAACCAACAAGTTATGGTCAGAGTCTATGTCTGCCCCTGGGTATGTCCTACACTTCAAAACCTGGTTCCGAAATCTATGTCTTACCATTATAAAATCTATCTGGTATCTCCCGGTGTCTCCTGGTCTCTTCCACGTATACAACCTTCTTTTGTGATTCTTAAACCAGGTGTTTGTTATAACTAAATTATGTTCCGTGCAAAATTCTACCAGGCGGCTTCCTCTTTCATTCCTTTTGCCCAGACCATATTCCCCCACTATCTTCCCTTCCCTTCCTTGTCCTACTACCGAATTCCAGTCTCCCATAACAATTAAGTTTTCCTCTCCCTTAATTGTCTGAATAATTTCCTTTAGCTCCTCATATATTGATTCGATTTCCTCATCATCGGCAGAGCTAGTTGGCATATAAACCTGTACTACTGTTGTCGGTGTTGGCTTCGTATCTATCTTGACAATGATAATGCGATCGCTGTGCTGGTCATAGTAGTTTACCCGCATTCCTATTTTCTTATTCATTATCAATCCTACTCCTGTGATACCCCCAACTGATTTTGTATTTATAATCCTGTAGTCACCTGACCAGAAATCCTGTTCATCCTGCCACCGAACTTCACTAATCCCCACTATATCTAACTTCAAACTATCCATTTCCCTTTTTAAATTTTCTAATTTTCCTAGTCGATTAAGGGATCTAACATTCCACGCTCCGACCCGTAGAATGCCAGTATTGTCTTTCCTGATGATCTCATCCTCTTGAGTAGTCCCCGCCCGGAGATCCGAATGGGGGACTATTTTACCTCCGGAATATTTTACCCGAGAGGATGCCATCATCATATGTTCATACAGTAGAGCTGCATGTCCTCGGGAAAAATAACGGCTGTAGTTTCCCCTTGCTTTCAGCCGTTCGCAGTAGCTGTGTGGCAAAGCCGCATTAGCTGATGTTACAAGGCCAGCTCAGTCAATCATCCAGACTGTTGCCCCTGTAACTACTGAAAAGGCTGCTGCCCCTCTTCAGGAACCACACGTTTGTCTGGCCTCTCCACAGATACCCCTCCGCTGTGGTTGCACCTACGGTACGGCTATCTGTATCGTTGAGGCGCGCAAGCCACCCCACCTCGGCAATGTCTGTGGTTCATGGGAGTGGCCACAACCACCTGACCACAAATAACATATTGCCAAAAACACAGTTTGGATTTCTGAAAGGTTCTGATATCGAGAAGGCTATTCACACCTGCAGTGAGAACGTACATAATTCATTAGATAATAAATTACAAGCAGCAGGTATTTTCTTTGATTTGTCAAAGCCATTTTGTTGAGTGAACCACAACATTTATAATAATAATATTATTATTATTATTCGTATTATGTAGGAGATGTCACTACGCCTCATTCAGTGAACGATCCAACTTTGTTCAATACATGTGACAGTATATTACCGGCGAAACGTCGTAGTGGTGTCACATGATGAGGCCAGCCAGCTGTGGGCCACCTAGGGCAGGGCCAACGGACTGTGGAGTGTTGAAGGTTGCTGGCAGCTGCCTTCACCTGCCATGGCTCCCAGCTGCCACCGACACCTGCCTCTGCTAGGCCGCACCTGCACGCGCTAGGCGCTACAAGGCACGCGACCTTCTCGCCGATTCCCGCACTCTGCAGAATAAGCCCAGGCCAAATGAACTATTCCGCGAAAGAAGCAGTGGCGGCTCGTACAAAATTTGACCAGTGTGCTACAATATTACAGAAATAAACAGCAAACAAAATATACTAAAATAAATGTTCAAATGTTTGTTAAGCTTATGGGACTTAACTACGGGGTCATCAGTCCCTAAACTTACAAACTACTTATCAACTACCTTATACTAAGGACGGCACAAATATCCATGCCCGAGGGGGGATTCGAACCCCCGACCGTAGTGGCCGTGCAGACCGTGACTGAAGCGCCTCAGTCCCCTCGACCACCGCGGCCGGCTATACTAAAATAAAAAGTCAACCTTTGTATGATTGTCTTTAACTAAATATCAATTAATACTGTGTTCACAGTAAGACCTTCAGGAGAATCTATAACAGCGCTGCCAATTGCATGTATTCCCTGCAGGTAGTAAATATAACGTTTAAAAAATATTAATGTTATTTACAGAAATTAAAAATTTAGACTCAGAGGTATTTGAATACGAGCCTCACACAGGAATTCAGAGACAACGCGCAAGACACCAGAGCCAGCGCACTATTTGACTCTGTAAGCCGCAATATTCGCATATACTATTCTTCCGCAGCCGTCACACGCAGTGCGAAGAGAAATAGTGATGTGGTGCTGTAGTCGGTCTCAGCACACATGAGTCGCCAGGTCTGACGTCACGTCTGCGCATACGCAGTAACGAACAGACGACTGCGCCGCCTCTCTGCGCACGTACCAGCGCGGCTGAATCCCACTTCAGCACACGGAGCTGGTTTCCAGCTATCGTGGCGAGAGCGCTCCAAAATTCGTTTTCATCCTTATTACTAGCATTCTAATACGCATTGGACGGCAATTGGCATAATTTTATCGTGATATCTGGCTCGTATTCCAAGAGAAAGGATGTAATTTTACAGCGATTTCTCGCTTGCATTCGAAGAGAAATGGCATAATTTTAGTAATATATTTACAGTGTGCTGCAGCTCATAATCACCAGCCTCCACTGGAAAGAAGCTACAGTTCTTTTCCCCTTATTCACTTCTAACTTCTCTTGATACACCCTACTCCCAAGACCTAAGCCTCTGTACTTCTAACAGTATACTTTGCGAAGTTCGTCGGCCATTAAAATTGCTACACCACGAAGATGACGTGCTACAGTCTCGAAATATAACCGACAGGAAGACGAGGCTGTGATATGCAAATGATTAGGTTTTTCAGAGCATTCATACAAGGTTGATTAGTGAGGAACTTGATGCATTGGCTAAACAAGCGGCATCCTTAGGCACTGTCTTGGACCTACAACTACCATACACGGACTTCTTATCTGCGGTCAAGGAATACGCCAAACAACAGTGGTAACAGATGTGGAACGTTTCCCAAGAAACGAAAGGCGCTTCCTACGCTGTGCTGCAACCTCGGATTTCTAAGCAGCCGTGGTTTATGAGGACTCATCTGGACCGATCTGCGATTGCTACCATTATTCGTCTTCGCTTCAATCACGCCTCTTATCCAAAACATCTACATCGGATCAACGTCTACGATTCGGCGGCATGTGTGTGTGATCCTGAAACGGAAGCTGATGTCAACCACATTCTGTTCAGGTGCCCCAAATTTGACCGAGAACGTTTGAACTTCCTGCAGACATTGGTGAAGATGGGATATCCCCTTCCCCAGTCAGCTTCTTCCCTTTTGTTTACAAAAGACATTCGTGTATATAAAATCATAGTTAAGTTTATTAAGATCACTGTACACAATCAAGTGTGTTGGTAATATAAGGTTTTGCTTGTGAATATGTGAAAATGTTCCAACACTATTAAAATTGTAATGTAATGCAGTTTTCGCTTTGTTTCCACTTTCCATTTTGACAAAATGTACTTCTGTTTTGTCTGTTCATTTTAATATATGTACATTTCCACTGTGTGTTGTAGATGGCCACATTGAGTTAACACTAAGAAGGCAAAAAAAAAAAAAAAAAAAAAAAAAAAAAGTTGCTTATCCTAATTGGTTAAGGCGACCACTGGTCCGAATCAGGACATCCCGCTTCGAATTCCGATCCAACACAAAATTTCAACTTCGCCGCTGAATTTATTTTACGTCTTGAAACGATCGATTTCAAAATACTAATTCTTAAAATTACAGCAGTTACTGTCAACCAATAGTGTCTGTTGTTTCGGAAATGTCCGAAAAGAACATACACCACATGAATAACTGTATATATATGCCCACAACAGGCAATGACAATTTCAATGCGGACGCATTAATACGATCGGTCCCTTGCGGAAATCCAGTATAGGCTGCGAGCAAGAGGAACTAATTGGGCAAAGCGAGAATTTAGTCTGAGAGGAAAGCGTGCCTGGATAGCCCATTTTGTTAAGACGACCGCTGACCTGCAGAGGGAAATCCCGCTTCGAATCTCAGTGCAGGACAAATTTCTAATTTCGCCAATGAATTTATTTCAGTGCACCAAAACGGTCGATATGTTTTAATATTTCGAATTTGTCCTCCCGCTGCGTCAGTCCAGCTTCCAATTTTCCTATGGCTCTCCATGTCATAACTTCGGGTAGTCATGTACTGTTCCATTGTACTCCAAGCTCACTACAGTATCTGAATGCAACTGCTTCTGTAATCTGTTTGGTAGAGTAACACCCTCAGAAGCAACTTAATGTTATTACTACTGTCTCGGTTGTCGTAATGTTATTGGCTCTACTCCATAAATTGACAAAAATATACTCCTAGCCATTAAAATTGCTACACCGCGAAGATGACGTGCTACAGTCGCGAAATTTAACCGACCGGAAGACGAGACTGTGATATGCAAATGATTAGCTTTTCAGAGCATTCACACAACGTTCTGACAAGAGGAAAGTTTCCAACCGATTTCTCATACACAAACAGCAGTTGACCGGCGTTGCCTGGTGAAACGTTGTTCTGATGCCTAGTGTAACGAGGAAAAATGCGTACCATCATGTTTGATTAAGGTCGGATTGTAGCCTATCGCGATTGCGGTTTATCGTATCGCGACATTGCTGCTCGCGTTGGTCGCGATCCAATGACTGTTAGCAGCATATGGAATCGGTGGGTTCAGGACGGCAATACGGAACGCCGTGCTGGATCCCAACTGCCTCGTATCACTAGCACTCGAGAAAACAGGCATCTTATCTGCGTGGCTGTAATGGATCGTGCAGCCACGACTCTATCCTTGAGACAACAGATGAGGCCGTTTGCAGCAACAACCGTCTGCACGAACAGTTCGACGACGTCTGCAGCAGCATCCACTATCAGCTCGGAGACCATGGCTGCGCTTATCCTTGACGCTGGGGCTGATGACCTCGTTGACACCCTTGACAGACAGGAGCGCCTGCGATGGTGTACGCAACGACGAACCTGGGTGCACGAATGGCAAAACGTCATTTTTTTGGATGAATCCAGGTTCTGTTTACAGTATCATGATGGCCGCATCCGTGTTTGATGACATCGCGTTGAACGCACATTGGAAGCGTGTGTTCGTCATAGCCATACTGGTGTATCACTCGGAGTGATGGTATGGGGTGCAATTCGTTACACGTCTCGGTCACCTCTTGTTCGCATCGATTGCATCTTGAACAGTGGCCGTTACATGTAAATTAGATCCTTGCGACCCCCTTCGTTTCAACAGGATAATGCACGACCGCATGTTGCAGGTCCAATACGCGCCTTTCTGGTTACGGAAAATTTTCGTCTGCTGCCCTGGCCAGCACATTCTTCAGATTTCTCACCAATTGAAAACGTGTGGTCAATGGTGGCCGAGCGTCTGGCTCGTCACAATACGCCAGTCACTACTCTTAATGAACTGTGGTATCGTGGTGAAGCTGCACGGGCATCTGTATCTGTACACGCCATCCAAGCTCTGTTTGACTCAATGTCCAAGCGTATCAAGGCCGTTATTACGGCAAGAGGTGGTTGTTCTGGGTACTGATTTCTAAGGATCTATGCACCCAAATTGCATGAAAATGTAATCATATGTCAGTTCTAATATATTTGTCCAATGAATACCCGTTTATCATCTGCAATTTTAATGGCTAGTAGTGTAGTTGCATTAGTTCACTTTAAGTTCCGAAACTACACTACTCAACACATTAGGGATGATGTGAGATCTCATGCACAGTATACAAATCATATTCCATTGAGATATTGTTCACAACAGTAATTTATGTGTCATACATTATGATATTTTACTATCTCAATTCTTTACTTGAGCGAGGGACTATGGGGCTACCATAATATAAAAAGTCATTCTCGTTACATTATAATATGATGTGTGATCACCTAGGATGGCCACAACAGTTGCACACCTGTGTGGAATGGACGCATGAGGTCAACTATTGAAGGATATTTGCCATTATTTCATTGGTGCATTATCCAGCTCTGCAACCGTTGTGGGAAGTGTTGGTCTGGCTGAAAAGCGTCTGCCAAGTGGATATCGGACATTTTAAAGATATTTCGAATAGTTAATAAAACAATATCTCAATACGGCGAAGTATATGAATCTTTTGATGCGTGGCCAAACCACGAGCGAACTCACTCACAATTATTTACTGAACTATTCGTGCTGCAGCGGACTGTGTGCTGGTATGAAAGTTCCTGGCAGATTAGAATTGTGTCTAGGACCAGTATTCGAAACCGAGACCTGTGCCTCTTGCGGGCAAGCGCTCTACCGAGTGATCTACCCTGGCACACATCACGTCCGACCTCACAGCTTTACTTCTGCTAGTACCTCGCCTCCTCTCTCCCAGACTTCACAGAGGTTGTTCTGTGGACCTTGCGAGACTATAGCTGGCGTCATGTAAGATGGTGGTTCCCCGCATAGAGGCGGAGCGATAGCGGAAGCGTGGAGGGGAGGAGCTACGACCGACCGTCAACTGTTGCGCCTGCGGGAGAAACATTGCGTAACTCGCAGCCACCCACGCGCCTACAGAATAAACCTTATTGGCTGTCATTGTGCTAATGGAGGGGGATGCACAGAACAGCCGAAAACTGGGCCGCTTCGTACGTGACGCCGACTATAGCACTGCTGGGAGTAAAGATATTGTTGAGACTTGGGTTACCCAAAGCCGAAGGGATATTTCCAGAATGATATTTTTATCATGAAGCGGAACGTGCGCTCATGTGATTAATGGCAGATTAAACGGTATTCTTCCCGCGAAGGGCAAATATCTCGGTTCCAAACTCGGTCTAGCAGACAGTTTAAATCTGCCAGCAAGCTTCAGTTTTTCGCTGTTTTCCCAAATGTGAATTTACATTGCAACCTAGACAAGTGTGATGTCATCTGGAATGCTCGGGACATCTACTGAGTGCTTCAGCCATTCGCCCCACTGCAGCCTATGTGGAGGGGGCTTCTACCCCTCAAAGTAAATCCAGGAACGGAAATGTCCTAGCTCAAATCCCTTGTATTAAACATAAGGAGAGGCACTGAATTAAAATTCGTGCTGTGGCCGCATTGCAGCCAAAGCAACTACACGAACTGTCTTAAAGCACGTCTCCCTCCACTCCATATACTTTAATTCTGCCTCATGTTCCGTGTGAAATGCGTATCCAATTGCCAGGGCTCTCTTACATTGGAATAGCACCCCTCCAAAGAAAGCGAATAGAAACAATCCCGCCTTGTTCCTCAGGTCGAGGTGATACGCATTTCACAAGGATCAAGAGGCAGAATTAAAGTATATGGTGTGGAGGGAGACGTGCTTTAAGACAGTTCGTATAGTTGAATTGGCTGCAACGCTGTGTTAGCTTAGTGGTCTAAAGCACCTACCTAGTAAGTATGAGGTCCGGGGTTCGAATCCCGGCCACAGCATGAATTTTAATTCAATGCCTCTCCTTATGTTAAATACCTTTGGTATAACGAGATAATGTTGTCTCAAGGAATTGTATTATTTGTTGATATTCAAATTCCTTGCTTTGAGCGTGCCACATATACAGGCTGAATCAAGTAACACTTGCACTGCAAATGTTGTGGAAACGGAAAGTGCGGTTTTCACAGAATCGATTGGTAGTCAGGGGCTCGCATTTTTAGCCAACAAAGAGTTGTAATATGACATAGAAAGTGTATTTTTTATGCAAACATACAGTTTTTAAATGGAACAGTGGTTGTTTCTATCATGCACTGGAATTTTTGACACCAGCTGTGTACAAAGAATTTTGAACGACATTTTTATCACGTTTAGTTGGGCAGCTACAACCGTTGGCGATAGCTGCGATAGCGTAGCTGACTGGCCGAGTGGCTAGCCCCTGGGGCACGGCCTGTTAGCTACGCTGTCGTAGTCTCCGCCCCCAAAACTTTGAATGGTTGTAGCTGCCAAACTAAACGTGATAAACATGTCATTCAAAATTCTTTGTACACAGCTGGTGTCAAAAATTCTAGTGCAAGAGAGAAACAACCGTTGTTCCATTTGGAAAAATTGTATGTTTGCATAAAAAATACACTTTCTAGATATTTTTATAATCTGTTTATTGGCTAACAATACGAGTCAAATGTTCAAATGTTTGTATAGTCTATGGGACTTAACTACGGGGTCATCAGTCCCTAAACTTACAAACTACTTATGAACTACTTACGAACTAGGACGGCACAAATATCCATGCCCGAGGGGGGATTCGAACCCCCGACCGTAGTGGCCGTGGAGACCGTGACTGGAGCGCCTCAGTCCCCTCGGCCACCGCGGCCGGCAATACGAGTCGTTGACTACCAATCCATTCTGTGGAAACCGCACATGAGTCGCACTTTCCTTTTCCGCAATATTTGCGGTGCAAATGTTGGGTGATTCACCCTGTGTAGTCGAGTAGTTGCATCAGGAGGCATCTTACGAGAACACGTCCCATGGACATGGACGGACCAAGGTGAACAGGTTGGTTAGTGAACGCCCCAAAGTACAATCGTGAATGTCTTGCAGCCTTGTCCTTGGACCAGAGAGAATGAATGCGATGACAGGAGCGGTGCCCGCCATCAGAAAGTCGTTACAGTGCTGCGCTCGCTATCTCCCCCCCCCCCCCTGTCCTTTATCATTACTCGGCCCCTCACGCGCGGCTGCACCTCTTCACGCCCGCGGCGCCTACATTGATTTCTCGTCACTCCACCAGCCACTACCCACGTCGCAATTGGCAGCCTTCACGACGTCCCACCATCCGCTGTTCAGTAATTAGTCGCCACAATTTTCCTGCTCTTCCAAAAGTAGTATTTTTTCTGTCCACACTGTGCACTATAACTTCTAATATATAAATAATATTAGCTGAAAACCCGGCGTTGCCAGGTGTTTATTTATTTATTCCTACCATTTTTCAGATATATATTCGTTCGTATCAGCGCTGCATATCTGTAAAATTTCTTGGGAGTACAATTAATAGTAAAGAAGTAATAGATTAAATCTTGGTGCGTGATGGGGAGGTTTTCCATGAACGTTACTGTTTATGTGCTCATATCTCATGAAGAACGTGTCGTACTGTGATACAATTCAGAAGGTACACTCAACTATATGGGTGTATACTGCCTGTAAAATGTTACGACCCGTGGCTCTACCCTTTATTCGATCCCTGCGAAATCCTACATTTCAGCAGGATAATGTACGACCGCATGTTTCAGGTCCTGTACGGGCCTTTCGGGATACGGAAAATGTTTAACTGCTGCCCAAGCCAGCACATTATCCATATCTCTCACCAATTCGAAACGTCTGGTCAATGGAGGTCGAGCAACTGGCTCGTCACAATACGCCAGTCACTACTCTTGATGAACTGTGGTATCATGTCGAAGCTGCATGGGCATCTGTACCTGTACACGCCATCTAATATATTTGTCCAATGAATACCCGTTTAGCATCTGCATTTCTTCTTGGTGTAGCAATTTGAAATGGCAGTAGTGTAGTATCCATTCATATCGTGTTCAATTTAAGAAAGAACTGTCACAGTATTCACTACAATATACGTTATCACTCGGTCACTGCAAAGCGCTAACTGAAGGCAGCGGAAATTTGGCTTGGCACCTCTGGGGGGCAGTGGCGGGGAGTGACACTTGTGGGGAACCCGGGGCCCATGGGGCGGCTAATGGCTTTTCCTGGGTACAGCCACACCAAGAAGTGTAGCACTGCTGTTGTCAAGTTTCCACACTGTGAACATAACACGAAACACAACCCTTTGCAAGCTGAAGAGCAATATAGTAACTTGTTCCCACTGCATATTAATTCGTTGAGTGTTCCTCCTGAAAACAAGAAGGTATTTTAAAATTGACAATGTTTGGAGAGTTATTAAGACATTCTCTGCTACTACAAGAGGATGACTTTCCACAGTCATACCTCCTAAAAGGATATTATTCAGAACACTAAGCATATCAAGACACCTGCGCAAGCAATAAATATATTAGGCATCCTGCACAGATACTTTGATTTAATTGACCGCTTTGTAGTTAACCCCACTATCACGCAACTTCCATCTCTTTAAAAATAGCTACTATGCTTTTTTAATAGGAGACGCAACCTTAAACCTTCAATTAAAAAACGTTAATAAGTCAATGCGTATTTTACATACTTGAAGCGTTTATTCGTAGACCCCAAAACGATTTGGCTGTAATCGAATTACAAATACAGCTAAGAAATGTATGAAATACGGAATCTGTAAGGGAATGTCATACACCGAAAAATGCTAAAGATAAATTCTATTTTCTAGGACCATAAAAAAAACTTATTTTTCGGTGTATGACATTCCCTTACAGATTCCATCATATAGAACCATTTTTACTGCGAACTTGGTATAAACCAACAGCGAGAAACAAGTTGCAAGACTTCCAGGAAAAATGAAGCGAAATTGGCAGCCAATAGTTGGTTATAAATGACCTTGCCTGTTAACTGTATACATATAAATTACGGAATACGCGGAACTCCAGTACAGTCAAAAAGGTCTAAGGTAGTAGGCAGTGGTTTACAATCAGATATCCGTATCACTCTCCTCCTCAAGAAGTCTGTGTGAAGATTTATATTCAAAACATTCAAGAAAAAAGCTACTGTTGTGTTTAAACTACAAGAAGCAGCTCATTTAGTCAGGAAGGGGAGACGTTATGGTGCCCGTGAATTTGAATGGCTGTATCTCTTGTAGTAACATTCATTTTTTGATAAAATGTTAAAATCCAATATACCAGAATTTTGTTTTTCTAAACTCAGTGCCAACTTTTATTGTCGAAATTTTTGCAGGAAGTAGTCTTGACATGATTTCATACTTCTATGCACAGGTAGCGGCTGGAGGGCGTGGAGTAGGCGTGTTGAATCCCTACTTCTGGAACACCCTGTTCACTACCTGCAGCGTCCGAGTCTTCCCGCAAGTGTCTACACATTCCCTTTCCCCGCAAGTGTCACTCCCCGCAAGTACCACAAACTCGGCAGTGGGCCGGTTTGTCACCCAGAAAGCACTTGACACACAGCAGATAAGGCACGGTCGCTTAAACGGATTAGGCGCAGGTGTCCGCTTTGGCCAGGGGATGAGGACAACAGACTTTCGCAAGGACCTGCAAGGATTCCAAAAAAGGCCACAGGCTTAAAGTATTCAGCTCACATTTCGACAGACTTACTGGGCAGATACTTCGCTCTTTATCCGCCTATAAAACGTGTATATGCACGTCGCTCACAATTTTATTCGCAAAGTAAGAAATACTGCGGATATTTCCGCGGATATCCGCATCCGCGCAGACCTCTACCTATAGCAAACGCCTTGTAAAAGTAACTAGACTCCCTAACGGCGCTGCTGTCGCGGGATAATTTGAACCTTCGCCCGGCCGCCATGGTAGTGGCAGGCGTCAGATAAATACGAGTGTTTTTAGCACGTAAATCGTGTATTAAATAGCTACTGCGGGATATATACACAATTGATAGTCACGTCTGTACTGTTTGACTATTGCAGTATACATGAAACACGATGTTGAAGAGTTGCTCAGCATTTAAATGCATAAATCAATTTAAGAAATGAATAAAAAGATCGAAGTCTTTCCATTTATATTTATCAGGAATACTTGTGTTCAGAGATAGTTACTCTTACTTGACAGACTGTTAGTCAAGACAAAATAGGATTGAATGAAATAAGTAACAGGCCTTTACAATACTGGTAGCTCTTAAAAATGAGCTACTTTAGGCAGTACTGGTGGACAGGAAGTTCAAAAAGTTTCATTTTATGATTGAGTAAAATAACTATTGGAATCACGAAATTAGTTGCCTCACTACACTTCGTATTTTTGTTTATGAAATTAATATTAGCAACTTGTAACGCAGAATTTAAAGGCAATCTGCTTTACATATAGGTATAACAGTTGAAAACGGTTTGCAGAACTGTGTATAGTTCCATATATGAATGACACATAGCCACACTGGATGCACTTTGTGAAGTTGAACCCTATGACAATAGTTGTTGACTTTTGAGCAGTTCACACTACTGTAAGGTATTTGGCTTACAGCATTAAAAATGCTAATATTCTTGCTAGATGCCCTAAGATGAACTTAGTTAAGAAAAAGTAATGGTATACTTTGTGTTCTTAAAAGAATTTGTTAGTGGCTGGTTGCTGTATTCACAAGAAACTATTTTTCAGTTATGTATCTGATGGAATATTTCATTTTCACAATCGATTTTTAGCATTAGCTGTTTCAGGCAACCCTGTTTCATTTTTGATGCTATGAAATATCTAAATATTGGAGAATACAGCACTAAAGCAAAAACGTAAAGTGTGAAACTCTTCCAAAACTAATGTTTGTACAAAAGTTTCACCATCGTAGAATATACTGAGAAAGTGCCAAAAAATCGTGTCTGACGAAAATTACGTTTATATGCTGCACTTAGAACGCTGAAAAACTACATGTTATAGTTAGATTTCGTTAGGAAGAGGAAACGCTGTTGGCCAATTTCTACATCGTATGTGTAATAAATTTACACACAACCGATAGTTGCTGCATATTCAAAGAGTCTGAAGCTGTTTTGTAGTTATATATTTCAACTAGATGACCCGGTAAACTTCGTATTACTTACCTCTTAATATAAACCATATTATTTTAGACCCAGTAGATTTATAAAGGCGTCATCAGATAGTCTAAGTATCGGTGAACTTCGAATGTGCAAAATTTTATCGCAATCAGATGAATGGTATTGATATTTCATAAAAAAATCTTTCTATTTTTTCTGAATTTTCCAATTTTCCGGGAAACTTTTCCGAATTTTTGTTTCATAAGAACGTTACACTTGTTTTGAACGTCAAATGATCAGAATTTTATCGCAATCGGATGAACGATTCTCAACTTACAGTGTTAAGTATAGTTAGAAACACATTAAAAAAGGAACTTGGTTCGAATTTTGCGACTTTTCCATTTTAACTGTCCCTATTTTTTACTGAAAACTTTTCCAAGACCATAATGAACTTAATAAATAAATAAAATTACCCATATCCGTCATGCGAATAGTCAGTTACAGTGCTGAATTCAATCAAAAACACATTGAAAAACGCAGTTTCAGTTATCCTCAATTTTCGAAAAATTTGTTTCATACTAACCTTGTCCTGTCAAGGGTACTCGAGTTATGCTCTTACAACTATGTGGCAATTGATTTTTATTCACAGAAAAAAAATCACTTTCGGTTTTTCCTAAATTTTCTAGTTTTCCGGGCGCCTTTTCCCTTTTTTTTTATTTATTTATATATATTTATTTTTTATGCGAACCTTCCTCGTGCTTTCAACATGAAATGTACAACATTTTATCGCTATTGGGCGAACGCTATTGATAAGTCACTGGAAAAAGTTATTTCAGTTTTTCCAGATTTTCCCCCTTTTCCGGACAACTTTTCAACATTTTATCCCCGTTTAAACCTTCCCCGGACTTATACGAATATTTCAAGACTAAAATTAGCCAAATCGGTTTAGCCGTTTTCGAATTTTTGCGAGACTAACGAACAGCATATATATAGGAATTTGGCCAGCTATGGACCGCATACAACTTAAGACTAATGGTGTTTCTTTCTCTTCATTCCTTCCCAGTACTTCTTCATTTTCTCTCCAACTGCTCGTCTCTGGTCATCTGTCCACACTCTCTTTGGTCGACGTTTGGGCTTATCTTCTTCATAGGTTGCGTTTTCTATCAGTATCCTGAAGCGATTCCTGTCACATATTATTTCTTCTGGAACACCTATTTTGTTTGCATCTTTCTTCGCTGCTTCTATCCATCCTACAGTTTTCTTCAGTTTATTAACATAATTAAACGTTTTCTTTGTAATCCGTGTGTCTTCCATTCTTTATAAATGTCCATAAAATTTTAGCCGTCTTTTCCTCATTGTATCTGTGATTTTTTTCTGTATTTTTGTATAAATCCTCATTTCTCCTTTTCATCCATATGTTTTCATTGTTTTTCTCGGGACTCAGAATTTTTCTTAGTATTCTCCTCTCCCTTTTTTCTAGTTCTCTTAGTTCACATTTCTTATTCAATGTTCATTTATGGAAAGTCCAGGTTGGAATTAATAATATAGTAAGGACAGTTTACAACTCACCGCAAAGACGTGGCGATGAGCTGCGACAGGCACATACAAAAGATACATACATACAACACTTTGAGCTATCGGCCATGGCCTTCTTAAGAAAACAGAACACTCACGCAATCACACAGGCACACAACACAGTCATACAAACATCACCTCCGGCTGCCGCACTTCATTCGTCACGTCTTTGCGGTGAGTTGTAAACTTGTAAACTGTCCTTATATATATATATATATATATATATATATATATATATATATATATATATATATATATAGTCTCAACGCTGCCACCTCAAATATCTCTGGAATGACAAACGATATTCAAAAACGGTTTTCACTGGCATGAACGAACGGCAGGGGCCTAAGAAACTAAACACTACGCGAAATTTTAAAACGTTTACAAATACTATTTTCAACACAAACTTGTGTGTTTTTTTAATGGACATCCCCTATTTTTTCGTATGCAATCAATAGCATAAAAATCACATAAACAATGGCGTTTATTGCATCGCAATACGCAAATTACATCCCGAGATATTGCGACGCGAAGTTGACGCTTGAATAACTACGTCAGTGGAGTGTTAATGTATGATGTGGCATTGCATGGCAACACATCATTGACCCATTTCATTGATGGCACCCTTAAAGGGGGATAGTTTAGTCCCTTTTTGAGCTGTACCTCACTTGAACTGATCCACCTATTATAATGTGTCAAATAATGCGGTATCAGAATGATGGATGTCCTGCGCATAATGTTTATTGTTGCGAAATGACAACTAGAGGTACAATTAGTGGTAACACACGTGATTTCTAAACCTCATACGTTCTGCAATATGTAGCTTGTAATGGATAGCAACGGCGTCACAGTTTCTGACGTAATGTATCGTATGTAGTACTGTGCTAAGAGCAGGGGTTGCCTGCATTGGGACTTCAGTAATGAAGAAAAACTAGATATTATTTGAATTTATGGCGAATGTCAAAGAAATGCAACCGCAGCTGTGGCACTGTATGCTGAACGCTACCCAGATCGGCGGTGTCCGTCACGTCGAACCATTGGCAACATCTGCAAGGCACTCACGGAAACAGGAAGCTGGACTCCCACAAAACGTTGACGTACAACGCCAGCGACTGGCAATGGAAACGAAATTGCTGTTCTGGCTGCTGTAGCGCACAATCCTCAGGTGGGTGTACGACAGATTGCACGAGATGTAGGAATAAGCCACAGTTGTGTGTGCAGATTCTTGCATCGGCATCGGTTTCATCCGTTCGATATCTCACTGCACCAAGGACTGTACGGGAATGACTTTGCATCCCGCATTGCATTCTGTCATTTTGCACTTCAGCAGTTGCAAGGTAATCCAGTATTCCTAAGCAATACTTTGTTTACGGACGAGGCTTCATTTACAAATCATGGGAATGTGAATCTGCGGAACATGCACTACTGGCCCGTGCAAAATCCCCACTGGATTCGCCAAGTTGCTCATCAACGACAGTTGAGTGTCAATGTTTGGTGCGGTATCATTGCTGACTGTGTTGTAGGTCCCTATTTTTACCGTGTGACATTAAATGGACAGCGATATGCATCTTTTCTTCAACACACACTACCGCTCCTCATGGAGGATGTAGGATTGGAAACTCGACTATCAATTGGTTCCAACATGGACGTCCCGCACACACTGCAAAAGTTGCCAGAGACGTCCTAGATGCGACATTTCCAAATAGGTGGATTGGGCGGGGAGGTACTGTGCGATGGCCACCACGGTCCCCTGACTTGACGCCATTAGACTTCTTTCTCTGGGGCGCAGTGACAGACAGAGTGTATCAAGAATCCCCAACGACAGTAGAGGATATGCGACATCGTATTACTGCGGCCTGTGTGGCAATATCTGTAGAAACTCTACAACATGTGCAACACTGTCTCGTTAAACGTCTCCAAACGTGTATTGATGCAAACGGACGGCACTTCGAACATATGTTGACGTAACATAGTTTCAATGGTCAAGATGTGGGTGTATTTTCTGTGCAGGACCATACAGTTTCTGTGGATGACAGGGCACTAGTAAATGTGTTTAGAACAGTGAAACCATATGTGTTATCTGTAATTGTAGCTATACTTGTAATTTCTTTACAATAAACATACATTTACAATGTGGAAAACGCAACTTTGCGTTGGAAGTGTTTCTTGTTCATTTTTGTGGATTGTTCTTACCTTCCCATTCTGTGAGCCCCTGACATAGGCAGCGTGAGGTTCACGTTTGAGTGTCAGGACGTGCGCTAGCTGTGCGCTTAATTTATTTCAAGCGTCAATTTCGCTTCGCAATATCTCGGGATGTAATTGGCGTATTGAGATGCAATAAACGCCATTGTTTATGTGACTTTTTATGCTATTGATTGCATACGAAAAAATAGGGGATGTCCATTAAAAAAACACACAAGTTTGTGTTGAAAATAGTATTTGTAAACGTTTTAAAATTTCGCATAGTATTTAGTTTCTTAGGCCCGTGGCGTATGTTCAAGCCGGTGAAAACCGTTTTTGAATATCTTTTGTTGTTCCATAGATATTTGAGGTGGCAGCGTTAGGTGAGACACCCTGTATATTAGACATAGTGTTCGCGACGTAACTCGAATGAATACACAGTTTAATCAAAAGCGTCCTACGCACATTTTAAGTTGGCGCGGAAGTTTGCCACCACAATGGCCGCCGAGGCGCTCTTCAATTAGTCCGCCATTGGCAGTCGGCCGCTTGCGCGATTGTGGGGGCTTGACCTATAGCGGCTGTGTGGGACGTCAGGGGGAGTTGAGTGATAACCGCGCCAGCGCTGGCGCTGCACCGGCGTCCAGAAATAGCGCGACGCCTTCGCCTGCTGGATGACTCACGGGCTCCGCGGCCGCCGCCGTATCGGGGGAACACTGCAGAGGTCAGCCGCGCACCAAGTGACGCAACAGCCGCTGCCGAGTCCGCCGGCAGGCGCGTGGGACGCGGCGGGCAGCGAGAGCAGCGCTCCTAGCGGACACTTTCCACGTTCCACTCGCGGCTGCGGCCGACCAGTGGGTGTTAAGCAGTGCAGTGTGCCGCTCTTTAGCCAAGCGTTAAGGCTATAGTCGAGCCGCCGAAAGAACGACTCTGACAGCTAGCGGCTATGTTGCCAATACTGCTACGCGGCTGTTTGTTGTTACGCCGTGTCGGTCGCCGGCATACGAATATCTTGGGATCGTTGCTATGTACTACTAAAGCGTGAAACGAACGAGAACAATGACGAAGTAATGAAAAACACTCTTTTTGCATTTAAAAAGAAAAGGTTTAGAAATATAGGTCGAGTTAAAGCAAAGCTTCATTTGTTTCAGTATTCCATTAAGTATAATGTATCATTTGGTCTTCAGCCAAAGGTAGCGAGTTGAAGAATTTTGTTTGTGTATTTCATTTTCTATAACCATTTTCCGCTGACTCGTTATTACTCGGACACTGTATTGTGCCAGTCGGCCGAGAGGGTGAACAAATAAGGACTACCACTTTACAAGTAGTAAAACCGCCTCTTCCAGTGAAATGATTTGTCTCCTCATATAAAAAGAAAAGTGTTTTTTTATAGTTTTTTTTATTTTATTTTTACGGCCGTTGTTGACTGCCATAGTATTAATGTCCGTGTAATATCATCAGATCAGTTTCGACAGCAAGCCTATCGGTCACAGAAGTAGAAATAAAAGAACGTAATTTTTCAATAAACGATCTTTGACTACAAAACAAACTATACATTAAAAACCAGTCGCGGCCAGCATCATGTGCAATTTATACATATTATAATGCACTGATTGATCTCTTACTTGTATTTCACGGAAGAGGGTAGACTCCACAGTCTGCAAAAAGCGTGTCGTCAGTAACCACATCTCCTGCGATGCTGTCACTGTCACTGTCTTTATCGTCACCGCTGCTACGGGGTTGGAACATTTGCGCGGAGTGACACTTGCGCGGAGTGACACTTGCGCGGAACCCGGGTCCCTTGGGGCGGCTAATGGCTTTTCCTGGGTACAGGCACACCAAGAAGTCTAGCACTGCTGTTGTCAAGTTTCCACACTGTCAACATAACACGAAACTCAGTGAAACTGCACAACCCTTTCAAAGCTGAAGAGCAATATAGTAACTTGTTCTAACTACATATGAATTCGTTGAGTGTTCCTCCTGAAAACAAAAAGGTATTTTAATAGTGATAATGTTTGGAGAGTTATTAAGACATTCTTTGCTACTACAAGACGATGACTTTCCACAGTCATACCTCCTAAAAGCATATTATTCAGAACACTAAGCATATCAAGACACCTGTGCAAGCAATAAATATATTAGGCATCCTGCACAGATACGTTGATGTAATTGACCGCTATGTAGTTAACCCCACTATCACGCAACTTCCATCTCTTTAAAAATAGCTACTATGCTTTTTAATAGGAGACGCAACCTTAAACCTTCAATTAAAAAACGTTAATAATAAGTCAATGAGTATTTTACATACTTGAAGCGTTTATTCGTAGACTCCAAAACGATTTGGATGTATTCAAATTAGAAATACATCTAAGAAATGTATGAAATACGGAATGTGTAAGGGAATGTCACACACCGAAAAATGCTAAAGATAAATTCTATTTTCCATCACCGTCATATAGAACCATTTTTACTCCGAACTTGGCATAAACCAACAGGGAGAAACTAGTTGCAAGACTTCCAGGAAAATGAAGCTAAATTGACAGCCAATAGTTGGTTATAAATTACATTGCCTGTTAACTGTATAAATATAAATTACGGAATACGCGGAACTCCAGTACAGTCAAAAAGGTCTAAGGTAATAGGCAGTGGTTTACAATCATATATCCGTATCACTCTCCTCCTCAAGAAGTCTGCGTGAAGATTTATATTCAGAACATTCAAGAAAAAGGTGTTGAAACTACAAGAAGCAGCTCATTTACTCAGGAAGGGAATACGTTATGGTGCCCGTAAATTTGAATGGCTGTATCTCTTGTAGTAACATTCATTTTTTGATAAAATGTTAAAATCCAATATACCAGAATTTTGTTTTTCTAAACTCTGTGCCACCTTTTGTTGTCGAAATTTTTGCAGGAAGTAGTCTTGACGTGATTTCATACTTCTATGCATTAATATTATCAAACATGTAATTTGTGTCACAAATTGCACGGCCGGTCCGGTCGGATGTTCGAGTCCTTCCTCGGACATGGGTATGTTTGTTTGTACTTTGCCTACGTTATTTTAAGTAAGATTAAGTAGTATAAGTCTAGCGACCGATGACCTAAGTAGTTTGGCCGCATAAGACTACACATATACACGTAATTTATTTATTTCATCACCACATTTAAGTACTAATAATTAAAGAAACTTAAATGTAGAAATTTGAAATAAACACTGAAAACAAATGATTGGTATTTCTCATAAAATGAATGCACAGAACCGTTGAATTATGTCTTGTGAATGTACCTACAAAATCTGCCACATGAAAATTGTAGTGCGAGTCCCAAATTTGTTTTTTATGTAATAATATTAAAAACGTATTAAAAATTGAGAACTCTAAAACCAGTGAAGTTATGGACTTGAAGCGTTTTGTGTTGCTAAATCTTTACATAGTAGACACGATTTTAAAATTTGGTTGCTATCGCCAAAGTAGACGAAACGTTAAATTTTTTGGTGTAATTTTCGCCGTGTAGACTGTATGTTGAAGAAGTCTACGTCGAACCTAATTAGAATCATACCTCTGAGGAGAGAACGTTGTTTGCACTTCTCCTGCGTTTCTAGTCGCCATGCTGTGCTACGTAACGACATCGTACCGTTCCACTTTACCGAGAGCTATATATGTATTGGTGTGATGTTTGTTCTTTCGAAATAAGACATCACACCAATATAAGTATTATTTAGACGCAAAGATTCTGGGTTCTGTTTTCATCGCTAACGCGACTAACAACGTTAGACCTCGTGTGTAAACAGTTAAAGGTTATGAGTGCCACTGGAAAAATGCATAAGTAACACCTGTTGTTTGAGACTTGAAGATGACCTGAAATTAGCCGAAATCGATATCTCATAATAAAAATAAGGTGTCGCTGTCTGTATTTCATAATGCTATTCCTAACATATTTAAAAGCTGCTCAAAACCACCTACATAAAACCTTTATAATGAGATTGTATATAATGCCACGATCAAATTGTGTTTTAGTTATTTGTAGTAATACACCCAAAGATCTGCCCTTGCTTTTAGTGCCTTGATCAGCTGTTTGTTTTTAGAGGTATTACTAGGGACAGGAAAAATTCGCATTTGCGATAAATGCGAATTCTGACTCAAAATGCAGTAAATCCGAAATTGTAGTTAGCAACGGTTGCGCTCAATTCCGATTTCATCACATTCCTCTTCACATGGTGCTGTATTGTAAATCGAGTGATATTTGTATGACGTGTTATCTCCCTGTTGAATGAGGCTGTGATATCTCCGGGCCGTTACTACTGCTCCACCTCGCTCGGTGGGCCTTTCCCTGAATACGGCAAAGGTAGCGGCTGGAGGGCGTGGAGTAGGGGTGGTGTATCCCTACTTCTGGAACACCCTGTTCACTACCTGCAGCGACCGGGTCTCCGCGCAAGTGTCTACAAATTCCCTTTCCGCGCAAGTGTCACTTCGCGCAAGTGTCACAAACTCGCTGCTACTGCTACTGTCATACCTAATCTTATTATTAATTCTTCTACCCGTTCTTCTAATGCACCTTCTCGTTCCCATGCATCTTCTAAGATGTGCCACATACCTGTGACAACATTGTTCCATATTTTGGGAGTAATACTGCCAGTGCTTCACGAACTAAGAATTCTACTTCTTTTAATGAAAAACTTTTATTTCTTTCTGCAACCTACGATTTCACCTGGGCCCACACGAGTTCTATTTAATTAAAACGGCAATGATATAGTGGAAGGTGCAACACTATGACCATTGTCTTCAGCAATTGTATCAATTTCATAAATGATTTTTCGGCTTTTGTTTTCGTAACACAACGAGACAATCGATGAACATGCGACAGATGTCTTGCATCGACTGAAGCGTGCCACCCCGCGAGACCTAGAGTGGCAGGGTGGCAACGCGGCACCGTTACCCCCGGCAACGGTAAAGCTCAGGTTGGTGGTTGAGTGTCCCCCCCACCCTCTGCGGCCCACATGCGCGAACTGTCAGGGTCGTTCTTTCGGCGGCCCGACTATAGTCTACACGACGACACTATAGTCGGGCCGCCGAAAGAACGACCCTGACAGTTCGCGCACGTGGGCCGCAGAGGGTGGGGGGACATTCAACCACCAACCTGAGCTCTGGAATTCGTAAACGTTGCCGGGGGTAACGGTGCCGCGTTGCCACCCTGCCACTCAAGGTCGCGCAGGGTGGGGGGTTACAAAAACAAAAGCCGAAAAATCCTTTATGAAATTGATACAATTGGTGAAGAAAGTAGTCATAGAGTGTTGCGCCTTCCATCATATCATTGCCATTTCAATGCTATACAACTCGCGTGGGCTCAGGTGAAATCGTACGTTGCAGAAATAATAAACGTTGTTCATTAACAAAAGTAGAATTCTTAGTTCGTAAAGCACTGGGTTGTATTACTCCCACAAAATGGAACAATGTTGTCACACATACGTGGCACATCTTAAAGAGGCATGGGAACGAGAAGGTACATTAGAAGAACGGGTAGAAGAATTAATAATAAGATTAGGGAACGATAGTAGCAGTAGCAGCGGTGCATTGCACATGATGCTGGCCGCGACTGATTTGTAATGTATAGTTTGTTTTGCAACCAAAGATCATTTACAGGAAAATTACTTTATTTTATTTCTACTTCTGTGACCAATAGACTAGCTGTCGAAATTGATCTGATAATATTACTCAGACACTATACTACGGCAGTCAACAGCGACCATAAACGAATGAGACAAAAACTCTTTATGTAAGAAGACAAATCATTTCACTGGAAGAGGCGGTTTTGCTACTTGTAAAGTGGTAGTCCTTATTTGTTTACCCTCTCGGCATACTGCCACAATACAGTGTCCGAGTAATAACAGCGAGTCTGTGGAAAATAGTTATAGAAGATGAAATATATAAACAAAATTCTTCAACTAGCGAACTTTGGCTAAAGACTAAAAGATACATTATATTTAATGTACTACTGGAACATATGAAGCTTTAACTCGACATATATTTCTAAACCTTTAGTTTTTAACTGAAAAAGAGTGTTTTTCATTACTTCGTGATCGTTTTCGTTCGTTCACGCTTTATTAGTACATAGCAACGGTCCCAAAATTTTCGGACGCGATATTCGTATGCCGGCGACCGACACGGCGTAACAACAAACAGGCGCGTAGCAGTATTGGCAACATAACCGCTAGCTGTCAGAATCGTTCTTTCGGCGGCTTGACTATAGGTTGCGACACTCGTTTCAATTGTAAATGGATGTCAAAACCCACTTGAAACAAATAATCCTGAGCTCATAACGAGCATCAAAACGGATACAGGTATTAGTGAAGACAGAGCTGTCGTAGCGAGATTGAATATCGAAAATCCCAAAGTTACCAAAAATAGACGGAAAGCATATTTGTTCACGAAAGCAGATAGCAATACACTACATTGTTTTTGAAAGACAGTTCCAATCGTTCCTAACAATAAACGTAAGTGTAGACCAGATGTGGCTCCAATTCAGAGAAGTGATATCGACGGCAAATGACAGTTTTATGCCAAATAAATTGATAAAACGAGGTAATACCTCTTGGTACACAAAACAGGTTAGGACACTGTTGCAAAAACAACGGAAACGCCATGCTAAATTTAAGTGAACACATCATCTCCAGGATTGGCGATCCTACACAGAAGCTCGAAATTTAGCGAGGGCTTAAATTCGAGATGCCGACAATACTTTTCACAACGAACCTCTTTCTCGAAATTTGACTAAACACCCAAAGAGATTTTGGTCATATGTTAAATATACTAGTGGCAAAACACAAACAACACCCTCACTATGTGATAGTAATGGCAATCCTACCGATGATAGCGCTACTAAAGCAGAGTTACTGAACATAGCTTTTCGAAACTCATTCACCAAAGAAGACGAAACCAATATTCTAGATATCGAATTACAAACAGACGCCAGAATATGTGTATGTATATGTCTGTAGACACGGCGCCAGTACTATACACTTCAGTTTCCTTGTTTTGTAAGTGCCGTAGTCGCCGTAGAATGAAACTTTTGGTAGCTGTATGAGTTGTGGCGGAGCTATTGCTTCTCTGTGTGAAGTCGCTGCATAAGACTAAACATAAAAAAATTAGAAACGTGTTTGGGTTTGTGACTGGATTAAAAAAAAGACGTCAGCTCGGTTACTTAGCGATCTTGCTGAAAGAAATTGTGATCGAAGACCCTACAACATATTTTAATCAACTCAGAATGTCACCAGAGCAGTTTACGTTCCTTTTAAACAGAGTTAGTAATGCAAGAAATAAACAAGATACTGTTATGCGTGAAGCACTGCTACCAGAACTGACATTATAAATTGCATTACTTTTCTTGTCAAATAGATATTCGTCTCTACAGTACCTGTACCGTGTTCCCAAATCCGCAATTGCCATAGTTCTTTTGTATAGGTATTTGGAACTGAATGTACTTTAGTCTGCAATTCACTAATCGTCAACCCATCAATATTTAATTCAAGAATAATTTCTTTAAAAAATGTTCAAATGTCTGTAAATCTAACGGACCAAATTGCGAGGTCATCAGTCCGTAGCTTACAAACTACTTAAACCTAGGTAAACCAATCTACGGACAAACACACACACCCATGCCCCAGGGAGGACTCGAACCTCCACGGCGAGCAACCACGCGCTCCGCAGCGAGGTGCTTTAGACCGCTCGGCTACTTCACCGCGGCAATAATTCCTTCAAGAGCACTAACACGCCGTTGCTTATTGCTGAAGTTTTCATCGTTAAAATGTCACAAACACCTATGAAAAATATTCAAAAGCCGAATTATTTCTTCCTTTCCCCCCTTTATGGTGTATTTTGTTCTGTATTGGTTATCACCTAACCTAAAAACACGCGGAATCAGTTTCGCCAAAGTTGGAAGGTGCCGAAACTGTTTTGTTTCGCCAACGAGTTGCGCGAACGCCTGCCGCGCATGCGTACTAGCCAGTAGCGCAGTTTCATGAAACCTAGTGTCGTCGTGTAAACTAGCCTTTACAGTCTGAAAGTGCTCAAACAATTTGCGAGTATGCTGCCGCGTGACGTCGACTCGGCGCTAAATACCGAGAGTGCCGGTGAACTTTTCTTTTAAGGGAATATCAGGTACCAGTCATTTTAACTTCACATTTATGGTTCCAGAGTGAATCTCTATCTATATAAAAGCGAAAGGAAAAACATTCACTCACTCACTCACTCACTGAGTAAACACGAGCCGCGGTGGAGTAGCCGAGCGGTCTAAAGCGTCTCGCTGCGGAGAGCGCGGTTGCTCGCCGTGGAGGTTCGAGTCCTCCCTGGGGCATGGCTGTGTGTTGTCCTTAGGTTAGTTTACCCAGGTTTAAGTAGTTTGTGAGCTACGGACTGATGACAACGCAGTTTGGTGCGATAGATTTACAAACATTTGAAACATTTAGTAACCACGAAATCTCGAAAACTACTTCACCTATGAAGCCGAAATTTGGAAGGAATGTAGTTTATAGGTAGAAGACGTCAGATAAGAAAGGATTTTGCGATAGGGCCGATAGTTCAGGAGATATGACATCATAAACAATGAAAACTTCACCGTCTTGCGGCACGTGATAGTGTGACTTTATCAGTCCACTCTTTGAGAAGGAGAGCACTTAGCGTCTTGCAACAAACTTCAAACATAATTTCAAACCTTTAAGCAACTTTTTCTCGCTGACAAACCCAGCAAAATGATGATTGGAAAAAAGTTTGTCGCTTACTACTTTTTCGGCGTTCATGCAGGAAAATTACGGCATTTCGCATGACGCTACAATTTATTACTCGTACACTATTAACTGTATTCACAAGAAATGTTAGAGACAGTATACACGCATATCACTGAACACACTTCACGAAATATGACGTCATAAACAATGAGATGCGAGGAAAACTGCTACATCACGCGATAGTCTTGCACATTTCCTCCTAAAACACTGGGCCGATTTCAACCAAAATTGATACCCATTTCCTTACCGTGAGGTAACAGTTCGCGCAGGGCTAAAAATCACATACTCCACATAGTTCAGGAGATATGACGTCATAAACGACAGGAATCACAAAAAAACTGCCACATCATGTGACGATACTTTATTCATACACTCTATGAGAATGAGAGTACTTAGTGACATGCAACAAACGTTAACTAAATTGTCAAGGATACTTAGACTTTTTTTTCCAGTAGGTCAAGGAACCCCTTTGGAAAATGACATAGGATAAAACAATAGGATAAAAGTTCATATATGAAAAAAAACTGGTGCTTATTGCATAAAAAATACAATAGCCAGGTTCATGCTATTATACAGAGCCAATAAAAATAATATTACTTGAGCGTCGTTTTCGGCGGTGGCAGAGAGAATTAGTAGTTAACGTTTTGGCACCAACCCGGCATGGTTACACCAGAGCTCGTAAATTCCTCTTTTTGACGAGGAATATGCTCATTTATACATTTTCGAACTCAGAACCAACTGT
Organism: Locusta migratoria; assembly: GCA_026315105.1. Classification (NCBI taxonomy): domain Eukaryota; kingdom Metazoa; phylum Arthropoda; class Insecta; order Orthoptera; family Acrididae; genus Locusta; species Locusta migratoria. Next base: position 125,669,084 of record CM048749.1, read on the forward strand.
ATGCCATGGCAGTCACATCCAAACCACAATCGGAGGCACTTATCCACAAAAAAAAAAAAAAAAAAAAACCAGATAAATGTCTATAGTCGGCGTCACGTAAGGAAGGCGGCCCTGTTTTCAGCCGCTCTGCGCTGCCCCCTCCACTACAGTAATGGCAGCCAATAATATTCAATCTCCAGGCGTGTGGCTGGCAGCGAGTTTCTCACTGTCTCTTCCACAGCCTCAAATATTGACGCTCGGTCGTAGCGCCTGCCTTTGACGCTTCCCCTACCAATCTGCATTTATGCGTGGAAGCGCCTACTTATGTCATGCCAACTATAGTGCCTCTGCCCGACAACTCGCTGTGAGATGCCTGCTTCCACGTCTGACACACGCCCCCCCCCCCCCCCCCCCCCTACTACCCAGTCCAGCCGCTTCTAGAACGCTCCCTGCTCCACCTTTGCCTCTCTCTCCAGCTACCTTCCATAACACAGTACAACAATCCACCTTTTACATGCCAATTCATTTCGCGTCCTAAGCAAGAACCATTGAATTTACATCATATTTAACAATACATACAACTCAAAACATAGAGAAAATTTGCCTCCAGTTTACAAAACAGTTCATATGTATAAGAAAATTGTACAAATGCATAGATGCTGTGAACAGTATCAAACATTCTAAGCCCAAAGGCATAACACAACATTCTACCTATAACACCGAACATAATCATCAATACATATTGATATATTAATAATTACAGGCCACAGTTCTTGTAGAAACTTCGGTACGCAGTGAAAACAACATATGGCAAGAAAAAACTGTCACACTGCCATATTGCGACACTACACAGCAACTATAAGAAATGCTGCACTATATGCGTCAGAAAAGATCACACTCGTTAAGAGAGCTTGTATACAGTTGGTGAAGGAGGAGCGGAAAATTTTAAGAGACATATGGGGCACAAAAAACTGGTGATATCTGGATACACAGAACACGAGAGGAACTGTACGAAAATTTGAACCTATATCGAGCGATATACGGAAAAGGAGGTTACGTTTTGTTGGGCACGTCATGACGATGGACAATGAGACGTTTACTAAGAAGATGTGGAATGCAACATTTCATACGGAAAGCAACTGGGTGAAGGAAGTCAGAGATGATTAGAAGACTGTAGGAATAAAAGCAAGGAGTCTGCAGGCACTAATGCAGGACAGGAAGAAGTATAAACGGTTAGTGGACGGTCACAGGTGGCCGGACACCAAAATCAAAGTCATCATAACAGAAGAAGAAAGAAACAGAAGAAGCGAGAGAATGAAGAGGTATTGGGAAGAAAGAAGACGTGCTAAAAACGCACACGTGATCCTGAAGGGTCCTAACGAAGCAGAAGAAGAATATTAATAATTAATAATAAATTGGGAAAAATATGATTTTTAGGGTTACAGTATACTGTTAGCAGAGCCTGTTCTGTTGATGGTGCAAATGGAGCGGTCTACTGCCTGTCGAATCTCTGGAGCAGTTCTGAAGTGAATGCCACGAAGTGGTTCCTTCATCTTCAGAATAAAATCAAAGTCACAAGGACTTAATTCTAGGGAGTATGGTGGATGGTACAGTACTTCCCAGTCCCACCTACCGAAAAGAGCAGCCACAGCTTACGCTGTATGTGCCTGCACATTGTCGTGCAATATGATGGGTGGATGGTGCAGAAAGTGTTGTCACTTTTTTCGCAAAGCTGGTCGCAGGTGATGCTCAACAAACGATCAGTAATACTGTGCATTGACGATCTGCCGTGGAAGAACGTAATGCCTGAGGATAACACCATCACAGTCGTACACGAGAATCACCATAACTTTCACCATACTGGGGTTTTCACGCACTTTCTACTTTCTCGGCGAGTCATAATTACGCCATTCGTTGGATTGGCGTCTCAGTTTCTGCTCGTACGATGTGACTCACGTCTCATCCAGTGTTACAATACGGCATAACAAAACCTCTCCGCACTCACAGCGTTCCAAGTGCGTCTGAAAAATGTCTTAAAGCATCCATTTCCGTAAATTCATCCGGAACCCATTGTGATGCAATTTTTCGCATGCCCTGGTGTTCAAACTCGAGATTTTTTTGAAGTCGTTTTCGCCCTTATCACTTAGAGATTTATTTCTTTTCTCATTGATATTTAAAGTTAGTTTGTTTTAGTATTCTTCTTCTTCTCGAACTCTTTTCCCCAAATCAGTAAAATTTTTGTTTAACTTTTGGTCTTAGCCTTTAGAAACGTTGCTAATGCGGCCACGCCTTCCAGTGCAATTCCACGTATCCATTCACTTATATTTCTTACTGAGCCAGTAGTCTACAAAACAGCCATAAAGTCTGTCTTGAAGAATATGATTTTCAGGTTCGCTCTCCGGAACAGAAGCTGTTGTTGTAGTTGTGGTCTTCAGTCCGCAGACTGGTTTTATGTAGCTCTCCACGCTACCCTGTCCTGTGCAAGTCTCTTCATCTGAGAATACGTTTAAATCTGCTTACTATATTCGTCCCTCGGTCTCCCTCTACGATTTTTACCCCACACGCTTCCTTCTAATGCTAAGTTGACAATTCCTTGATGTCCCAGAATGTGTCCAACCAATCTATCCCTTCTCTTACTTAGGTTATGCCAGAAACTCCTTTTCTCCCCGGTTTGGTTAAGCACTTCCTCATTACTTACGTGATCTACCCATCTAATTTTCATCATTCGTCTGTAGCACCACATTTCAAAAGCTTTTATCATCATTTTATCTGAATTCCTAATCGTCCACGTTTCACTGCCATACAATGCTACACTCAAGACAAATGCTTTCAGAAAAGACTTCCTAACATTTAAATTAATATTGGATATTAACAAATTTCGCTTCTTTAGAAACGCTTTTCTTCCCGTAGCCATTCTGCATTTTTTATCTTCTTTACTTCGGCCATCAGAAGTTATCTTGCTACCCAAATAACAAAATTCATCTACTACTTTTATTGTCTCCTTACCTAATCTAATTCCTTCAGGATCGCCTGATTTGCTGACACTGCATTCCATTACCTTCGTTTTACTCTTGTTAATGTTCATCTTATATCTTCGTTTCAAGACACTGTCCATCCCATTCAATTGCTCTTCCAGATCGTTTGCGGTCTCTGACAGAACTACTATGTCATCGGCAAACCGCTATGTTTTTATTTCTTCTCGCTGCACTTTAATGCCCTCTTCAAATTTGTCCATCCATTCCTTCACTGCCTGCTCAATGTACAGATTGAACAACATTGGGGAAAGACTACAACCCTGTCCTACTCCCTTCCCAACCTCTGCGTCCCTTTCTTGCCCCTCGACTCTAATAACCGCTGTCTGGTTTTTATATAGGTTGAATATAACTGTTCGCTCCCTATATTTTACCTCTGATTCCTTCAGAATTTGGAAGAGTGTATTCCAGTCGACATTGTCAAAAGCTTTCTACAAATCTACAAACGCTAAAAAACGTATGTTTCCCTTTCCGTAGCGTATCTTCTAAGATAAGTCGTAATGTATTGCCTCCCGTGTTCCCACATTTTTCCTAAATCCAAACTGATCTTTCCCGAGGTCGAATTCCACAAGTTTTTCTATTCGTCCTCAAATAATTCGTGTTAGTATTTTGCAACCATGACTTATTAAGCTGGTAGTTCTGTAATTTTCACATTCGTCTGCACTTGCTTTCTTTGGAATTAAAATATTCCCAGGAATAAATTTGTTAGGCATGAAAAGATTTAAAAAATCTGTACGTTCACTTCTAGAAAGAAGTTAAAGAACAGCAAGGGCCCTGAAACGCTTTTCTGGGGAACGCCAGATATCACTTCTGTTTGACTCGACTACTTTCCGTCGTTTACAACGTACTGTCTCCTTTCTGGCAGAAAATTACGAATCCGATAGCACAAATGCGGCGATATTACAGAAGCACGCAATTTAATTAGAAGATTCTTGTAATGTACAGAGTCAAAAGCTTTCCGGAAGCCTAGAAATACGGAACAGATTTGAGATCCCTAGTCCATAGCATTCATTATATTATTTGAATAAAAAGCTAGCAGTGTTTCACATGAACGGTACTTTGTGATACCATGTTGATCATGGATCAATAGAGTGTTCTCTTCGAGTTAGTTCATATTGTTTTGAGGAAAGTACATATTCTTAAGTCCTGAAGTTACATTAATGAAGTGAATTCAGTCGTGTTACTTCAACAAAAGCAGTCAGCACACGTCTTTGAAAGGCTACCGGAAGTTCCATTATTCTGAAAAGCTTACCGAGTGAGGTGGCGCTGTTGTTAGGATACTGGACTCGCATACGGGAGGACGAAGGTTCAAATCTGCCTCCGGCCATCTTGGTTTAGGTTTTCCGTGTTTTCCCCAAATCACTCCAGGTAAATGCAGGGATGTTTCCCTTCCTATCCCTGACAAAACTATCGGAGCGTGTGCTTCTCGAATGACCATGATGTCGACGGGGCGTTAAACTTCAATCTTTCTTCCTTTTCGTAACAAATTGCTGCATGCAAACAACACAAATTAAAAAGCAACAGTAAAGAGAAGTGTGATAATGTTTTGAGACATCTGACATAGCGCTCCCGATTTCAAAGGAACTGCAGCGTTGAGTCTGTAATGCTATCTCTCTTTATTATAGTTCCGTAATTGTTGCTCTCCGCTAACCATCCACAAATGTCGCTGGGCAACGACTCATTTCGGAAGAGCCGTTGGAATGTCATAGTGTACGGAGCGAAGAGTTCACTGACACAAGCTGCAGGTCGAGTCACTTCCGAGTTACAACAGAGACCTGCGCCCTGAAGGAAACCAATTGCGAATGGCCAAGAACATTCAGAGAATCCAACGACGTGGGGTAAGTTTATGCTCCTGAATGACTACTTTATTTGGTAAACCTCATTTACGGCCTCGGCGTCGCAGTGTGCGCAGTGAAAACGACCTTTGAACATTCCTTGAAAACTCAATGACACAAAATGAGATGGAATAATGTATGGTGTTGACTGTGAGAGAAATAATTAATGCTGTTCCTGCTAGGGGACTGATGACCATGCTATTTAATCCCCTTAATAATCCATAAAGAACACCAGCTGTTCCTATTCTATGTTATCTTGTATGTGCCTCTGTCCGGTCAGGAAATTAATTATCCTCGTAAAGTCAATATGATAGCATCCATCACTTCGTGTGAATAAAGAGCTAGTTGTGTTTCGCATGAACGATATTTTCTAAATCCGTGTTGACCTTGGGTCATAATTCATAATATTTGAACACAGGATATGTTCCAAAACCCTGCTGCAAATTGACGTAAATGAAATAGGCCTGTAGTTTAGTGGGTTACTCCTACTGCCTTTCTTGGATATAGGTGTGACCTGTGCAACTTTCCAATCTTTTGGTACAGATCCTTCTATGAGAGAGCGGTTGTATATGGCTGTAAAGTTATGAGCTATCGCATCAGCGATCCTACTGTTAGAATTCCGAGATAGTGCGTTTCATGATGAGACAACCAATATATTGCTTGCTACTACGTACATCTCGCGAAAAGACTAGGTGGATAAAATTAGAAACATCAGACTTCACACGAAGGCATACCAACAAACTTTTGGCTCACTTTAGGTTACGGAGGTAACACTAAAATTGGGCCTTTGCGATCGTCTTTTGGCAGCTCGAAAGTTAAAAGAAAATAACGGCATAACCATTCATCTGACACAAAAATTGAATAACCCAATTTGTAGAGGAGAAAATTCTCTACAACTTTGTTCTGTTATGTTTTTTTCATATCTCGATCGTTTCAGAAATATTTGCAAAAATAACGGCGATTTTGGGATATCTGTCTGTCTGTCTGTCCGTAACGTGTTCCCTGTTTTTAAGACGAACCGTTCAACCGATCAGCACCAAATTTTACAGACATAAATTGTAGGCCGACAGAGACCATAACATCCCTTTTTCAAATTTTTCGGACAAAAAATACGGTAGTTACACCAAAAAATCCGTTTGTAATATAATATTAATTGCAAACGAACCGTTCATCCGACAAGAAAATTGAATAACCTAATTGGTAGAGGGGAAAATTCTCTACAACTTCGCTCTATTATGTTTTTTTTTTTTTTCATATCTTGCATCGTTGCAGGAGATATTTGGAAAAAGTAACAGCAATTTTACGATGTCTGTCTGGCTGTAACGTATTCCCACTTTTTAGGTCGAACCGTTCAACCGATCGGCACCAAATTTTAGAGACATAATTGTTGGCTACCAGAGACTAGAACCTCGCTTTTTTAAATATTTAGACCAAGAAATACGTTCATAATACCAAAAAAAAGCCGTTTGTAATGTAATTTTAATTGCAAATAAACCGTTCATCTGACGCGAAAATTGAATAAACGAATTTGTAGAGGAGAAAGTTCTCTACAACTTTGTTCCCTTATGGTTTTTTTTTTTTCATATTTCGTATCGTTTGAGAGATATTTGCAAAAATAACGGAGTTTTGACACCCTCCATTAAATTAACGAAAACCAGCCGTTCGCAGATGTCACGTGACATTCCTCGCCCAGAACTCTCTCTGGCATACACCATCTTGCGTTGCGTATTTGATGATTTTCTTATTGCCGACCGCGGTGGCCGAGGGGACTGAGGCTCTCCAGTCACGGACTGCACGGCCACTACGGTCGGGGGTTCGAATACCCCCTCGGGCATGGACATTTGTGCCGTCCGTAGTATTAGTTAATTCATAAGTAGTTTGTAAGTTTAGGGACTGATGACCCCGTAGTTAAGTCCCATAAGCTATACAAACATTTGAAACATTGCATTCACATCGTCGACATTACAAAATTTGCTCAACGGAAGGAGCCTGCAAGGATAGGAATGCCGCTTAGACGGCGTCAGGGCGTGAGTTGGTTCACGCCTAGCGCGCCGCTGGCACTCGGCGTGTGTGCGGCAGCTGCCGTAATGGCTCTCGCCTTCCGCAGTTACGCTTTCAGGAGCAGCCACTGGTCTTCCGCGTCTCACCCCACCCGACCAGCAGCTCCTCCCACTAACGCCGTCCGTTATCGCGGCGAACTAGCAGCGCATGCAGGACGCTTTCTCTCCTAGGCGCAACGCATGTCTAGTACTTAGCCACACACTTCCGTGGTGCATTTTTCCGGGCGGTAACGAGTCTTCGACTAATGGAGACTGCCGCCAGCAGAAACGAGAGCGGGGCGATGTCTCGAATGCTCATAGTCCGTATCAGGGATGAGCATCGTTGGCAAACTATCGAAGAAGATTTCTATTTCATCATCGACTTCTAAAGAGCAAATTCCGGTAACAATGATTAAAAAGTTGTTTGAAATTTCCGCTACCAGTCACAACTATGATTTAAGTGTTAAAACGTATTTAATAGCGAGATGTTTCGATGCTGTGCATCATCACAGGCGACAGGCATACAAAATAAATTACTAAAGGTTTACATTAATCTATATTGACAACAGCTTGACGTTTGTGGCAACGAACATACTTTTGCAATATTTAGTGTGGCCTGTACTGGATGGAGATTGATAAATTTCCCTTCCCGGAGCGGGTGGTGTTATTAGTCTATAGTGGAACGACACTTTCTCGATCGACATTTACTCCCCAGGGGGGAGCTGTCATTAGGTGACAACATTCCTTTTCTTTCTCCCTTTGTTCTACTTTTAAAGTGGCAATACTTTTGTTTTACGCAGTCGTCCTTATGGCTTTGCTCCTGCCATGGTCCTGCAGTCTACAGGCGGTCATAATCCTGGCCGTATATCTTCCCCACTCTCGTAGGTCGTGAGGACCACCATTAGTCTTAGTTTTGTTTGATCATTGAGTATCGAACTGGGGAAGGTCGTATTAATTAGAGATACTTCTAGTTTCCAATTTTCTTATTCTAAAGGGAGTCTTTATTTCCCCTTTATTTCCTTTTGTTTTATGCCTATGTTTTTATTTTAACCCTCACATTCACAGACTGAATGGTCTCTTAGTTACCATATTCATCGGAGACATGACTTTTTATATACACAACAGATTCTGATTTGTTAAAGATAGCAAAGGACTGCAATAGGTTATCTTTTAGGCAGAGGTGCAACTTGTTTCGGAAGTTTCCCTTTTTTCCGTAATGTAGTGAGACAGGATAGGTTATAAGTGCGGCAAGGAGACCCATTTCTTATTTTTTTATTTAAAAAAAAAACTGAAAAACAGAAAGATGACCTTTGTAAGTTTAGGAGAAAGTCATGGAAGAGTACGAACTTGTATTTAAGCCCTTATTTCTAGTAGATGAGAAGGTTAAAACAATTTTTATACCAAGTTATTGCTGGTTTATTTATTAAAAATATACGAGGCGTGTTTTTTAAGTAAGTATCGTTTTGAAATTTTAAAAAAGACGTGCGAAGATATCTCAATAATTTTATGCGCACTGGGTACCTACATCTATTGTCTTCGCACTGATGCCATTACAGTCCCCTTCTTCCTTGCTTACCCCGTTGTGTACTGAGTGTTCAAGATGTCTCCGATGATCGTGAGCGCCGCAGACTGTGAAGTACGGGCTGTTATAAGATTTTTTAGTGCTAAAGCCCTAAAAGCGATCGATATTCATCGTGAGATCTGTGCAGTTTACAGAGAAAACATTACGAGTGATGAAAAGGTAAGAAATTGGGTGAAAGCATTTAAAGATGGTCACACAAATGTGCATGATGAACAACGGAATGGGCGTCCTTCGGTCGTTAATGAAAGTTTGGTGCAGGAAGTGGACAATAAGGTGAGAGAAAACAGACGCTGTACGATTTCCTCCTTGCGGGATGACTTTCCTAAGGTTTCTCGTAGTGTTTTGTATGGCATTGCGACCGAGCAAGACAAAACAGTTGTGATGCAGTGGTTAACAAGTCAGGCGGCAGACTTCTATGAGGAGGGTATTAAAAAAACTGGTGCAACGTTATGACAAGTGCGTCAATATTGACGGAAATTATGTAGAAAAGTAGGTTAATGTACAGGCTTTCATGTAAAAATAAAATTAATGAGATATCATAGCACGTCTTTTTTTAATTTCAAAACGGTACTTACTTAAAAAAAATCACGCTTCGTATATGAGCTACAGCTGTCAACTATTTATCACAAACGTTAAATATTAACAAATATGTCTGATCATTCGTACTCTTAGTTGGAACGTCGGGAAAGAGTATGCAAGGTGTGGTCAAAGAGTACCCACTAACATAAGTCACACGAAAACTTGCCATGTCCTTCGTAGCCCGTGCATTCTCCACGCCACCATTTCGAGCAGTTGTCACACATTATCCAGTCTCGTACGATAGGCTGCTTGTAGAGTAGACCACACCCTGAGCAGTTCATCCTTGGATGTCGAGCTTGTCTCTGAAGTTGAGGGGATCCATAACTCCATATTAGTCTTAGAGATTCCGTTTTTCCCTTCAATTTTAGTCTCTTTTTTGTTCTGTCTGACTTGAACAATTTTTATAATAACGCATAATAACATAATTAATTTTATTTTGCTGTGTGTATTTGTTATGGCACAGCAGCTGCGGCCGCGCATTCTGTGTCCTCAGAAAGTCTGTGCGTTACAGTGTGTGCTTTAAATGTTGCGTGAAAACTGAAGGAAACCCTTACAGAGATACGCCAAATGACGCAGGAAGAGTGCTTAAGCCGCTCCCGGTGTTACAAATGCTTCACGGAATTTCAAAATGGTCGGAAAGAAGTTAAAGGTAATCCTCGTTCAAGACCTCTTCAACGTCTTCCAAAGACGCTCATGTCAGCAACGTTAGCGAAATTGGGAGTGTTAATCGACGGCTGACTGTTCAAAGGGTTGAAGAAGAATTTTATATTTCACTTGGATCACATCATGAAATCATGAGGTAGCATAGTGGAATGCACTGTGTCGCCGCCAAATTCACCCGACAGAAGGTCATTGAGTCAAGATCGGAAAGTCCCTCGCTTCGCAATCTGTAATGCGTTTTTGATTACGAAAATAAGAACGAGATGTTCCTTAACAGAATCATAAATGGTCGGCATAGGTAAAATACCTGAAAGGGAAGATTATTGAAAACTTGTACAGAACGAGACAGCATTTATCAGAGTCTAAGGAAATGAAGGGGACTCAGTGATTGGGAAGGGAGGAAGACAGGGTTCTAGCCTTTCACAAACTGTGAAGGAAAGCAAGAAAAAATTTGGAGAAAATTAAAGTTCAGAGCGAAGAAATAAAAACTTTGCGGTTTGCCGATGGCATTATAATTTTGTAAGAGACAGCAAATGACCTGACAGAACATTTGAACGGAATGGGTAGTTTCTTGAAAGGAGCATACAAGATTAACATTAATGAGAACAATAAATGGAATGCAGGCTAAGAAAATCAGACGATGCTGAAGGAATTAGATAAGGTACTCAGACAATAAAAGTGGTAATTAAGTTTTGTTCAAAAAATGTTCAAATATTTGTTAAGCTTATGGGATTATGAGACTTAACTTCGGGGTCATCAGTCCGTAAACTTACAAACTACTTATGAACTACCTTATACTAAATACGACACAAAGAGCCATGCCTGAGGGGGATTCAAACTCCCGACGGGGAACGGCCTCCCGCATAGTAGCATAACGCCTTAATGCGCTCGGCCGGTCCACCGTGGGTAAGTTTTATTACCTGGGTAGTAAAATAACATGCAATGGTCTTAGTAAAGGTGATACAAAATGCAAAACATCACTGGGAAGAAACCAATTTCTGAAAAAGTGAAATTTCTTAACAATGAAGATTAATTTAAGTCTTACAATGAAGGCTTTCAGCCAACGGCAGTGCCGCAGTGGATACACCAGTTCCAGTTAGATCACCGAAGTTAAGCACTGTCGTGCTTGGCTAGCCTTGGATGGGCAATTATCCAGGTATGTCAAACGCTGCTGGCATGCATGGTGCACTGAGCCCTTGTGAGGCCAACTGAGGAGCTACTCGATCGAGAGGTATCAGCTCCGGTCACGAAAAGCGACTCAGCGGCCGGGAGTGTGGGGCGCTGACCACGTCCCCCTCCAAACCGCATCCGGTGACGCCTCTGTTCGGAGGATGACACGGTGTCCGGTCGGTACCCTTTAGGCCCTCGAGGGCTGTGTGAGACGTACTTAAGCTTTAATGAAGGCTTTCACGACCGGATGTCATAGTTGTTGATGATTCTTCCGGATTGTGTGGCCGTGGTCCACGGAACATTTTTGTCCCTAACGTTTCGTCCAGAGCTGCGTTGAACATCCTCAAAGGTGCTTCTGAGATTATCTCAGTTGATCACGTGATAACCTGACCACGACCATTTTTAGGTATTTATGTAGCTCACCGAGATTCTACTCGTCAGTCGGCGTGACCCAGCAGTGCCAGAGGTGCCTCTGAGGATATACAGCACAGCTGTTGACGATATGTTAGGGCCATACAACCGGAAGAATCGTCAGCTATTATTAACTCAAGTATTAGGATGTCTTTTCTGAAGGAATTTGTGTGGAGTGTTGTCTTGTGCGGTTGTGAAGCGTTGACGATTAGGAGATCAGACAAAAAGATGGAAACTTTTGAAATGTGGTGCTACAGGAAATGTTGAATATTAGGTGGGTAGATTGCGTAACTAATGAGAAGAACTGAACAGAATTGGGCAGAGAAATGAATGAATGACATTAATTGCGAATTGGTAAAGATGAAAATATGTACCTAGCCGGGACTCGAACCCGGGACTCTTGCTTTTTAGGCAGTTGCGCCGATGTCTACACCACTGGGGACAGAGCGATCACCACGCCTGCACGGATTACGCAAGTTCGCTTCGCGTCAGATACAAATTTCCAACTTTACCGTGCCTACTAGTACTCAAGTTTGCTAAGCTTATTCCCGTAAGAGTAAGGGCCTAGGACTGCCTCCTCACTAAAGAAAGGATCACTGCCCGTGATCGGCATATTGTATAAGTTACATATATGTGGTGTCTGTGGTTTCGGACATGTCCGCAAAAACAGACACCAGATACAAATAATGTACACATTCTTAGATGTCAAGGAAACGTGAATTTAGCACTGTACCGAACCGTCTGGGGTAAAAATCGCAGAGGGAGACCAAAAGATGAATACAGTAACCAGATGCAAATGGATGTGAGTTGTCGTTCTTATGAGGGGATGAAGAGGCTTGCTAAGGACACAGTAGGGGGGAGAGCAGCATCAAACCAGTCTCCGAACTGAAGACCACAAAAGCAACAACAACTGGTGATAAGAAATGGGTTTGTGGATATGAGTTTTGTGATCAGACTCTTCATAACGGGTCGGGATTCTTCAAGACCACCAAAAGCTCGTCAGCTCAGGTCAAACGTCAAAGCCACGGTGATGGTTTTCTTTGAAGGATTAGTTCGTCTTTGTTCTGCAGTGAGAGTGGAGGACAGGAGCTACTGCCCACTGTTCCGACCATCGCCACCCTCGCGCAGACCTCGTCTCTGACAGTACACCGCACTAATAGCCGTTCCTCGGCCATTGTTCTTCCCCAGAAAAAAAGTAATGGTTCTGTATTGCAGCGTATCCCGGCGGACTTTCACAGCGCGTTTCAGACGTCGATGCAAGGATAATGGCCGGCGCAGTGCCGCAGTGCTCCAATGGGAGGGGCGGTCTGGATTCGCGGAGGCTCCGGAGGGCAGCAAATGTCACGGCTGGCGGCGTTGCGCAGGCTGCCCTCTCTCCAGCCGCCGCCACCATTGTGCAACCAGCGACGGCCAAGACCTGCACAAGGCAGCGTCCGCGCTCTGCATCCAGACGCTCTCGACGAACAAAGTCGGGTGGAGTCTAAAGTCTCATGTACGATATGAAAAACAGTCAAGATGTGATAAAGGTAAGCACTGGCAGATATCCTAAAATATGGAAAAGGGCCAGTGTGGTGGTGATCAAGAAAGGGGCGGATAAAGACCCGGCTTTGGCCAAGTCTTACCGCCCCATCTGTCTCTTGGACATTCTGGGGAAGTTATTCGAGAGACTGCTGGCTGACACGCTGTCCACACATCGTGTTTTGTGTGGTGCGAATGATAGGCTGTTCCATTTCCGTCAGGGGAGGTCTGCGTCTGACACGATCACCCTGGCGGCCGAGGTCTGTTCCTCTGCGCCATACAAATACGTGGTGGGTATCATGGTGGACATCAGTGGCGCCTTTGACAACCTGTGGTGGCCTTCGATCTTCTCCTCTCTTCGGGAGATAAAGTGTCCAGGGCCGCTATATGGGTGTCTTAGGAGCTATTGTGTGGAAAGGGAGGTCCGGCTATCATCCCCTAGCGGGAAGGTTAGTAAAGGAATTAGCAAGGGTTGCTCCCAGGGCTCTGTCCTGGGACCACTGTTTTGGGACTTGAATATGGAGCCTCTCCTTGGAGAGTTGAGATACCATCCAAATGTGCTAGAGGTGATAGCTTACGCTGACGACCTTCCTCCTCATGGTCGGGGTCGAAGTCGTGAAGACATCGAACCCAAGATCGAGAGGGCAGTGCAAGTGTTAACATCATGGTGTGACAAATCAAAACTCCAAATTGCACCACATAAATCAGTGTATCTGCTGCTGAAAGGCCAATTGGTTAGGAATCTCACTGTGAGGATAAATGGAGTGCCAGTCATCAGGCGAAAGGAAGCAAGATACCTCGGGGTCATCATAGATGACCACCTGAGTTTCGCAGCTCACACAGATGCGGTATCTGAGAGATCTCTAGTGGAACTACATAGACTGGCTGGGATCGGGCATCGGAGGTTCCACCTTCCACCCGATCTCATACAGCTATATCATAATAGCATACCGACATATATTGTGAGCTACAGATCACCAGTGTGGGTCCACAGGCTCAACGAAACATCCTCCTGCATTCAGTCATTGAAATACTGGGCGAACTTGCCTGAGCAAGTCGGAAATAAGGCAGAAAGGCCTCCAACTGTCGCAGTAGTCATGGGACGAAGAGGAGTCTGGAAGGAGGACATATGGTCTCCTACCAGACATCCAGGAAAGACTGAAAATGAGACACTTCAAATCGTCTAAAGGTATGTTGCACTTTCTCACAGGCCATGGACCCTATCCGACATATCTTTGCCGATTTAGGAAACAGGCGACACCAGCGTGTATCTGTGGAGCTGAGGTGGGATCGCCCTGATCATATCGTATACGAGTGTCCCGCATTCGACGACGTGGTTGCGGACTTAAGAAGGGCATTGCCCAGTAACAACACATACGAATTAATAAGGGCCTCGGACGCTTTCCATACACTTGACACCATTTCAAACAACATCTCACACAAGGTGCTACGAGACTTCTTACAAGATCGTGACTGACACACCGATTACGACAATAACACCCGAATAGACACATCTGCCATGCCGCCGGGGCATGGACTGGACGTTCGGTAGGATTGCACCCGCCATCCTCGGGTTTCTGGGGTTAGATGTGGCCACACACCGATAAAGACCAGACGTAGAGTAATAACTTAAGTTAGTAGGCTAACACTTTTTTGTGGGGATATTTCTTTGCGGGAGGGACTGAGGCGACAACAGAATTGGCCGCCCAGTGCCAGGGGCATGCTCACTGGTTTTCGCTCAGTGAGCTGGCCACTTTCAAGTAGGTTTGTTCCGACTGGCACACCTGTAACGCCACAGTAGTAGCTTAGTATGGGCAGTAGTAATAACAAAGTAGAGTAGCTTAAAGTTAAAACACAAGTTTGACCAGTGGCTTTCATTAAAAAAATAATAAGTAATTATTAGTAACATAGTTGCTAACTCTAGCCCATAGTAATGATAGTTGAACATTGTAACATTAAGACCCATTTTTAACATAGGTGATGGGTTGTTATGTATCATTGAAATAATAAAGAGTTTTTTCTAAGAAAAAAAAAACGAAGGGGGGGGGAGCGGAAGAAAGAAAGAAAGGTAATAGCCCACCCTGGCGACCTGATGGTCGGCGCCCAAAACCGCGAGGACCTGGAACCCAGGATTGTTAGACCAATACAGATCCTAAGTATATTGTTCCAGACCACTAAACTGAAAATTGCTAAATCCACTGCTACTCAATGGCGCCCTTATCAGAAACTCGACTGTGCGAATTGATGGCATACCAGTAGTCAGAAGGGGGCAGATTGATGAACGCTGGAACTTCGCTGTCCATATAAATGCATTAGCCGAAAAAGCTTTATTGGCACTTCATCAACTTTCTGGGATTGGGCATCGGAGTTTTCACCTCCCTTCAGTCTCAACAAGCTCTATCATAACAGCATCCTGACATCTATCATGGGCTATGGGGCCGGCAGTTGGCCTCACAGACTCACTAGGGTGGTGCCTGCCGTGGCGGTGTGAAGCGTGCAATGAAACATCCTCCTGCATTCAATTGGACCATACAGGACATCTCCTGGCAGCGCTCTCTTGGCGTTAATTGGGCTCTGCCCTCTCGACATTAAAATAAGGGATTTGGCTGTGAGATGCTGGATCAAAAAAGGGAACACAGACAAAGTTCAAGAGGTCCTAGGGATGAGGGCAGAGGGCACAGCTGAAATCAGGAGAAGGAGAGTTCAGATATTGCAGGAAATATGGGATGTGGATGATACTATCAGGAGGACTCATCGCCTACTCCTAGTTTTAAAGACTGATTACAAATGAGGTATCTTCAGCCTAGCAGGGAACTCGTAACTTCATTACTGGTCACGGTCCGAACCGACATATTATAACACAGCATATGACGTCTATTATGAAATGAAGTATAAGATATCTGATTATAAACCAACAGATAATCCGTTTTTCGACCTTTCAACATTTTTTTTAGGATACTTGCGTAATCAAACCTTATCTGTTTATGGATTGTCTCGAAGTTTACAGACTACTTGCTTTGACATATAATATGTTTCAGAATGTTGCTTCCACACTATAAATCTGTTGTAGATAAAAATATAAAGGAGAACAGTTGTAAAAATTGATGTAAATACGCTGACAATTATCTTTTGAGATTTGCTTAACACCACAAAAGAAAGTAAAATTATCTCACTATTTCACTTAGGGTGGATTGATGCCGCTTCATTTGTCATTTTAAGACATTTCACAGGTATTTCCACTTTATTTAATATTACCACGAGTCTTCCGACGGTTAGCGTCGAAGATCGCTGGGCTGGCGATCTCCGGTTCAAATCCCGAAAATGGCAGAAAAAATATTTCTTTTTTATTTACTATTTCTAGAATGTTCTACATGTATTTTATGTTTTATGTACTTATAAGTTCTAGAAAATTCTTTCTATGTATAAATAGTGCAGCACTCCAAGCAGGAGTGAGTCCGTACTGAGTATACGCTTGTGTTCGCAATAAACGTACTCTAAGTGTAAAGAGTTGTTCTCAATTAATGACCAGTCTTCAAATTCCGGACCACCTGCAGTTTTCAGCGTGACACTTTCTCGTGGAGGCGTCCGGTATCTTGCAGAACATCTGCATCATCGTGGCTCCGATTAGGTAGCGTAAGAGCCGTCGCCTACACGGACAAGAACCGGAATACAAAGGTATACTCACTACCTCCTTCCGAAGGTCCGCGTCATAAAACTACCCATGGCTGCCAAAACAGTGTTACGCCAGCTGCACGTCAGACACCCATCGGTGTTCTCGGGAGACGCTGGACAGGACCCAAATAAATGGCTGAAACGATTCGACCGAGCCGCCAAGTATAATAGGTGGGATCACACGATGTGTTTGGCGAACGTATATTTCCACCTGGATGGAACGGCCCAGCAGTGGTTTGAGGACAAGCTCGAGCTGGGACAAATTTCAGACGAAACTTAAGAAGACATTTGGGGACCACCAGCGGCAAGTTCGTTTATCAAGAAGAGCAATCATCGAAGAACAGGGCCCAGCGACATGGTGAGTCAACGCAGTCGTATATACAGAGTGGTTTCACCCTATGTCACATAGTCAACCCGGATAAGACGAAAGTCGATAAAATTTCACACCTGATGAAAACCACTGCGGAAGACATGTACCAAGCTCTTCTGTTAAAAGACGTTTCGACGACACAAGAGTTTAGCCAGTGGTGCCAGAAAATTGAAGAGATGCAACAGAGGAGAATTGGACGAAAGAAGTACGACAGACACCCAAATGTAGTCCTCATGGGCGTTGTGCAAGACCAGCATTCACACTGAACTGCAGATACCCCTTATAACTGCTTTGGTAAGGCTGTTCGAAGTTCGAAGGAATGCAACGGCATACCGCCTCCGAACACGACCATGCCTAGTGAAGAACGTGGTGTTCTAACCAATCTTCAGATTATTGACAACTTTACCTGTTTAGACTACTTGAGCGATGTTTGGAACCACGAAGAGGCATTATTTAATAAAAATCGGAACATGAAGAAAGAATATGTTGTAATTTAAATTTTATCTGTAACCATCGTGTCTGCCTGTTCGAAAACGCTAATCTCCCAAACTACTTGACGAATTTGTATTGGATTTTCACAGGTACCGAGAGCGTAGCTTACAGCAACATGCAGGTTTTATCTCATCAATATCGTATCACTGAAACAAAAGGTACCGTAATGTCATATTTTTCATCAGAATCTGCCGTGTCTGTCTCTTCACCTATTGGACCACCCAAATATTCAGAATTGATAGATGAATTTTCATGGAATATTCACAGGTAAATTAAGGAAAACCTGAGACGAGATACAGGCATTATCTCATCCTAATCGGACTAGTTAAAGAAAAAACATTGTACTATAAAGTTTTATCTTTAACCGTCGTGTCTATCTGATTGTCTCTTCGAATCCGCTAATTTCTAGACAGATTTGATTGTGAACCTCAGTGTAACTTGCGGCAACATACGAGGTGTGGTCTGTTGAAAAGGTACGAAACGTCTCTAGAACCAAATCGCTTGTAATTGAATATGCCGCTTTGGGATACCGTACTGCGACATCTAGGGAGGCGAATGTAGTGACGTCACCTCCCACTAAAATATTCAATGCTCTACCCTCAACAGGTAAGGTGATGCTCACCGTCTTTTTCGATGTCCGAGGTCCGATACTCATCGAAATCCTCGATCAGGGAAAAACCATTACAGTGACGTGTACTGAGAAACACTCCGTAGTCTACGCAATTCCATCAACAGCAAACGGCCTGGGCTGCTCAAGGAGGCAGGGAGTCTGCTTCATGATAACGCGCGTCCACTCATCTCCAGGGTCACACAGAGTGTGCTGGCCAGTTCAAGTGGGAGCATCCGCCCTACAGCCCGAACGTTTCGCCTTGTGACTTTCATCTGTTGGGTCCGCTAAAAAAAACATCTCAAGGGGAAGCGCTTCAACTCGGACGAAAAAAAACTGAAGGATACAGTACAGGACTGGTCTTGTCACTGCCACAGAAATTCTGAAAACAGGGAATCCTTCATCTCCTTAAACAGTGGGATAGTTGTGCTCAGGCCTCTGGTACTTTCGAATAAAGACTTGATGTATACCCAGAGTGTCGTTTCGTAGCTTTTCATTTCAGCACCTCTCGTATATGTTAGCTATGAGTCGAATTTTAAATCCGCAAAATGTTACTGATTTCTGCCGCTGACGTTATTTACATTTGGCTTGAATAATCGTTTAATAATCGTGGAGTAATCGTTAAACGGATCGCAAGCTGGGCTGCATCCAGTCAGGAATCCCCATTAACTGGCACAGTAAGTGTTTCATCTATGGAAAGAAACTCCCCAAGAAACAAGTAAGAGACAAGGCTACTTGCTTCAACGCCGCAACGAAGAGTCTATTCATATTCCTGGTTGGTAGAAATTACACTATTATTCGTAATGGATTACAGTTCCCGGTAGACTGAAATACTGTATCTCTTACTCGATGAATGTTGTTGTTGTCTTCAGTCCGGAGACTGGTTTGATGCAGCACAATACCCTATCCTGAGCAAGCCTCTTCAAATACACATACGAACGGCAACCTACATCTGCTTGAATCTGCTTACTGTATCCATCTCTTGGTCTTCCTCTGCGGTTTTTACCCCATACACTTCCCTCCCAAGTTAAATGCACAATTCCTTGATGTCTAAGAATGTGTCCTACCAATCTATCCCTTCTCTTAGTCAAAGTATGCCAGAAATTTCTTTTCTCCCCAATTCTGTTCAGTACCTCCTCATTCGTTACGCGATCCACCCACCTAATCTTCAGCATTCTTCTGTAGCACCACATTTCAAAAGCCTCAATCCTCTTTCCTGTACGCACTGTTTATAGTCCATGTTTTACTCCCACACAAATGCCTTCAGAAAGGACTTCCTGGGCTTAAATCAATATTCGATGTTACCAAATTTCCCTTTTTCAAGAGCGGTTTTCTGCCCATTGCCATTCTGCATTTTATATCCTCTGTACTGCGACAATCATTTGTTATTTTCCTGCCTGCATAAAATTTTGATACACTTCGAATTAGTGCTTGATGTTGTAAGAGGGCCCATCCAGAATGCGAGTTCCCTATTTTTTAAACAAATGCAAGATTGTTGTTTGTTGTTGTCTCCAGTACTGAGAATGGTATCATGTTGCTCTCCACCCTACCGCATCCTGAACAAGCCTCTTCATCTCCTCGTAAAAACGGTAACTCACAGCCATTTGAATCTGCTTACTGTATTCGTCTCTTGGTCCCGCTATGCGATTTTTACCCCCCCCCCCCCACCCTTCCTTTCAGCGTCAAATGCACGATTCATTGCCGGCCGCGGTGGCCGAGCGCTCTGCGACGCGCCAGTCACAGTCTGCACGGCCCCTACGGTCGGGGGTTCGAATCCCCACTCGGGCATGGATATTTGTGCCGTCCTTAGTATTTGATAGTTCATAAGTAATTTGTAAGTTTAGGGACTGATGACCGCGTAGTTAAGTCCCATAAGCCCTACAAACATTTGAACATTTTGATTTTTATCACGATTCATTGACGTCTAAGAATGTGTCCTAACTATCGGTCCCTTCTTTTCGTTAAGGTATGTCGGAAATTCCTTTTTTGCCAAATTCTGTTCAGTACCACCTCATTAGTTACGCAACCTACCCATCTAATATTCAACGTTCTTCTGTAGCACCACATTTCCATCCTTTTCCCGTCAATGTTTCACTCCGGTACAAGGCAATACTCCACACAAATGCCTTCAGAAAAGACTTCCTTACACTTAATATTCCTTCTTAAAACGCTTTTCTTCCCATTGTCATTCTGCATTTTATGTCCTTTGTAGAGCAACCATTATGTGTCACTTTACTACCTGAGTAACATCTTTATTGTTTCGTTACCGAAACTAACTCCTCCAGCATCGTCTGATGCAACATCGTTACATTGGCAAAAAGAATTGAAACGCATGTCACTCTGTGGAATCAACCTTTTTTTTTTTTTTTTTTTTTTTTTTTTTTTTTTTTTTTTTTTTTTTTTTTAAGTCTGTCGCCTGTGATTTGAAACTAACGTCATCAGCTCTTCATCGTTGTTTAAACGGTGACCGGAGGACAGGAATTTCTCGAGGTGCAACAAAGCGTGATAATCCCGTGGGAGCAAGATCAGTATTAGACTCTGGCTTATCGGAAAGCTCTCAGCCGAACTTCTGCAAAACAGTTGCTTTACAGCGAGCCGTACGCGCATGAGCGTTGTTATGGAGTAGCCCGTCACCTGCAGCAAGCATTCCACGCCTCTCGTTCTGATTGACACGTCGCAGTTTCCGCATTTGCAAACTATTTATTAAGGAGAGGAAGGAAGAAGGATTAGGAAGAAGAGGATTGAATTTAACAGCATTGACTCATTGATATTATACAATGGTGACAAGTGAAAATATGAGCCGGGCCGAGAATCGAACCCGTGTTTACCGTTTAGGGTCAGCGGGCGACTTACCAACTTGGCTACCCCCGCTCGCCTCCCTTCAGTCTCAAACTTCCAGTGTGTGTGTGTGTGTGTGTGTGTGTGTTGTCCTTAGGTTAGTTTACCTTAGTTTACGTAGTTTGTAAGCTACGGACTGATGACCACGCAGTTTGGTCCGATAAATTTACAATCATTTGAACATTTTCAAACTTCCACAATTCACATGCTACGGCTGTAGTGCCCCCATCGTCCATGCCCTATTACACTCGCCAGTACGGTTTCCCTTGCGAGATCGAAAAATGTTCAAATGTTTGTAGAACTTATGAGACTTAACTACGGGGTCATCAGTCCTTGAACTTACAAACTACTTATGAACTAGCTAATACTAAGGACGGCACAAATATCCGTACCCGAGGGGGGATTCGAACCCCCGACCGTAGTGGCCGTACAGACCGTGACTGGCGCGCCGCAGTCCCCTCGGCCACCGCGGCCGGCTGCGAGGTCGAACGTATGACCGCATCTGCGGTGAAGTAAATGAACAAAACGCTGTCTTCGCGTGTAAATACTTATTATAGATTGGTGTGGTGTCTGCTCTTTTGGACAGGGCCGAATGAACAGACACCACACCAATCTATAATAAGTATAACAAGTTTCCGCATTCTTCCACAGTTATGGGCAGCGTTCACTGTTTCACCTGTGGACAGGAAGTCAATGGGCAGAATGCCCTACCTTTCCTAGGTCACCGTGCACATCACTTTCTGAACCGATACAGCGTTAATTTCGACTTGACCGGAGGTACACTGTGACTCCAATGCATTGATGCTGCTTGGTTTCCGAAGTAAAGTGAGAAATACACGAACCACTGCCCGTGGCAATCCTGTCTAGGAAGTCGTCGCAGTCGTCATGACACTGCTGCAAGAAATGTCAGCGTTGTTCCAAAAAGTTTAGTTTTGTGTTCGTGTGTTAGGTTTTCCGTCATCCACCTGCGACACACTTTCTTGAACAGAAGGTGCTTAATGACAATTTCACGCAACAAGGATCGCGATGTATGCGGCAAACGGCTGCTGAGCTTCGCAGGTTGAATCTGCGATTCTGCAGGATACGCTGCCGCACAAGATCAACCAGGTGACCACTGATGAGGGGCGGTGGCTCGCTGCGCTCTTCATCGTGGACACTTTGGCAACCTTGTTTGGGAGAAAAGTCTACTCTAGCCACGTCACGATCCATCTGTTGTTCATAATGTTCTAGCCGTAGAGTTGACTGATGCATTTAGGTTGAAACATGTCCACAGAAAATGTATATTGCTGAATTTGTAAGAAAAGTCTAATATTGTGCCTCCTGTTTTGTGTCGAGTAACTTGCTCGAAGAACATGTACAATATTGCTTCTATTGTGAGTATCGATGTGTGTACATAAATCTGTGAAGTTTGGACGTTTCATCTTTGGCAAAGATTATGTATAGCATTGCATTGTAGCTCGTGCGGAGAGACAGAATCTGACTTTTGGTTCAGCTCGCTTAGAGAGCAGTTGTGTTGTATATGTGGCTCCGAGGTAGAGCAGAGGCTGCAGTGCCAGCCAGTTGGTTTGATTGTATCTGGAATATATTGCATTTCATTTAGTTGTCACAAAGGTTGTACCACCCCTGGAATGAAGGTAATAGCATTCTTTATTGGTAACGTTGTAAATGAGTGTTATGCAAAACTGCAGTTAATTCATATGTTCAAATGTTTGTAAGTCTTTCGGACCAAACTGCGTGGTCATCAGTCCGTAACTTACAAACTACTTAAACCTAGGTAAACTAACCTAAGTACAACACACACACACCCATGCCCCAGGGAGGACTCGAACCTCCACGGCGTGCAACCGCGCGCTCCGCAGCGAGACGCTTTAGACCACTCGGCTACTCCACCGCGGCTGCGGTTAATTGGGTATGATACTGAGTTTTGATAATCAGGTACTGATCTGCACAAAATTCTCGAACATTAAGAAAGTGGTTTGTGTTTTTAATATCTTTCTGGCATTCAAATTTTTTTTAGTATAGTTCAAATGTGCAAATGTTTGTTAAGCTTATGGGACTTAATTACGGGGTCATCAGTCCCTAAACTTACAAACTACTTATGAACTACTTACGAACCAGGACGGCACAAATATCCATGCCCGAGGGGGGATTCGAACCCTCGACCGTAGTGGCCGTCCAGACCGTGACTGGAGCGCCTCAGTCCCCTCGGCCACCGCGGCCGGCTTTTAGTATAGTCACTGTGTGTTTCATGCAGGTTACATATCACAGTTTCACAGTTGCTTTGTTAAAAGACCCGTTGCTCACATAATCAATTTAACGCACCGTTTCTCATTTAACAGTATATACATCAATATCAGGGCCATAATTAAACCAAATTACTGTGTTACTGAACAATGTACGTGTTCAGTTAAATTTTAATAAAGTTATTTGATGATCTTGACTCTTAAACATCAATATATGACAACCATTTGGACTGCAATTAATATCAGATCAGGTTTTCAATAAGTAACTTTAAAATAAACTACTTTTGTTGTCTGATTAAACGATAGATTCAATTTTACACATCACGTACACCTTTTAAGATAGGCACTGTGTTTTGTGCACGAAGGAACCTTTTTCACTGACCGTATCTCGCAGGCGACGTGAGAATGAACGAGAGACGCCATTTTGGGGCACTGCGGCCATAGTACACGCACCAGGAGGACTTGTACGACCGGCATTTTGATCGTCACGTCACGTTCAATGTACCCTGCTAAACAGGTCTATCCGAAAGAAAACAAAGTCGGGAAATATATTTTTTGATTAGGCCTCGTTAACAGTTGCCATTTCTCTCAGTGCATAATACTGTTCCCCCCAGAGGGCTCACGGTTCTTTCGTGAGTACGTGCGTAGCGAGCACGGGACCCTGAGCCAATGCAATCTTTCTTCCTTTTTTACTTCCCGGAGTGCATTTACTTTCCCCCTCCCCTCCTTTCCTATCCTCAGTCTTTCCCCTCCCCACCCTGGTACTGATAACCTCAGTAGTTTAGTCCTCCTATCCCACCCAAACAACCCAATTTCCTGTGTCAGTCTTGCATCAGAATGATCACTGATGTACAGGCCCGGCGGCTGAAGTGCGTACCGCAGAAGCTGTACGCACTCAAAAAAACTGAGTGTGTTTAAAATACCCACTATTGATTTGAAGGAATATTTATTTACAATGAGCCGTGCGGGGATGCCACTCCCGATCGGAAGGGGATGGGAAAAAGGGGAAATCAGTTTTCCGATTTTCACGCTTTAAAAACTGTTGACGGTGTATAGGACCATCCCACAAAGTTTTATCAAACCTTACATGTTTTCCATAGGTGGTGATAAGCGGAAATGCCTAATTTTCAAAAATGTTAAATGTTTGTATATCCATCGGTCCATACTGCGTGGTCATCAGTCCGTAGCTTACAAACTACTTAAACTAACGTAAACTAACCTAAGGACAACACACACACTCCCATGTCCCAGAGAGGACTCGAACCTCCGACGGCGAGCAACCGCGCGCTCCGCAGCGAGGCGCCTTAGACCGCTCGGCTACTCCACCGCGGCGCCTAATTTTCTTTCTGCTTGAGTTTTTAGTTTCATAACGCTTCTCACTCTATTTTGAAGAAGGAATACCATTTAAAGATCTAATTTTTATACGTTGTAATACCGCATCTTAGCTTTCTAATAAAACATTATCTTTTTCTTAATTCGTAACAGTCGTTTTAAAATGACATTCTTTGTAAAGTATGTATACGTAATTAATTCAAAAAGTTCGATAGTGGGTAGCTTACTGTTCGATTTATTTTGTTCCACACATTACAGCGAGTGAAATAGAACTAAAAATACAGGAAATTTTTTGAAACGGTTGTAGCAATTAACCTTTCTCGTTTAATGAGTAATTGAGTGTCAGTATCCATCTCATCATCACTCCCTACCTGTTCGTCCCCTCCCCCCCTCTCTACATTAATTTGCTCCTCTTCCTCTGTCTCCTCTTACTACTATATCTAACCTAGAGCCAGGTTTTGCGTTATGTTCAAAATCTTATATCTCCGGAAGGTCTTGATCGAATATTTAGAAAACACAACGTTCTACTGGAATATGCGCATGTTTTATATGGATAATTTTTCAGTATATCTCATATATGAATTTATATAAATTTTACAATGGGCAAACGGTGATACGAACAATCGCAAAAGTAATATACATTTAGGTTTTATACAGTATATTCAACACATATGTATTTAGGAGCCTTCCAGTATTACAATGCAACGTTTTCAAAACAATCGGTCTAGAACTTCCGAATATTAATGGTTGTACAGAAACCAACAGAACATTTTTATGTATAGAGATTACTGACACCGGGGAAAAGGGGGCAGGTGAATTAGAGAGCGGGGTGCAACTTTTCGATAACTATCCACTCTTAAAAATATTAACTGCCGGGCTTGCTGAAATGTCAGTGTGTGACATTGGAACAGTTGGCAACATGATCGAGAGACAGTTTCGATGCCTACCAAGGATTATAATGTACTAGGCCACGCCTCTGCATAGTATTGTGCACCACCGCATCGCCTGGTTTTATAAGGAAAACTTTGCAAAAATCAGTCATTTCTGTGCTACTTTGGGTTGAAACAGTAGCCAGCAAAATCAGGCTCTGTGCACTTAGTACTAGGCTTCCAGTCATGGTAGTCTGAGGCGTGTCAGAAATATATATTCACTCATGTCTTAAAGTCTTCCTGTATTCAGTTAAATATTTTATGTCAGTCTGTTATTCCACCCCAGCCTCCCATCTATCTCCTCCGGTATGCTGACGACACCGCCTTCCTCGCCCTCGCCCCTTCCCTTGCCCATTCCCAGCACCTTCCCCAGTTTCACCTTTCCCAAATAGCCACTTGGTGTAACCAGTGGCTCCTTTCCGTCAACCCCGAGAAATCCCAGGCAATCATCATAGGTTGTATACCTGCTCCTTCCGCCACCGCGACCTTTCTCTCTCTCTCCGTGAGCATCCCGTCCCGCAATCTCCCACCGTCAAATACTTGACCTCACCCTGGACCGTTTCCTTTCCTGGACTCCCTACCTCAAGACCATTCTTCAGAAAGCTCTTTCCCACCTCAACCTTCTCAAACTCCTCTCCAGCCTGACATGGGGTTCCACCACCATGTAAACTTACTGCTCCCTAATGTGTCCCGTCCTCTGCTGCTTACACCCCGCCCGGATATCCGTCTCCCCCCCCCCCCCATGCCTATTATAAATCCCTCCAAATCATTGAGCACCACACCCTCCACCTCGCTTAATACATCCGCCTCCCTTCCCCCATGTGGATCCTCTACAATCTTATTCCTTTCCCGCACCTTCTGAAGTTCTTGGAACATATCCGCATCCTGTACATCTCCCAAAAAATAGAACCCCATCACCCTCTAGTTACTCCTCTAAAACCCTGGGCCTCTGCCACACTTCTACCAATGCACCCCTCCTGCCCTAGACCTCCACACTCTTCACATTCTCTCTGAGGGTAACTTTCACCACTTTCCTCTCCCGGATGACACCCTCCATCCTGACATCTACCTTTCCTACCAGCCCTAGTCCCACCCCTTCCCCTGTATAATATGCCCTCTCCCCCAACCCCTTCCCCTCATCCCCCCACGCTTGGTTCCCCCCTCCCACCTTTTCGCTAGGAGTTCTTCCGCCCTTCCCTCCCTGCTCCTCCCACTCCTTTTCCCACCCCTTCACGCATCCTCTCCTTCCCCATCCTCTGCTGACTTCTTGTGGCGTCAGATAGTACTTGTTCCATAGATCATGAATACGACACTTCGTAATGATGTGGAACGTGTCAGGTTAATGAAAGGTGTCTTTACAAATTATTACATTGTACTAAATATTACATGAAACAACTTTTTAAAAAAATTATTTTATCATTTTTTTTTTCAAATTTACTAATTTATATCTAAAACTTCATCTGTAGTGTAGAAGGAGTTGCCATGCAGTAATTCTTTTAATTTATTTTTAAATGCTTGTTGGCTATCTGTCAGGCTTTTGTTGCTGTTTGGTAGGTGACCAAAGATTTTTGTGGCAGCATAATTCAAATGTTCAAATGTTTGTATAGCTTATGGGACTTAACTACGGGATCATCAGTCCCTAAACTTACAAACTACTTATGAACTAACTAATTCTCAGGACGGCACAAATATCCATGCCCGAGGGGGGATTCGAGCCCCCGACCGCAGTGGCCGTGCAGACCGTGACTGGAGCGCCTCAGTCCCCTCGGCCACCGCGGCCGGCGCAGCATAATTCACCCCTTTCTGTGCCAAAGCTAGTTTTAACCTTGAATAGTGAAGATCATTCTTTCTCCTAGTGTTGTAGTTATGTACACTGCTATTGCTTTTGAATTCCGTGGGATTGGTAATAACAAATTTCATAAGTGAATATATATATATATATATACTGAGAAGCTACTGTGAAAATCCCTAGCTCTTTAAATAAGTGTCTGCAGGATGATCTCGGATAGGCTCCGGCAATTATTCTGATCACACGCTTTGTGCAATGATGAATTACCCCAGAAAAAGATGCCATTTGAAAGCAGAGAATGAAAATAGGCATAGTAAGCTAATTTGCTGAGATGTATATCAACAAAATTTGCAATTACCCTAATAATTTTAAACTCCGTCGATTTTAGCAGTGTACAGTGTATGGTGTTAGAATATTCAGTGTTTTTAAGTGTCCGCAACCGTAGTTACACGGCACAACCAGTGTTGCTTGTGATACTTTACTCAATGTCCCAGTTTTCATCACCGTTTCAGTTTTCGTTTTAACTTCATGTTTGTAGCCACCGTGACACCGTTTTAACAGAATATCTATGTACTTCGCACCATTTAAATTAATCTGTTCGCCTATGCCTCCTTCATATGTCAGTATCTCCGTTTTGATTCACCTATTATGTATTTAGTTTATTCTCCTC
This sequence comes from Locusta migratoria, assembly GCA_026315105.1. Taxonomy (NCBI): domain Eukaryota; kingdom Metazoa; phylum Arthropoda; class Insecta; order Orthoptera; family Acrididae; genus Locusta; species Locusta migratoria. Next base: position 125,696,831 of record CM048749.1, read on the forward strand.
GGCAACTATTAATGCACTCGGCTTTATAGCGGCGCCGAGGCTTTGAAATTCAATGAAGGAAAACTAATCTGTTATTACTGTTTACTGTTCAACTAACTGAAGTTAAGTATTCTGTTAATAAATTATTCCTGATTATTTGTCCACCTCCGTCCTATTACAACCTGACTCCATTTCTGCTGCCGGATACAACATACATCTCAACAGTAGAATCAGTACTGTCGAAAAATTGTAACTGGTACCTCTTAGATACACTGTCTCGTCCTAAACGACTTGCGACCTCCGTTTTACCGAGAGAAGGTCAGACTGCACTACGCAGCGGTATTGCAGAAACAGGCATCTCGATTCTTATACAGTGACTTTCGTGGCAAGCGAGAATAAATATCGGTTCAGAGCGACGGCCTCCGCTTCTAATTTATCGACAGGCAGAGAGATATTCCAAAATCGCGTGGTGTTTAATGTATTTTGTGAGCTCCTGCCTCGGTGATTATGCAGGGAGAGTCCACCGACGTAACGCCACCACTGGTCCGACCTACTCAATGGGCCGAGGCGGTATTCATGAGAAGCAGCGATCGAGCCAAAAAATGTTGCTTCAGCGGAAACGACGATCGGAGGCGTTTCAGTGATCGGCCGATAAGCGGTTTGCGGTTGGTGACACATTTAGGGCATGACTTTTCCGAGGTCATCAGTGGAATTTCCACTCTTCTCTATATCTGTAAAAGACATATTCGACAGTTACAAACCAGAAAATGAACAGCTGCGAAAGTCCTGTTAAAATTTTTTAAGCTGTAGCCTTTTTCAGCAGAATTTTGTGACTGTGATACTACGATCGATCCTATCACAGTCACAAAATTCTGCTGACTTTATTGTAAACATGCCGACGACATAGTAATTATGTCAGATACAGCAAAGGACTTGGAAGAGCAATTGAACGGAATGGACAGTGTGCTGAAAGGTGCATATAAAATGAACATCAACAAGAGCAAAACTAGGGTAATGGAGTGCAGTGTAAGAAAATCAGGTGATGCTGAAGGAATTAGATTGGGAAACGAAGCAATAAAGGAGGTAGGTGAGTTTTGTTACTTGGGCAGTAAAATAACAAATGATGGTCGTAGTACAGAGGATATAAAATGCAGAATGGCAATGGGTAGAAAAGCGTTTTTGAAAAAGAGAAATTTGTTGACATCGAATATAGATTTAAGCCTAAGGAAGTCCTTTCTGAAGGCATTTGTATGGGAGTGAGACATGGAAAATAAACAGTGCGGACAGGAAGAGGATAGAGGCTTTTGAAATATGGTGCTACAGAAGAATGCTGAAGATTAGGTGGGTGGATCGCGGAACTAATGAGGAGGTACTGAACAGAATTGGGGAGAAAAGAAATTTCTGGCATACTTGACTAAAAGAAGGGATAGATAGGTAGGACACATTCTTAGACATCAAGGAATTTTTGAATTTAGCATTAGAGGGAAGTGTGTGGGGTAAGACCTAGAGGAAGACCTAGAGATGGATACAGTAAGCAGATTCAGACAGATGTAGGTTGCCAAAAAAATGTTCAAATGTTTGTAGAACTTATGGGACTTACTACGGGGTCATCAGTCCCTAAGCTTACAAACTACTTATGAAGTAGCTAAGACTAAGGACGGCACAAATATCCATGCCCGAGGGGGGATTCGAACCCCCGACCGTAGTGGTCGTGCAGACCGTGACTGGAGCGCCTCAATCCCCTCGGCCGCCGCGGCCGGCTGTAGGTTGCCGTTCTTATGTGGAGATGAAGAGGCTTGCTCAGGATAGGGTATTGTGGAGAGCTGCATCAAACCAGTCTCCGGACTGAAGACCACAACAACAACACTGCAAACATCGTGCATTGAGATGGAACTCCGACATATTCAGCTGGTGCTGTGATACGGCATCTAACGCGCAGATACGGTACGGCCAGAGACTGATAGGTCCAGGCGGACCTGTACCTTGGCCTTAAAGATTACCTTATGTAAGTCCTTTGCATTTTGTCTGGGATCACCTCAAAAGCGAGGCATTCGGCTGCTCGAATCGCTGCGGGTCGGACCTTTGCTGCTGACGATATCGGGCTTCGTCATGTCTGGACGCGGAAAGGGACGCAAGAGAATCCAGAAGAGTGGTCTTCTTGAGGCTATTATGCAGCTCCTCGTTGGCGAGGTGATGGATATAGCTGACGACGGCGCAAGAAGCCGAGGAAGAAGAAGCAGCGGTCTACGCAGTACTTTCACTGCCAGAAAATGGGGCACATCGACTGTATTACGCAAATATTCGTGTGAATTTTACTCTGTATATATGTTGCGAATTATTTATGTGGTTGTGTTACGTATTTGATGTTAATTTTCTATGTCAATTTTAATATTGTCGATGTAACAGACATGCTGGCCTAGTCAGGGACTGTGACATTGTAAGAGTAACACAATCTTTGAGTTAGAGCTTTGGCCGCTAGAACGAAGAGGCGCAGTAGTATTCGAGAGTAGTGTTGGAAACGGAGCGGTCGTATCGGATGCGGAGATTTCGCGCCATTTCATTCGGACCCTCTGGCTACCTCCGGTTGGACTTGTCGAATCGAGCAGACGCCATGTTGCAGATGAATTTTGCCGTATTTGTTTAATTTCGCGGTAGAACGAAAAATGCTGTTTCCGGCATCAATTCCATGAACATAAACCGCGACCTAAATTTTGTAATACGAGTTTGTTGTAATAAAATTTATATAGAAGTACAGTAATTGATAAAAGTTTCACGATAGCCTTATAAGATTGATGAAGTGCAAATTATTAATTGCATCCTAGGGAGTGCAGAGTAGTGCAGTTAGTAGCGTTACAGACTGTCATCTGTTCGGTTCCCTACGACTAAAAACGTTTGAATTCTCCGTAACCGTTCAAAATATCTTTTTCTTTCACACTTCTACTACGAAATTTTTATTATTATTACTTGTGGTAATAAATTTGTAGTGTTACTCAACGTGTCATATTTTTAACAAGTGTTCTTATAGCTTTCTGTCAAAAAATCTCGAATCTATTAATGTATAAACAGTGTTCTTCCGTCTTCCTATAAATTTGTCACTTGTTTTGGGAAATCAGTTTGAACATAGTGAACACAGAGTAATGGAACGACCGTGTACTGGAGACAAGTGTCTATACATTACAATATTGAAACTGAAAGTATGGCACGGTATCTATACGTAACAATATTTAAACTCAAAGTATCACACGGTAAGCTAGTGTTTACCTGTTAGTTGCCGAATAGTCTGTCGACAACAATCATTCAAGAGCTACATACGTATAAGCAGCAGAGAACGTGGTGGTGTTAGTGTTCTGTTTTATCACCATTTCTCATCGCTTTGTTTATGCTGGTCTTATAGTAAAATTTCGAAGGAAAGCTTTGCAGCTATCTCTGCATGTCTTCCACAATTACGAATGATCTCATTGTGGAAATAATTAAATGTGTCAAGGCATCGTCTCTTTTCTTCTAATCGACACTTTCCTTTCCATACTTCATCACTTTCATATTGATTTGCCCTTCTTTATTTTAGGAATCTTTATGATATCTTTTTAAATAGTCGTAAAGATTAGATGTTCCTCCACCTGCGGCATATAGTCGGCCACACAGCTTACATGTAGCTTTTTGGAATCGTCATCCCATCTGTCAAAGAACTGCCACACATCCAACCTACGTTTTGACACATCTAGAAACATTATTTTAAGATTAAAAGTGAAATTATTACTCAGTTAAAGGCTAGTCACACTTAAACGTTAACTAACTTCAAAATACCTACTTCTATGTGGAATACAAAAATACGAAAAGTACACGTTCCCGCAAGACAAACGCCCCATTTGTTTTGCCTCTGCCATGGTACCAGAAATGCCCGTGTGGAGCGCTCTCGTCGCAGCTCCTTCTGGCTGGTGATCTTCCATCGCGCCTCCGTTTCCTCCGCCCATCCTCCGATTAGCCTGTCGCCTCCTACGGTAATACCTGTGATCACCGGATGTGGCTCACCAATGTCACCTTCTTTTTGCCCGCCATTTAACCGCATCCGCAGACCAGCACTAGTCGTTGAGAAGTTGGGTGGCGCGACAGTCGTAGTGCTATAGTAGTCGTTGTCCGTGAATTTAACGAGGTGCTAACTGTGAACTTTCAGTGTTGCAGTAATGAACTGCCTAGTATTGAACGTAAAGTAGCTTTTACTTAGATTGATTGAGTTTTCACTATAAGATTAAGGGTTGAATAATTAATCTTACATATAATAAAATGGGCTGTGTGTGTGTATGTGTGTGTGTGTGTGTGTGTATGTATGTTCCATATCTCCTCCTAAACTACTGGACCGATTTGAAGCAATTTTGGTACGAATATTCTTTAAGGTCAGGAATCATTTCCTGTTGTTGCAAAAGTCACATACGATACATATTTCATACGATATCACGTCATAAACAATTATATCTGTCCCATCTTGCGGCGTGTGGTAGCGTGATTTTATTCGTCAACTATTTGAGAATGAGATTGCTTAGCGACTTGCAATACATTGTGAACATAATTTTAAATCTTTACGAAACTTTTTCTCGCTGACAACCCCAACAAAATGATGAAAGGAAAAAGTTTATCGCTTACTACTTTTCCGATGTTCATGATGTATATTTATGGCATCTGGCATGACGTTAGAAGTTATTACTTCTACACTGTAAATTTTATAAGTCAAATAATTCATAGACAGTACACATACATACCACTGAATGTTCCTTCGATATTATATCACAGTTCGACATATAGTTCATGAGATATGAAGCCATAAACAATTTGATTCATGGAAAACCGCATCATCATCCATGAGGTTTTGATTCATTACGTCTTTACTGCTAATACCATTCACGATACATTTCGCAGACATTAGACACATATACCACTGAATGTACCTTCGAATTTACATCAAAATACGACACATATTTCAGGAGATATGACTTCATAAACAATGAAGTTTCCGAATAACTGCTCCATCATGCGCTCTTTTTCCAAATCTCCTCCTAAAATAATGGACCGGTTTCAATAAAAAAAAAACTTGGCACACATATTGCTTACTATCAGACAACACTGGCTGTGGGTTATAGACTACCTACGACAACATTGTTCAGGACATATGATGTCGTGAACAATAAACTTTCCCATCACGCGACGAGTGATTTACGAGGCTTCATTCATCCACTATTTATTCGTCGCAGACAGTTTGCTAATATCACTCTCTGCAAATTATCTGCATGGAAACGAAACGTAAAAGGACAGATAGTAAGGTAGAAGTCGATAGATGGAAAGGGAAGAACGATATGCCCTAACATAAGGAAGGAATAAATACAACAGATTTCACAGAGTAACCTACATAAAGCATTTATACCAATCAACATATACCTGCAAAATTATATCATTGTGCAACACAAACATCAATAGTTATGACATAGTAAATTAACACTGCGATAGTAAAACATGTCACATCATGCATCGCGTTTTAATACATTTCTTACTTAGTACAAACAAGACGCTTCTGCATTCCAGTAGGCTTGGGGATATTCCTGAAAGCTGTCTGTGCTGATGGACATCTTTGAACTGTGAAGCGCAAACAGCTGCAGGCGAAATAAATAGCTATCTATGGAACTATGACGAAGTATTGCCAAAGGCACGTTTACAAAATCGCTTTTTAGAAACGTGAGACAGAGGCGTATAGCCAAACACAACAGAGCGGGAGCGTTTCATATCGATTCGACTACAGCAGTGTATAACGGACGATGACTTTTACTTACGTTTGACACCTTTATGAAGATACATCGTTTCGGGCAATGACTTTTACTTACATTTGACATCAAGGCTAGGACAACTGAATTTATTGACAGAACGATCCAACAAGGATTTTTACTGCCTGAGGTCTGGAACCCTAAAAAGCACATGCCCTTCTTTAACAACCGTTGCAAAGCATGGGCATATAAGCTAGTTCAGTCTATAGAAGCAAATATGACTCACGGTTGAAACATTATAGCTGATAAATTTTTCAGCTTGTAACAGCAAGCATGACGTTGTTGAAAGCAGTGCATTTCCTCAGATAACAGTGCCCGTTAATCAGTCGAGTCACTAGTTCATTTAATTTGCAAAGATTTATATAATTACATAATTGCTAATTTCACAGTTACGTAGACAAGAAACGAGAGCGCAATTTTAAGTAATTACCAGACTATGATAAACTGCTCACTTAATGAGTACCATTTGCTTGCTGTGTTTTTTTGTGTGTGAGAAGCAATAGGCATTACGGTGAGACGCATTTTTAATAACAAAGCTAAAATAGCTTTACTGCTGATTGCTGCTTGTTAACACGCAATAGTTTAATGCATTACTTTATAGATGCGTTAATTTTTAGAGTACGTTAATGTAGTGTCATTTGGTTTGGTGCTTGGCCTAGCTTAACGTAGTGTGATGTGTCAGCCTGCCCATTTAATTAAACACTCCATTCATAAATAAATCATTTTACAAATTGTGTTCGCTCATTTTGTGAGCGTTGCAACCGTAAACCATTTCTATTGCTTAATTCAGTCAGTTACATCCGTTCTCTTAAAATTTTGGCAACTTATTATTGTTATTATTTTAATGTTCCGGCACTTATCGTCATTTGCATTCTTGCTTCCCAATACAATGTTGTTACATCTAAATTACAATTGTACAATTCTGAACTCTTTTAACTGATCACTGTTCATTACGATACCACTCTTGTGACACAGAACACATTCTGGAGACGCCATGATGGAGATCTTTTGCAGGTGGGCGGCCAAACAGTCATGTCCAGAATGTTGATACTGCTCTCTTCTTGGTCAGTCTGGAAGGAGGAAGGAAGGAAGCTTGAAGTTTAACGTCCTGTCGATAGCGTGGTCAGTAAAGACGGAGCTTACGTTCGGAATATTTGGGTAACGATGTGGAAGGAAATCGGGGGTGCCCTTTCAAACGAACCATCCCGGTATTTGCCTGGTCCATCTTGTATTAGTTGTTTATCCAAGAGGGTTTCCCAGATTTTCCACTCACACGAAATTTTATTGATTCTTGTCAATGCTTCTTTAAATATGTTGTTAATCATGCGTTTTACTGCAAAATACGTCAGGGTATTCGTTCCAATTTGTTTACTTTTTGTGCCCTTTTTGACCAGAAAATCAGGTTCCTCATTACCATCTATGCCACAGTGAGATGGTATGCACTGAATTGCATTTTTCTTGTTGTTTTGTTGTAGGTACATCATTATTTCTTGGATATCTCTGACTTGAGAAATTTTTGGATCTCTTAACAATTGCTGATATTATTGCTTTAGAGTCACAGAATGTGAGGGAACTGAACAAATTGAGGCCTGTTTGTTCATCAGACTTAAACCCTATTGAGCATGTCTGGGGTGCACTTGAAAACTTTAATAACTTATATTTTTTCTAAATTTTACCCCACTAAAATTCCGTTCGTTGTCCAGCACAGATACGCTGCGGATCGATCAAGTTATAACCTCCACTACATTTATCGGGATTAAAATTTGGACGATTGCTTTGCCAATAATTATTGATTTAGGCACACGGGATATTTAATAGCTAATTGACCGCTAAGTGTAAGGGTGAGAGTTTATAGGTTCTACGGAATGAAGACAACAAGATTAGGGCAACCGAAATAGTGATAATAACAAAGTTTCTGCAGAGAGGGGTTGGTGTTGACTTATGTTTCCTCTACCAAATAAATTACACAGGCAGTTGGGTTCAGATAGTGTACTGAGCATGCAATGCAGTACAACAACAACGGCCGGTCGCGGTGGCCGAGGGGACTAAGGCGCTCCAGTCACGGTCTGCACGGCCACTACGGTCGGGGGTTTGAATCTCCCCTCGGGCATGGATATTTGTGCCGTCCTAGTTCGTAAGTAGTTCATAAGTAGTTTGTAAGTTTAGGGACTGATGACCCCGTAGTTAAGTCCCATAGACTATACAAACATTTGAAACAACAACAACGTACTTACCCGAAGCTATGGCATGGAGAGCCCAAGATCATCCTGCAGACATTTGTTTGAGGATATGGTGATCTTGACAGTATCTTCACAATATAAATATTCACTTATAAAATTTGTTATAAATAATCCAAACGAATTCAAAAGTAATAGCACTGTGCAGGGCTACAACACTAGGAGAAAGGATTATCTATACTTTTCAAAGTTAAATCTGATTTTGGCACAGAAGGGGGTAACTATGCAGCCACAAAAGTCTTTGGTCACTTACCAAATAACATCAAATGTCTGACAGATAGCCAACTAGCTATTAAAAACAAACTGAAAGAATTTCTGAACGACAACTCCTTCTACTGAGTAGATGAATTTTTACATAGAAATTACTAATTTTGCAAAATAAAATATATGTCATGTAATGTTATCTTTTACTAAACTGACAAGTTCGACATCACTACGAAATCTCGTACTCATGATTTGTGGAACAAATATCAATCTAATTTAATGTAAAGAGGCAGTGTACTGGGAGGGGAAACGGTAGAAAGTGGCTGGCAGAAGGAAGAGAAGGGTCAGATGGCAAAGCCAAGGGGTTGTTAAAGGGAAGATATGGCTGGGGAGGGGGCATCAGGCGACAACCAGAGAAGGGAGGGGGGTGAGAAGATGGACAGGATGTAGCAAACGACTTGTTCTCCTATTTATATCATGGGCAATATCATGTGTCGCATGCTCCAAAGTCGCTGAACAGTCTTTTTTCTATTTTATTTTTATTTATTTATTTATTTGTTATTTTTTCCATACAGACACAGCAACGCAAGGAAGGTTGTTCATTGTACGGATGTGTTTTCTCGGCGAGTTAATGTTTAAAATAATATTTTCACTTACTTACAGTATTTAACTCAGCTCGCCCTACCATGGGCCAAGACGCTTACATTGGCGCTCGTCTGACGTCAGGTAACAAAGAAAGAAGCCCCAGTAAATTAAAATCAGAAATGCGACATATTGCAGAGTTACTGCTTAATCATGATCGTGCTGGTAGCAGTTCACTGCTCTTTAGCTGATTATACCGAGTGTGTGGTTTACCAGCCTACTTTAGGATGTAGAGGACCAGCTATGTTTTGCCTCTGTTAATGAGTGTGGATCCTCTTCCGTTGGATCCTCAGACTCTGTCACTGAAGTTCTTATTGCAGGAACAGAATGCTGGAGAGAGCTGAAATATCCTTCAATACTACTTCTCAATTTCTACGGAAGGAGAGGTCTTGACATGCTTTTATGCTGTACAATAACCTTCATTTATTGCACCATATTTATACAAAAGAGAGAGTGCAATATTCCACACATGTCTCTGACAAATAAACTGTACAGAATGAATACCAGAGTCATAATGAACAAACGAACGTAGGTTTCTAACAATGAAACAAATGTATTCAGAAGTAAGATATCTTCTTTGACTTGCACAGAACTTCACACTTTCAGTATTACCTGCGCCACTTGCTGTATACTGCCTGGCCATTACACCTGTACAAAAGGAAAAATCCAGGCCAGTACCGGCCAAATTCCATATCCAATTAACCTTAAATAAATACCTTGGTCATCATGTATTGGTACTGGAGCACGTAGTGTAACTCGTTACACTACAATATTAGTCCCTTCGTTTCAGCCAACACTCCAGTTTATTTCTTTATTATTATTGATCTTATTTCGATGTCCGTGTTAGCCTTCTCCTTAAAAAATGGGAACAGTTTGTAATCCTTGACTCCTGCAACGTTGCAAATGTCATTTAACGAGATAATATTAAATATACTTTCATTAGAACGCTGCTACAATATATATTTATTCTATACAATGGCCATTTCGGCTATAATGCTATCTTCAGGTTATCTGCAATGTTTTGATACGAATTTCGTGTGTTATAATGCGAAAATGATAGGATACAATTATTTTTTATTTAAATTAGGTTGTAAAGACTTTCTGAATTATGTGTTTACCATCGAATATCTTTATTTAGTCTGTCACACCACAAGGTTTTCAAAAGTTCATTTGTTCTGTAATTTGATGCTATTGTGACATTTGGTAAACAGTATTGTATGGTTACAGCGATTTGTTTAGATGTATACCAACGATACATTAATCAATCGAAAGGTACATTGCCGTATATCGTATATGGAGAGGTGGTCCTTCGACGTTTCCTTTTGCCCTACGTCGGTATAATGGGTATTAAAAATTTTATCCCTGATTCTTCGTTGTTAATTTTCCTCGAAAATTATTAAGATATTCAAACAGGTACCAAGGCAACAAAAAAATTTAAGATAAAATTTTAGTACCAACAATATACTATCCAGATTATTTTCGTATATCGTTGGAACTGATCTAATCAAACTGCTGTAACTATACAATATCGTTGACCAACTGTCACAATAATATCAAATTACAGTACAAAGTAGTTGTAGAGAACCTTGTGGCGTGTTAGAATAAGTAACGATATTTGAGGAAAACACAATTCAGAAAGTGTGTACAATCTAATTTTATATAAGAATTATCGTATCCTATCATTTTCCTATTATAACAACACACGAAATTTGTATCAAACCATTGCAGGTAACCTGAAGATAGCAATATAGTCGAAATGGCCATTGTATAAAGTAAATACATATCACAGCAGCGATCTAGCGAAAGTATCTCTTTTTAAAAACTGCGTGTAGAGAGACAATTAACTACAGCTACTTTAGAGCAGAATTCTGGAATTGATCTATGATATAATCATGAGACAATTTAGAAATATCTACAAACTGGCACCCATCTTTAAAAATCTACTTAAATTATGAACTACTCATTCTTCTTCACAGAAAAGCCTAGATACAGATCACATCCTCCTCTAAATCTAAGCTGGCGAAGAACCATGTGAGAAGCTGTGCTACATCAGTAAGAACTTGGAAACTGCCTTTGTCAGCAGTTCTCAGGAGACCTATTTTTTTTTTCAGTTCTGAAGCTTACTCACCAGCAATCACTGCGCTATCATAAAACGTGAGTGCTATTTTCGTGGTGCGGCTATCAACGGCGGGAGCAGACGAACCCCAGGAAGACGCCGGCGCTTATCGCTCGGTGGCTGCGGGCGCGCCATTGTTCTGCTGTTCATTACCTGCAGCCGTGCACACGATAAAGGAACACCACAGCACAGCACACCACAGCACACCGCCTTAACGCAGGAACCAGTCAGCAGCTGCCGGCTGCTGAAGGCCACCTCACACATCGGCCCCGGCAGAAAAACACCACGACGACCTCTCTTGCCGACTACGACAAAACTATCACGATTGTAATGGTCTTTACGATCTCTCTACTTTATGTCGAAAGCTTTGCTTTTAAATGAGGTGGTGACTATAGAAATGCAGTTTCTTTTTCCTTTGTTGTGATTTCATTCCCCGGCTGGGGTGGACTAGCAGCACCTGAGGATCTCTTCAGCGTACAGAGTTTCATACATGTAACGAAGAAAATAAAAAAAAACACAATGAAACACAACGAAGAGACAAAACACATAACATGGCGAAAAAATTGAAGATGTGCAATCATGTAAATGGAGTGATAGGTGTGAAGTATTCCATAAAAACACAAGACGACTTAAACGGGGAAACACTACACTCACTACGTTTACTTGCAACACGTCTTCCGGAAGAAGAAAACCGATTTTCGTAAACCGTTTTTCGCTGTCGTGTTTACATGGGCATAGTCTGAATCGGATTTCCTAGCCCACTTAATATGGCGGCTGAAAAACAGCTGATTCAGTTCCTGATTTAGTCAGCACAATCGTTATTTAGCTTTATTTAAATACACACATTTATGTTCACTCTTAATATGTATACTTTTATTTCACATTAGAAAATATCACTCTTTCCATTTGTACCGAAAACTCTTTAACAAGAGAAAACAATCTGACAAGCCAAGAACGCCTCAAAACCAGTTGCGTTTACATGGGCACGAAAATCGATTATGGAACTGGAAAACCGCTTTAGAGAAGCGGATTTCCAGAATCGATTTTAGAGTGTTTACTAGAGGCCGTCAAACACGGCGTGGCTCCCGCTCGTTTCCGCCAGAGGGAGCGGCTGGCGAGACCGCCGCACCCGGGAGCCGGCAGTGCCGATAACACAGTCTCGGGAGCGAGAAGTCTCGGTACTCCCGGCTGGCATGTGGAACAGCCGACAGCAGTGCGCATGCGCACGGCCAGCCCCTCTCACGACGCCGTTAATTATTGCGCCCGTCCGGCACACGTCTACGACGGTGCGTTCACACTGCCGGCCGGGCCGAGCCGAGAGGCGATGTGCCAAGACGAAAAAGAGGGGGAAAAACAACTTTTTCGATTTTCAAGTTGTAAGAAATTTGGACGGTATATAAGACCACATCGCATCGTTTTATCAACTTATTTTTTCATTACAAGCTTTACCTTGCCTGTGAAAAAATAAAAAGTCTACTTTTCATTCCGCACGAGTTTTCAGTTTCGTAAAGCTCCTCACTCGATTTTGATGAAAGTATTCGGTTAAAAAATCTGATTTTTGGACACAGGGTTGTACAACATCTTAGCTTTCCAATAAAACATTCACCTTTTCGAAATTCGTAACAATCGTTTTCAAATGATGCTTTTTGTCAGGTATGCGCACTTGATTTACAAATCGTGTATTGAAAAAGTTCGATAGCGGGCAGCTTACTGTATTATGCATTTTAGGCCATACATTACAGCGAGTGAAATTGAGCTAAAAGAACAGAAAAGTTTTTGAAACGGTAGTCGCACTGATATCTACCTCCTTTCACAAGTAATTGTGAATTATCTGAGCAGCATCATGCCGCGACCGCAAGCCAACGAACTCGGCGTGTGTTGAGCGTGGCGTAAAGCACTGCAGTGCAGAAAAAAATATTTGCTGGTCACGTATGTTGGTCCCTCGTGATGTGTTAATAATTCATAACCACAAAATAGCTATACTCTTGGGTGGCAACCGATTACAATGGACAATGATCTGCTATGGTTTTATGTAAGGTAATACTTCACTTAAGAGGTATACAAGTAGTTCGTTTTCCACATTGTACAATTAATGGAATACATATTTCGTGTTTCAAACTTCAAGAGCAGAAACAATTAATGTAAACTGCAAATTTGCTGTTGATGGACTGAAATAAAATTTCTGAAATTCTACTCAATGACTTTCTAGTCGAGGATAATAAACGGAAGAAACCCAAAAAGATACTTACATTTATTGATGCATCTACACCTAAGATTACATTGTTTAGCCTTCTCTTAAGCCGGCCGCGATGGCCGAGGGGACTGCGGCGCGCCAGTCACAGTCTGCACGGCCACTACGGTCGGGAGTTCGAATCCCCCACTCGGGCATGGATATTTGTGTCGTCTTTGGTATAAGGTAGTTCATAAGTAGTTTGTAAGTTTAGGGACTGATGACCCCGCTGTTAAGTCCCTTAAGCTTAACAAACATTTGAAGCTTCTCTAATTTTCGCTTTTGTAACTCCCAGAAAATGTTCTACCACAAGGTGAAACAATTTATATACAGTGTCTCACATAAAAGCGCTATTCCTCAGACGTAGACTAAAGTAGGAGTACTTAGCAGTAAAATTAAAGACATTTAGTTACCTCCTGATAAGGGATGCTGCAACTTATGACCATGGGGGTACGTCAGGTGTGCCAGATTTATGTGGTACACGCTGTACTATGTTTCAGCTCATCTCCACTTTCAAAGAACTCCACACGGTTCTCAGAATTTGTATTTATTTTGTTAGGAAGCTCTCTGTTCGGAACTGCTTTTCTATGAACATTTCCAGAATCTCACAATTTTCCTTGTCTCCATGGTACTTTCATCGATTTTTATACTTTCAATGAAAGGAAAACGCGCAGATTTAGTTTAGCTTCAGACAATGCAGATCAGTAAAGGATGAGAAGCAGGTGTCATTTGTTTCATGTTGTGATTTGTTTTTTCGTTCTTAGTGGGCTTGTGGCCAGCAACAAGGGATCGTCACCCACTGTCAGTAGAAGATCGAAGGAAACACAGGTGTGACCAGTACTTGTTCACTGCCATCTACTTTGATCCAGCTGTTAATTGATTTTGTAATTTTATTACTATTGTTTGCACACTGTAGTGACTCATAGAATTATAAGCACATTAGAAATATGTGATATGGACCCATCCCATTAATTTCGACTAACATTTAGGAGAGTTTTTCCTTAAGTGAAAAACTAAACATTTCTTAATTTTTTAAATTCATATTATAGAATTAATAGTAATGGAGGAAAAATAAATGTATTATCATAAGTATAATTGAAAAAAAAAATCATGCAGAGGAGCTTTAGCTGAAAGCAGGCTGGAGACTTGTGATACTTGTGCTGCAGAAGCAACACCATACCCAATTGGTTCGTGCCGGCGCCGACTCGCGCCGTTCATATTAAAGATATCGAATGTTAAAGGAAGGAAATACTCTCCTAAATGTTAGTCTATATGGATGGAACGAGTGCATTACCACCTATTTCTTATGTTCATAAAATTCGACGGTTCGCTACAGTGTGAGAACAATAGTAATAAAACTAGGCGACCTGTGCAAATACTTTGCAACATTAGTGGCCAGTCATGTGAAATGGAAATAAGTAAAATTAAATATTTATCATTTAAAAATATTTATTATAGATAGTAACAGTATACAGAATATTATATAAGCTTGTGTTTTCTTACATTCATATCAAACACTTATTTAAAATCAATTATAATTATAAAATAGTTTCTTTTAATATATAAGAAAGATAGAGGACACTTGCGAATACTTCGCACCGTTAGTGGAATGACTAAAACGTTGGGATGAAATGGAAGTAAAGTTGAATGATCACGCATAGCTTTCTTCAGAATCAATCCGTACAAGTGTTTAAAAGCCCTTATGAACGATCTTGATCCGTTGAGTGTTGTTAGGTCAAAGACAACTGTGTACTTTATTTAGAACCGAAGATATCCTAAAACAAACCGATTAAAATATTCAATGCAAGGACAGAAGTATCCCGCGTTTGAATGAAAGTAAAGGAAGGAGAGACTTAAGTTAATTATGATACTTGATGACAAATCTGCGAATAAATACCTTCCGTTTAAAGCGAAAATGAAGAAATCGGGTCAGATAAAACGGCCTGAACGAATGACTTTAATTTACAGCCAGGACATCCCCATAAGAAATATACAGAAGGAAATCCCGTTTGAGTGTAGATAAAGTGGATGAATACCTTTAGTTTTACACAAAAATGAAGGAAATCAGCTGGGTAGTTTAGTCTGTCCGACTGACTTTAGTTTTCGTAGATTCTTTTAATATATAATATAATAAAATCAATGAACTGTTAGCTGGATTTTTGAAGTGGCCAGCAATCGATCTTCTGCTGACAGTGGATTGGGATTCCTTATAGGTGGGGACAAGCTCTCCCCTTCCCTCGGAAAAAAAGTTAGAAAAAAAGTGACAGGCGCTTCTCATCCTTTACTGACCTGTCCTGCAGTGTCTGAGGCTAAAGTAAACCAGCGTATGTTGAAAATTCGAAAGTACCATCTTGCAAACAAAGAAAATTGTCTTCAAATGATACAGAAAAATGTTCGTAGAAACGTTGTTCGTCTCAGACAGCTTACTGAAAGCAACTCAGTTCATTCTTACTTTCATCTCAGATGTGAAAGTACCGCATTTATGTCGACACACTGTATACAATTATTTTCACCCGGTGGGAACACATTTTCCGAAAGCTACAAAAGCGAAAAGGTAAATATTGTGTCTTAGGAGTAGAATCAATAAATATAAATTATTTTTGTCTTTCTCGTTCACCTGCAACTAGAAAGCCGTTAACTGTAATGTCACAAAATTTTATTTCAGTCCATTAAGAGCAAAGTCGCAGTTTACATTACTTTGTTCTTCTCTTCTAGTTCCAAACACGAAATATAAATTCCATGAATTGTATTATGTGGAAAAAACCGGATGTATGCCTCTCAAAGTCAAGTATGATCTGCTGTAAAACCGTAGCAGATAGTTGTCCATTGTAATCGGTTGCCACCCAAGAAAAATTAGTTCATTATTGTTCTCTGATTATGGATCTTTAATACATTACGAGGGCCCGACAAACGTAGCCAGCAATTCAGATTTTTCGGCACTCCAGTGCTTCAGGCTACGCACAACACGGGCTGAGTTCGTAAATTGTGATCGCGGCCCGAGGGCGCTCAGATTACTTGCAATTACTTCTGAAAGGTGGTAGATATCAGTGCGATTACCATTTCAAAAACTTTTTTGTTCTTTTAGCTCCATTTCACTCGCTGTAATATATGGTCTAAAAATCATAGAACAGTAACCTGCCCGCTATCTAACTTTTTCAATACACGATTTGTAAATCAAGTGCATATACTTGAGAAATGGCGTCATTTGAAAACGACTGTTAGGAATTACGAAAAGGTGAATGTCGTATACAAAAGCTAAGATGTTTTACTATAATGTGTCCAAAAATCAGATTTTTTAAACGCATACTTTCATCACAATCGAGTGAGGAGCGTTACGGGACTAAAAACTCGTGCGGAATGAAAATTAGCCTTTTTTATTTTTTCACAGGCAAGGCAAAGCTAGTAAGGAAAAACTAATTTCATAAAACGATGTAGCGTGATCGTGTATACCATCAACAATTTTTACAACGTGAAAATCGAAAAAGTGTATTTTCCCCCTTTTTTGTCTCGGGTACGTCCGGCGCGTTGCGTGAACACGCAGCCGGCGGCGTGCGCCGACTAGGCTGAGGCGGCTCAGCCAAGCGCAGCTCGTCCCGGCGGGCGCGACGAGAACCCGGGAGTAGCGTGACTCGTCCTGCCCGAAACGTCTCGCTCTCGCGAGTGTGACGTCATCGCTCCCCCTCTACCAACCCTTTACCCGCCGCCAGCTGTCGAGAGCGGGGCGCGAGCGCTGCGGGAACCGAGCGGGAGTGGCGGCCGTTTTGACGGGCTCTAGTGTTTACATGACCAACCAAAAGCGGAATTGCAAAATCGGTTTACGAAAACCGGTTTTGGGAGCTCATGTAAACGGGGTGACTGAAGCACTGATTCACACGGACAGTTAAAAGACATAGGCGTCAGCTGCAAGATAGCCGTTTACAGTAGGTGCTGACATGTTACACTCTGACCGGGAGACACTCACAGACGATGCACATAGGGATAATAATGAGTGTGTCGGGGTGTAGATGGGGAAGGAGCAAAACAGCGGAGGAAGAGAGGGGGTGAGGGAGGGGAGGAGGGGCGACGGATAGGTTCGCTCCCAGTGCCAAACGTGTAAACTATTACGTATAATATCTTGATCAGAGCGCTACCAAACTTCACAGGATCACCCGTTGAGCTAAGCTGAAGATTTGCGGGAGATTTCATCAGAATTGCTCCAACCGTCTTACAATCTATAGGGAACACATACAGTTTTATAAATGTAGGTTAAAAACTTCTTAGTACCAGTTGTTGGGGGAATTTATCCATTCCGACCTTCTGTCGCTCCATCTCCCCCGCCCCCTTTCTCTATCCATCTTCTCCTCTCCTCCTCCCCCCCCCCACATCTACTCCCAACTCCTCCTCCTTCCTCTTTCTATTCGTCATTTCCTCCTTCCACTCTCTGCCACTCTCTCAGTTCTCCATTGTTTCCTAGTACCACTCTCTGTCAGTCTTCACCTCCCCACTTTGCCCCATCTCCCCCACTCTTTCCATCCATCTCCTCTTTCTGTCCATCTCCTCATCGGCATCCTTAATCCATCTCCATCTCCATATCTGTGAAAAATATCTGCCCTCACTCATCATGATAGGTGAAGTGATGTCAAAGCATACTGCATGGTGTCCTGCTCCACGTATCGTAAGGCATCTTGATCAGTCAAACGATGAAGTCTGTTATAAGGTACCCTCCACTTTACAATATAAGAAATCTTAGGTACAGAGTAATCTTCCTCTTTGGTTGCAGGCAAAGTCGACAAAATTTCGTCATTATCGGAATAAAACTGTAATCTCTGTGGTACTCTTTGTCATGCATCACCTAGAAGTTTGTGTAGACGACATGGCGATGGCTGAATGGTGTGCGCAGGAGTCAGTATTGGCTGTCGTACAGACCTCTGTGTCATTAAGAATAGCACTTTCACTGCTCATAGGTATAGAGACGTATCCTTTGAAATTTTGTTGTGCCCTGCGCTGGTGTTATAGGAGATGGGTTCCGTCTGTTGGTCGATAACGTTCGTCCCCACAGAGGTGCACTGGTGGACAACATGTTTGAAGCTGATGAAATTGAACGAATGGAGTGGTCAGCATGTTCAACGGACGTAAACCCGATTGAGCATGTTTGGGAAGCACTTGCGCATTGCAGCCAGGCCAGCACAACCCACAACGTTTGCAGAGCTGGATATGGAAGAATGGCCAAATATCCCTCAAGAGCTGATTGATAACCTCATCCTGTATGTGCCACGCAAGTGTTCAACTGTACTGGCCACCCGAGGTGATCACACTGGGATAAATAAGTACCCGAGCGAGGCCGGGTTTCCAGGTAGTCTGCAATAAAACGCAGATTATATTACGACGGATGCTAACCTACTTCCAGTCCTAATAGGAGGGAAACCTTACGACGATGAACGTGAAAATCTAAACCGGTTTCAATGCTTTACCAACAAACTGATGCTAAACCAAAGTGTAACTAATATTCACAGAATATATGACATCAACTGCCATTGGACAAAGCTGAAAATGTGTACCCAGCCGGGATTCGAACCCAGGTCTCCTGCTTTCTAGACAGTTGCGCTGATCCCTACACCACTGGGGACACAGTGATCACCCCACCTGCAAGGACTACCTAAGCACGCCTCCCGTCAGATACAAATTCCCAGCTTCGCCCTGCCCACAGTACTCAAACTCGTAGTTATAAAACTAATTCCCGTAAGAGTAAGGGCTTCAAACTTGCCCACCCCTCCCCACTAACGATAGGATCATTGTCCGTCACCGGCATATATATGGCGTCTGTTCCGAAAGAAGAAACTCGTAGTTATGAAACTAATTCCCGTAAGAGTAAGGGCTTCAAACTTGAGTACTGTGGGCAGGGCGAAGCTGGGAATTTGTATCTGACGGGAGGCGTGCTTAGATAGTCCTTGCAGGTGCGGTGATCACTGTGTCCCCATTGGTGTAGGGGTCAGCGCAACTGCCTAGAAAGCAGGAGACCCGGGTTCGAATCCCGACTGGGTACTCATTTTCAGCTTTGCCCAATGGCAGTTGATGTCATGTATTCTGTGAATATTAAATAATAACAACTGCAGGATCAGAAGTGACGTCTGTTCTTTCGGAACATACGCCACATGTATATAAAGTGTAAGTAGTTGCTGCTGAATCTATAAACATTCTATGTCTCATGACAGCCTTAGTTCTCTAGTAACATATCTGATGAAACAGCTTGAAAAGAGTCATACGTTATGAAAGACTAACTGTGTAGAATTTGCGTTGTCAGAGCACTGCTCGTTTTTTTTAAACCTTCGCTGTTGTCGACGAGCTGTAGAGTACAAAAGGGCTACGCTCAGCGTGTTAAGTGAATTGTGCCACGGAATGATTGTGGGTGGGAACGGAAGGAAAGCAAAGCTGCCGCGAGGGAAAAGTTGTGCCCTGTGTAAAGAGTGTGGGAGGGGGGAGGGGGGAGGGGCACTTGTTGCTCTGAAGCGCACGACACACGATCTTACTGCTGAGCCGTTGCTCTGTGCTGCAGGCCACTTTCTCCAGGCCAGCGCGGGTACACGATCTGGCTGGACCGCGATTTCCCTCGCAGGAGAACAACTTGCTGGCTGTTCACAAACTGAGCGACGGGAATTACCTGGGATGCAACTGGAAACCACAGTACGGCAGCAGCACCATAGCTTATTGAAGGCAAACAGCGACTGGGAGCTATGGCGTACACTCTCAGTGGGGCAGTAAAATTACGAACTCCTGCATTCCATAACGGACCGGACGGATCCTTAATTAACCCTTTCACACATGATTTTTTTCTCTATCAAAGAAATTATTATTAATGCTGCAATACACTTAAGTTAAATTTTCAATGATTTTAGAAGGAAGATTTATGCAATTATATGCACCCATTTTCATACTACAACACTGCATATACTGAACAACAAGGCTTTTTTACAGACTAAATTAATTAATTTGTTAGTACCAACTGTTGTACTAAATAAACTGATCGTTCAATAATTACATCGCAAAATAACAACTTCCAGTTATACAGTGCAATACAAGTAACCCACAATTTCCGTGTTCTTTGAAGTTCGTAAACTGCTGCGCAGTGCAACACCCGCTTCTCAATATTTTAATAGTGATCTTCCGCAGGTGGCATTAGTTATGCATGATCAAATGATTGGACACTCAGGTGTCGTATACATGTTTTTTTCCTTTGAGAAAAAAAAAATGCTTCTGAACCATCTTAGACACCGTAGAAGTTATGTACACATTTGTAGCCAGGGTCCGAAAGGGTTAAGAAGTAGGGAAATTAAATCAATTAATTTAGAACGTTTTATTAATTTTCGCCAACCAAGGAGCATCACAGAATGATTGCTTACTTAGAGGACAATCGAATGGAAGGCACAGAGTAATTTCTACATTACCCATTTGGTTAATGTAATAATTGCTCAAAATGGAGAATTTCCTGTAGCCGTTAAATTTAAAAGCAAACGGAGTCACGCCGTGGCGGAGGCATACCAGCTTTGTCCCGCGCTCCAAACAGGTGTCCCAACCTGAGTGTCCGAGACATAGTGCCGCCCGCAAGGGCTAAGCTTCCCCAACGGTTCCTCTCCCGTACTTGTAAGGTTGGTGCAGAGACTTTTTTTGAGCATCGGAAGCACACTGCGGTGTCGTGCCCGGCGAACAGCCACGCATCGCCATTCGGTTGCAGAGCTTCCAAGTATCCACCTCACGGACAGTCGAGGGCATAAGTTACAGCCGTATTAAAAAAGTGTGAGTTTGAGGGCCGTCCGTGTCTGTTACAATGATGGGCGAGTGGAAGCATCCGGTTCACTTACCATTCCGTTTATAGTAAGCTTGGCCGTTTGGCCCCTGCTCTGGTTATAGTAATTACGACTTCATGGCTAGCAACACTCTCTTGGATTCAACCACTCTCCGCTCTCTCTAGGGATTGCAAATGTATCTGTATAAAATGTGCTTATTTCTTAACTATTGTTAGTAATTCCTTGTCCTGCAGCAAGGTGGTTTCTTGGCAAAATAGTCTTAATTATGACACAATATTAAACATGCAAAAGGCCAACTCAATTTCGTCATATCTTTATGAATACAGGTTTCACCACAGTTCTGCCTATTTGTTCTGCAACTTTCCTACTGTTCTCTTTTCAGTTAATGAATCTTTAATCAGGCGACGAAACACCTGCCAAGACAAGAAGTCCGACGCAGATCAGCAAGTGAGTGTAACTTCCTGTCTGAGAGGAAAGGCGATAGGCAGCAAACCTTCTTGCTTCATCTTCTTTAGTAAAAATTCATCATTTACAATACCTTAATTATAAATTAATAAAATTCAGCAACCAGTTTCTTGTAATTATTTATTTTAGACAACCGGTTTCGGACGCTTGAGTGCCCTTCTTCTGGTCTCTATACAGACAAACAAGTGGATTGGTATACAGTAAAGGCTATAAAACGTACAAAAGTCGGTTACAGAAATTTGAAGCAGTTTGGAACCAAATCGATTGTAATACAAGATATGTTCATATAATGGGTTAAAATTAGCACTTAAATTTTAGTATTGTTGCTTAATGAAAGCGATTGTAATACAAGATATGTTCATATAATGGGTTAAAATTAGCACTTACATTTTAGTATTGTTGCTTAATGAATGTAGCTACATTCTATTAGGAGAATCAACACTCAGTGTTGACGTATTTTAGTATTGTTACTTAATGAATGTAGCTACATGCTATTAGGAGAATCAACACTGAGTGTTGATTCTCCTAATAGCATGTAACTACATTCATTAAGCAACAATACTAAAATGTAAGTGCTAATTTTATCCCATTATATGAATATATCTTGTATTACAATCGATTTGGTTCCAAACTTCTTCAAATTTCTGTAACCGACTTTTGTACATTTTATAGCCTTGTAGGACATAAAAAAACGAGCTGTCCTTCTCTGAAGTTTCTCTAAATCATGTGTCAGTCCCAGATCACACAATACGTAACAATACAAAAAAAATGATGCATAAGTGTGGTGCAGGCTGTTTCCTTGTTAGAACTGTTGCATTTTTTAAGTGTTCACCGAAACGTAGTCTTTGATTCGCTTACCGTACAATATTTTCTGTGTGTTCTTTACAATTTTAGTTGTTTGTAATTGTTAGTCCTAGGTATTTAGATGAATTTGCGGCCTGTAGTTTTGAGTGATTTATCGCGTAAATGAAATTTAACGGATTTCTTTTAGTGGACATATAGAAGACTTCACACTTCTCACTATTAAGGGTCAATTACCATTTTTTGTACCATGCTGATATCTAAATCATTTTTCAGTTGCTTTTGATCTTCTGGTGACTTTACTATCCGATAAATGACAGCATCATCCACGAACACTCTAAGAGAGTTACTCAGATTGTCTCCTAAATCGTTTGTAAAAATAAGAAACAGTAGGGGCCCTACAACACTTCAGATTTCACTTACGTTCTGCCCGATGACTTTAAGGCAATTAGAACGTACTGTGTCCTTTCTGACAGAAAATCATGAATCCAACCGCACAACTGTGGAAGTATTCCATAAGCACGCAATCTGATTAGAAATAAGCAATCTATTTGACATCCCTTGTAGATAGTACTGATCACATCATGTGAGTAAAGAGTTAGCTGTGTTTCACGAGAGCGATACTTTCTGAATCCGTGTTCATTATGGAACAATAGGTCGTTCTCTTCGAGGTATTTCACAATATTTGAGGAAAGTATGTGTTCAAAAATCCTGCTGCAAACCGACGTCAGTGATATAGGCCTGTAATTTTGTGGATCACTCCTCTTGCCCTTCTTGAATACTGTAGTGACCTGTGGTGCTTTCAAGTCTTTGGGTATTGAACGGTCGCTGAGCGAGTGGTTGTATATGATAGCCAGGCATGGGGCTATTGCATCAGCGTACTCTGAAAGGAAAGTAATTGGTATACAATCGGTACCGGAAGACTTACTTTTGTTAAGTAATTTGAGTTGTTTTAATACACCAGGAGTATCTACTTCTGAATTACATGTTAACAGATATTCTTTATACGAATTCTGGAGTATTTGATTCGTCTTCTGTCGTGAAGGACTTTCTGAAATCTGCTCCAAGCAATTCTGCTTTAGCAGAAATGTCATCAGTAGCATCATCATTACTAACGCGTAGTGAAGGTAAGGATTGTGTTTTCCCACTTGTATACTTTACATATGACCAATATTTCTTAGGATTCTATACCAAATTATGTGACAGGGTTTTTCAATTAAACTCCATGCAGTACTTCGATCATTCTGGCACAAACCACTTCCCAATTTAATTCTGAATTCTTCACTTTTCAGTGCAAATGTAACACAGTTGAAATCTACAACGACGATTCGGAAGTAGCTTGAGTTTTCAACAAGGCCGATTCGGCAGTAAGTTGACTTTTCTTTCTCAGAAAAGAAATAACAGACACTATTGATTGACAGTAAAGGCTGTAATTTTACGAATTCGAACTTTGAAACATTTCGATCGTTTAGGGACGTGAAATAAATTCAGCGGCGAAGTTGGACCGCCGGCCGCGGTGGCCGAGGGGACTGAGGCGCTCCAGTCGCGGTCTGCACGGCCACTACGGTCGGGGGTTCGAATCCTCCCTCGGGCATGGATATTTGTGCCGTCCTTAGTCTTAGCTAGTTCATAAGTAGTTTGTAAGCTTAGGGACTGATAACCCCGTAGTTAAGTCCCATAAGTTCTACAAACATTTGAACAATTTTTTTTTTTTTTAAGTTGGACCGGGATTCGAAGCAGGATTTCCAGCTTCGGACAATTGGTCGTCTTAACCAATTAAGCCACCCAGGCATGTCCTCATTGCAACACAAATTATCAACTTTGACTTCATAAAATTATGGCTGTTAATGTCAACCAATGGCGTTATTATTTCGGACATGTCCTGAAAGAACAGACACCATATCAATAACGGAGGGAAGAGACTGCAGCTTTTGGAGTGTACCAAAGTGTGATTTACAGGACCTGGACGCGATTTCAGACAACAAGGAATCGTGAAAAGAAGGCAAGTCAAAGGTCTTCCAGCAAGAGATGACCGCTATCTCCGGTTAACAGACGGTCGAGACAGGAGTCTGAATGCAACTCTGCTCAAACGCATCCTCCAGGCCGCAACAGGACTTGCAATATCAACACAGATAGTCCGAAACAGCCTCTATGTACAGATTTCTATGGTGTGTGTCACATTAAAACCACGACACCGATAGGCTCGCAGAAGCTGGGCGGAGGAACATCAGAATTGGAGTCGTAACAAATGGCGCCGGAATCTATTCAAAGGTGAGTCATAATTTTGTGTTTAGCCGGACAATCGCCGTTCTCTTAACTTGAAAGAACGTGGAACCGGAAACAAATTTGCTTATGTGCAGGAAACATCACCATATCATGGTGGTTCTCGAATGGTGTGGGTAGGAGTCAGTATTGGTGGACGTACGGACCTCTATGTCGTTCAGAAGGGCACAGAGACGAGATGCTTCGAGCTTTTAGAATGAATCTTTCACTCTGCAGCGGAGTGTTCGCTGATATGAAACTTCCTGGCAGATTAAAATTGGCCGGCCACGGTGGCCGAAGGGACTGAGGCGCTCCAGTCAGAGCTTTTGTTGTGCCCTACGCTGGTGCCATAGGAGATGCGTTCCTTCTGGTGGACAATAAAGCTGGTCCCCACAGAGCTGTAATGGCGGACAACACGCTGGGGTTGAGGGAATTGAACGAATGGAGTGGCCAGCTAGTTGACTTAATCCGATTGAGGATTTTTGTGTCCCAGCCTCGTCGCCGCTTTTGTGTCTCGTTTCCGTCGTAGGTGTCGGTGGCCGAGTGGAATGAGACCGACACAGGAATAAAGATAGCAGGCTGGTGCAGGTACGGAGGGGAGCAGCCAGAAACTAGAAACACTAGAGTAAATTAGAACGAGATATATATTGAACAGAATTTATACAATACTTAACTTTTACATAGTACTGCAGAATGTTGATACATAGTTGAGCTAGAGTCCTGCCTAGTGCCTAACTGAGATCCAAGTCTTCACTGGTGTCTATCGGATTCCGAAGTCTTTACTGGTTCCTAACTCAGTCCCAAGTGGACGATGTCGTTCACTGGTGGCCACGAACGGAGTTGCCGCAGAGGGCGCTCGTGGCTGTCGTCGTAAGAACGCCGCGCCGTGCGTGCATGGCGGCGCGCGGCGAAAGTACGTGGCGCGCACTTTGGACTTGTGCGACACCACAAGGATGTCTGGCGTGCACTTGGCAGACGCACGCATTACAGCCAGACCAGCACCTCCGATAACGGTTGCACTCATGAAAGAATGGTGAAATATCCCTCAAGAGCTGACTGATATCTTCAAAATGTTCAAGCCACGCAGGTGTGCAACTGTACTGGCCGTCCGAGGTGATCACATAACATAGTAGATGGCAATGAGAATTACTTTTTCACCACAATGGTAGGTAGCCTCATGGTGCCTGGTTCTAGGTAAAGGGCATGTGAACCTCAAGTAAAGAGTTGAAACAGCAAAATATCATACGATTATAACCAATATATCAATAAAATACTTTAGCATAAGGATATTGTGCATGATATATCACCTGATCCTCTAGTTGTTTTGAGCCGTGTAGTTTCGTACGGGATTAGGATTAGATTAGATTAATACTTGTTCCATAGATCATATATACAACATTTCGTAATGATGTGGGACGTGTCAGTCTAGTAAATGTTGTCTACACTTGACAATCAATATTTTAAGGATTTTTTATTAAATTTTTTGTTGTTTTTTATTTTTTATTTAATTTTTTTTTAAGTTTTATCTAAAAATTCATCTACATTGTAGAAGGAGTTGCCATTCAGAAATTCCTTTAATTTCTTTTTAAATACTAGGTGGCTATCTGTCAGACTTTTGATGCTACTTGGTAAGTGACCAAAGAGTTTTGTGGCAGCGTATTTCACCCCTTTCTGAGCCCCTTTCTCCTAGTGTTGTAGCTATGCACGCTTCTATTACTTTTGAATTGCCTCGGATTGTTAATAACAAATTTCATGAGTGAATATAAATATTGTGAAGCTACAGTGAAGATCCCTAAATAAATGTCTGCAGGATGCTCTTGGGTGGTCTCCAGCAATTATTCTGATTACATGCTTTTGTGCAATGAATACTTTTTTACTCAATGTTGAATTGCCCCAGAATATGATCCCATATGAAAGCAATGAATGAAAATAGGCATAGTAAGCTAATTTAATGAGATTTATATCACCAAATTTTGCAATGACTCTGATAGCATAAGTAGCTGAGCTCAAACGTTTCAGGAGATCTTAAATATGTTTCTTCCAATTCAGTCCCTCGTCAATGCAAACACCTAAAACTTTTGAGTATTCTACCTTAGCTACAGATTTATGTTCAAAGTCTAAATTTATTAATGGTGTCATGCAATTTACTGTATGAAACAGTATATACTGGGTTTTATGAAAGTTTAATGAGAGTCCATTTGTAGAGAACCACTTAATAACTTTATGAAAGATATCATTTACAATTTCATCAGTTAATTCCTGTTTGTCAGGTGTGATAGCTATACTTGTATCATCAGCAAAAAGTACTAGCTTAGCATCTTCGTGAATGTAGAATAGCAAGTCATTAATATATATTAAGAACAGCAAGGGACCCAAGATCGAACCTTGTGGGAGTTAGTATAACCCCCAAGTCATCAATTGTTCTTTTTTTTAGGAAACGCACATAGAACTCACGTCTCATCTCCAGTATAACCTGACCTCCATTATGTTATCACTGAAAATACCTCAGTGCTACTTTCATTCTCGTTTTGTTTTTGGCTCAAGATAGAAGACAATGCACGCAACGAGAACAAAGCTTGCTGTACTGTAACATGTATGCCACCACTTTGTACACAACAGTGAGACCCATATGTGGAGCTCAGAAATCATGTCTTAATCCACTTTGCAACAAGTTCGTCACTGAGAACAGATAGTGTGCCATCTCGTTCTTCTTTCATGCACACAAGAATATATACAATATGTTCTGTCAACTTTTAGTTACAATTGCCTACCTGTAAATTACGCGGAGAGTCATAATACTGGCTCCAGCAAGGACGAAATAAGTATAACGCAGAAGAACTACATTAAAGTAGGAGAAACATATTTCTCCCAATCCAGAATATTATTCACTACATTGCCTCCAGAGACAGATATCGCCAGACTAGGTCTGGAACCTGCAAACAACGTTATTTTCCAGGTCTTAAGAAAAAGAGTAAATCCATCACACAGACTTGAGCCAGTCTCCATTAAAGAAATTACACACCTAAGAGCAGTTAATGTCTTATGTGCACGGAAAACAAAACCGTAATGGAGGAGATCGAAGCCAAAAAAAAGGAAACTCGAATATATGGCTAAAGCAACTGCAATAAAAGACGAATACAAAGTAATGCTGGAGAAAGAAGAAGCTACAGCCGATGTGCAGGCTATGAACCCTTGAAGTCGGAGTCCGGATGCACGCGATTCCGCAAACCAGTAAAAATACAGAAATTAAATTTCCGAGAAGTAAAGAAAATTAACTATGGCGTGCAACCCTAGAAATGCATAGAATTTCAAAGGGAAACTAATGAAATGCAGCTACACGCGAATGGGAGAGTTTACATAGACGGATGAAATCCAGTCTCCAAAACAAGAAAAATGAAATAATTACGAAGTCGGAATACGTAAAAATATGAACCACGGCATGCACCCCCTATAAATACGTAGTATTTCAGAAGCAAGCTGTAGAAGGAGGTTGTACAAGGCTCGGAGAGAATTACTGACCAAGACTGACAAGGGAACTCCACGAACCCGAGGCGGCAAAACTTTTTGAAAAGTTGGGTTTAGGAAGTCCTTACCATGATAAAATTTATTGCGCATTGAAAATCTGCGGAATTTTATTTTAACCCTGCGGAATTAAGCGTTGAAAATTGAACAAAATCCGACTATCTCAAAAACTATCAAAGATAAAAATTTCGAACCACTTTTTTCCT
Source organism: Locusta migratoria (assembly GCA_026315105.1). Classification (NCBI taxonomy): domain Eukaryota; kingdom Metazoa; phylum Arthropoda; class Insecta; order Orthoptera; family Acrididae; genus Locusta; species Locusta migratoria. The sequence continues at coordinate 125,725,083 of CM048749.1, forward strand.
ATGAAACCGGTGAAAGTAGAGCCTTTGGCGAAAATTTCGAGCATTTTGCGATATCTCCAGCCGTTTGTGAAAAAACTTGAAATTTGTACATTTTTGAACCTCTGTTTGCTTGTAAAAATTATAATTAGGCAGTAATAAGCAGTGGAATGCATAACGACGTCTGAAGTGATCATTTTAAATATATACCTTCCGGTTGGTATGGTAACTGCACCGATTGAAACCAGAATTTACGCTTTGAAACAATTTGCGCTTGCCCCCCCCCCCCCCCCGTAGCAGGCAATAGGCGATGCACGTCCGCGGTCATAATCTGTCTGGACTGTGAGAGACACGGAGCCCAGTGGTCCGCTGTGGCCGATGGTTCATCACTCCTCCTTTGGGACCAGCGTGTCGAGTTGATGCGTGGTTCGAACCCGCCCCGCTCCAAATTCCCCCCTACCCCCCCCCCCCCCCCACTTAAACATAAGTTTGAAGTCGGAGTGCGAAATAATGTTATAAAACTGCAATCGCTAGTTTTTAACCTTTTATGTTCTCCAAGGTTCAAGGAAATGTTTACATACGGCTGGTACGAAACTGGATACATCCTAATGCACCCTGCACCTTTCGTTACTCCGGTAGAGTACTGGTTCAAAACGAATATGGGCACCTGTGAAAATGAAGACTGCCAAGAAAAAAGCTTCATTCGATGCAGTTGGTGTACCCAACTGCTGTGCTTTGAGCACTTCGTGGAGAAATACCACCTGTGTAACAACTTTAATGAGTAGGGGTGATTCTGCCCGTCATTCTGCCTTTGTGATTGTATGTATCTTGTCGCTTCTTCCTCCAAAGTAAAACGCACATGAAATGCATACACATTGTTTAAAATCTAGTACAGTTTGTTTCAGAGACTCGGGTTGAGTATTGGTGATACTATGTGTTGAGAAACTAACCTTCTATGGACGTTGCAGAAACCATATTTTTGTTAAAAATTTATCCCTAATTAATGCAAACGATATAAAATGTTATTTTTATAAGTCACTTTATGCTACAAATACAGTGCTATCAACATTAAAATAATTTTATTCATGTTTTTAAATAAAATTTTCTATACGTGCCGATAAAACCCAGGTTACTTTTCAGTGGCCGTTCAAACATAAGTCAAAGTCATTTATTGGCACTTTCGAGCTGTTTACTGTTGTATAGTCAGTATATTTTTCTGTTTAAAACAGTTATTAACTAATAAGTGACAACAAAATGACTGCCTGGTTTTTGAATGACCTCTGAAAACTGTCTGTCTTTTTTTTTTTTTTTTTTTTTTTTTTTTTTTTTTTTTTTTTTTTTTTTTTTTGGACAGGTATAGTTGTAATTACAATATTCATTTTTTAAAACTAAATTTATCCTTTTAATTGGCCCAATTCACGTTAAAATAATCCTTCAATGTTGTATATCCTGTATATGGTATGCAACGTGTATAATTGAGAAGTAGCTACTATGATAAGATATGGCTATCACATTTCCGAGATAACCTTTTTAAATGTCGCTCCAAATGAGCTATAAGAATTGCATATTAGAGGGGTCCGGGAAACGCGGAACAGTGCACGCGTGCTGAAGCTGGCTCACAGAGCAGAGTACGACTACGAGCGAGGCTCGACTCCATTCCCCTACCCTCCCCTTCCCTAACAGTTCCATTCGTCGCCCGGCGAACGTTCATCGCCTTTTGCCTACTCCGGGGGGCCAAGGGCAATTTGTTTCAAAGTGTAAATTCCGATTTCATTCGGTGCAGTTACCATACCAACCGGAAGGTATATATTTAAAATGATCACTTCAGACATCGTTATGCGTTTCACTGCTTATTACTGCCTAATTATAATTTTTACAAGCAAAAAGAGGTTCAAAAATGTACAAATTTCAAGTTTTTTTCACAAACGGCTGGAGATATCGCAAAATGCTCGAAATTTTCGCCAAAGGCTCTACTTTTACCGGTTTCATAGGAAAAAAGTGGTTTGAAAATTTTATCTTTGATAGTTTTTGAGATAGTCGGATTTTGTTAAATTTTTAATGCTTAAATCCGCAGGATTAAAATAAAACTCCGCAGATTTTCAATGCGCCATAAATTTTATCATGGTAAGGACTTCCTAAACCCAACTTTTCAAAAAGTTTTGCCGCCTCGGGTTCGTGGAGTTCCCTTGTGAGTGCAGACTGGAAGTTTGGAAAAGAAACAGCAAAATTAAAATAGGCGGGGAGAAAAGATTGCGAAATATTAATGGAAGTCAGAAAGGTACACGCATAATACTTGCCTGAAGGGCATGGAACAGCCACAGGGGTAGCTGAAGGCTTTGTTCTAAGAACATACCACGTGGAACACATATCACTCACGGAAGGAAAAAAGAAAAGAAATATTTCACATGCAATGCACAAAATTAACATATCCCCTCTTAATAATCGCATCCCACAAAGCTAGAAAGAATTTACACAGAGTTCGTACACCACCACATAATCACAAAAGGTTTGAATATACCAGGCCATTACCAAATTGATACTAGTAACATATTCACCGCGTTTATATGCAAGAAATCACCGGAATGAAAACTAAAATCCTTTCCACGCATTATCGGAGAAAATATTCCGAAAAATGAAGCTAAGTTTTAGAGTCTAAGTTGAACATACCAGACAAATAATCGCTACCATCTCCACAGACACAAAAGCAGAACCAACTTACCAAACTGAAGAGCAGCCCAAGAGTGACCACTGGCTAGCAGGTCGCCGGCCAGCACCGGATGTACGGGAAGTCCCAGAGAGAGAGGTGGAGGGGACAGAAGAGACTCACGGGACAGCCTACAGAGACTCGCTCCGCGCATTGCCAAAGCAAAATCTGACCAAATGGTGCAGAAACCTCTTTGGTATCATCAACAACAGCAGTTGGTAACGACTACCTATCGAAACAAAGCCAGCGAGCATGCAAGACGATAAGGCAGCAGCCTACAATAAAGTTTCTCATACACAGAAAGGCAGTCCGAAGATTCTCATACTCGCACATACAGAAATAAAGCAATCACCTACTCTCATAGGGACAGTGGCGTAACGGAGAAACCGTTCCTGTTGCCACATTCATAGATACAATAATAATTTTTAAACATAATAAAATAGCATCAACACTAACATAGTATTAATGGAAATAACATTAAAATATGAAATGAAATGCTGTTCCCGAGGCTTCAAAAAGAGTGGGGTTCTAGTTCAACAAAAGGCCGATCTAGCGACCTTAAATAAATTACAAATTTAAATAATCTATGGAAGACGACAGACAGTCGTCTTTCAACCTAAGATCAAGGTTATTACCATGCGACCGTATATCCCCAACATGATGCTATCAATTCCCACGTTATAATCATACTCACCAGACCAACAGAATTCTGTCGTATGCACAACCTGTGGCAGGGATATCCATGACGGTGATTGTCCACCCCCATCCCCTCGCTGCGTCAACAGCATGGGGAATCATGTAACTTCCTCCCACAAATATCCTATATATCTCGATGAATGAGATATCCAGGAATTCAGAGTGAAAGGAACAGTACCGGCACCCATAGGCCGCAAAACGTAGGCTAGTCGCGCAAACCACCTTTTGCCTATTTCAGTTCCGTTGTTGCCATAACTCATCAAACGAAGGAAATGGCCACACAAACTTGCAACTTACAGTTCAGCGCTGCATTCGTGTCTACACACAGCCCCGCCCTACAGAACCTTCACTTGCACCACTGAAACCACAGGCCCTGCAGACAAAGAGCCAGAAATGGAAAAAGGCTTACTTCCGTAACGACTATTTGCTCATACGTATCCAACAACCATCTGGGTCTTCATCTGTAACCCATCAGGGTTCGAAGTCAAATAAAGGGGTAAAGATCTCCCCTTCTCCTTCTCGTCATTCATCCTCACGATGTCATCTAGTGAAACCCCACCCCAGTCGCCCTCTGTGTCACTGGGGTATTTCACCAATGGTCAGTTAGGAGGTCACCATAAGGCGGATCCTGACATTGCAGTGAAACTAATGGACCAAGATCCTCCAAACATAAACCCTTGCATCACTGAGCATAAACACAGTGGTAGTCAGCAGTCACTCTTTTGATCCATTTCAATTACGGCAAGTATCCAATGGCATATTCGCTGTATCCGGTCCAATAGGACTGAACTGAGCTTCTCATGTGAATTTATTCACCAATGATTTTCTCTCAGATTCCACGCATATCCTATCCCACTTGGCTATTGCAATCCGTACTGCTCAATTTTCCCGACGCTTCGAGTGGTCTGTTCTCTCATATACGCACTCGAGTGACCACTTCCAGTGCATCACCATTCTGCTAACGCCGAATTCATCAGTGCGTCCGTGCAGCTGGCAGCTTTATTCTTCGTTGGAGACTTTCCATGAACACGAATTCTCCAGTAGTGATGAGTAGGTCGACTATCGCATCGCTACAATCCTCGTTGCAGCACACTGTTCTATTCTTCGCATCCCTTCGTTGCCGCGACGTACCACATTCCCCCAGTGGACTGAGGTGTGCTGTGATGGGCTCAGAGCTCAGATCTTTCGCATCTTTAAACGCCATCCCACATTGGAGAACTGCATCCAGTACAAAAGGCTTCGTACTCAGTGCCGCTGCCTCTTTAGAGATTGAAAACGAGTTAGGTAGTTTATATTTACCAGCTCTTTCAACAATTCTACTCCCTCTTCGGTAGTTTGAGGCAACCTCCGACGACTTTCCGGGTCATCGGCTTACTTCCAGATTCCCGGTGTGAATGTAGTGAAAGAAGTCATAGTGGACCCACTAAACACCTCTAACATTCTGGGCCGCTATTTTGCTGGGATTTCCAGTTCCACACACTATCCCCCGCTCTCCCTCCCTCGAAAACGGGCGGTGGAAGCGAGGACAATATTTTTCTCCTCTCAGAATGGTGAATACTACTGAGTTTACTATGAGGACGTTTCATCACGCACACTCTTCATTTCGACCCACCTCTCACTACAGAAGATATCTTCCCCCGAGGAACTGCGCTTTCTTCTTTGAACCTATAACCGCATCTGGACGGACGGCACGTTCCCTAGCCGCTAACGTGGAGCCATAGTCATTTCAGTATCTATGCTTGAGGAAGACAAACATCTTCCTTACAGCTACCATCCAGTTTCTCTCACCAGTAGCAACAACAAAGTGATGGAACGAATGATTAACGGTCGGTTGGTAATGACGGCTGAACTCTCGAAATCTACTTACTAATGCCCAACGTCATTTTCGCAGGCACCGCTCCTTAGTTTACCACCTTGCACCTTTCACCCTTTCAACTCATATTACGAACAATTTTTTTGCGGAAGCGCCAAAAAGTGGCTGTGATTTTTTTTTTCTTTGGAGAAGATGTGTGATAGCTGTTAGAAAATGTGTATCTTCCAAACATAACATGCTTGAGGATTCCAGAGTCGGCTGCCCATTTTTATTCTGGAATTTTTACAAGATCGTGAATTGAAATGCGTATGGGTTCGGTCTTGTCAAACACATTATCTCAAGAGAACGGTGTATTTCAGGGCTCAGTGTTAATCATCATTCTATTTGCCATCGCAGTTAACCCTATCATGGCATTGTGATAGGTATCTCGGCTTTTCTTTTCATTTATGACTTTGCAATTTTCTGAAGCTCTCAACCAACCTGTTTACCTGAGCAGCGTTTTCAGCACTGTCTCGACCGTCTCTTTTCATGGAACACCAGTAATGGCTTCCGTTTTTCCGATGACAAGATGGTATGAATTTCTGGCGGCGTACTGAATTTCCTCCGCCATCCCTTCATCTTGGCTCAGTCACCCATCCGTTCGTTGATACAACTAATTTCCTGGGACTAAAGTTTGACACGAAACTCTGCTGGTCCGCCCACGTCTCTTATTTGGCAGCTCGCTGTATCCGCTCTCTGTGTTCTACGATCACTGTGTGTACCACCCTCCTCCGGTTGTACCGATCCCTTGCCCGTTCAAAACTAAACTATGGGTGTATTCACCAGCAGGTTCGTCCATTTTTCGTCGCGTCATCGCGTTCTACCATCACGGTATTCGTCCAGCCACAAGGGCATTTTATACCATTCGTGTAGAGAGCCTCTATGCTGAAGCTGCTGAATTGCCGATGCCCTATCGACGGGATTTTGTGAGTGCTCTCCAGAGTCTTTGCGTGCTGTACGCAGAACACTCCATGGTAAAAAGAATCCAGGCATGCCTTGTCTCCATCACTGCCAGTGGAACCAATGTGGAGCTCCTATGGGTTTCTGGCGACGTCAGTGTGTCGGCGAATGAGATAGCGGATACTGCTGCTTCCCTTGGTTTGCTACCTATTCAGTTCTCTCGGATGATGTACGCGCCATTATCTCTGGAGGAGTGATATCACTCTGGCATGCCCATTACTCTTCCCTTGTAGGTAACAAACTCCGGGACATTAAACCTCTTCATACTGCTTGGCTGACCTCCTATCGGCCCTTTCGTTCGAGGAGGGCATTCTCGCCAGGTTTCGTATAGGACACTGTAGATTCAGCCTCCGCCACTTAGTAAGTGGTGACCCTGCTCTTATTGGTGGTCAATGTTCTCAACAATTGACTGTACGCCCATCTGGTTGAACGCCCATTCTTTAACTGTCTATGTCACAGTCTGTGTTTCCCGTCTGAGTTGCTTGATATCTTAGCGAATGACACGCGATCTGTAGATCACGTTTTAATTTTTATCCGCCGTAGTAATATGGCTAAGGGTATTTAACGTTCCGCTGGCGGGGAAATCCAGTCATATTCCTACAGTATTGAGAAATCTGCGTAGGGATGGTCTTATCTGTTCCTTTTACAACGTTGATCGACAGCAAAGAGTCTTTTCCTTTTATTTCCCTCTGGCATTGCATAGTCCGTGCTTTTAATTGGTTTATGCCATGGGCGTTTATTGCCTCAGTAGTCTTACGTCCTAAAAGCACAAAATAAATAAAAAAAAATTACGCCTTCATGCCTCCTCCAAACCCTCTTCCTACCGATTCTGAGCCGCGGTGTGTCTCAAATGTTTTTTGTCGGTCACTCATAAAAAAAAACTGTTGATTTAAATACTGGGTCTACTGGATGTGAACTCCATCACAGAATAATCACAAGAAAAAATCATTCCCCGGTTACAGAGGAGGGTTGTAGCCATATCTGGGCCAGATCCAATAAGTTACGCTTAAATAAACTAAACATTAATTTTTCCAAGATCACTTCTAAATATTTTTATTTATGATCGGTTTCGATAGACCAGTGCCGATGTCACCGGATCTTGTAACATATTAAGAGAAGTTCACAGACCTGCAAGTCATCCTAAAATAAAAGATAGCCAGGGAAATGATGACGTTAAATATAAAAAGCATCAAAAATAAAACGAGAATCGCGTTGCTGTCCCAGCACACTCGTTCAACAGCCGCGCCATGTGTGTGGCGTCATAGATACACTGATCACCTCACCTGCCTGATAACAACAAATATATTGTGGGCAACAATATATTGTGGGCATCCGCAGCTGTAGACGTTATATTGAATGGAAACCGCTTCAGCTGTACGGTACTCTTTTATTTTCAACCAACTAGTTTCGTGGCATTAGAGCCACATCATCAGGGTTATCTGTATACAAAGAAGAGCAACTGCCACTAACAATCACGTTATGGTATTTTATATTTGGCTACAGATAAGTAAACTGTACGTAAAAAGTACTCACAAATTATTTCATATTTTTCTCGGTGACTCTAGACGACCGAACTTTCTTTGGTCGTATCCCTTAAAATGATAAGTAAATTGGATTGCCCGAATTGAAACAATGTGTAAATGTTAAACTTAAAATTAGGCATACATACCGGTGGTGTTGCATTTGGGCCGCCCGTCGTCGACTATGTGGTATTCATGACAGAGCTGGTACGTCAGAAGTGCGCATGAGCGAAAATCAATTTGAGCGTGAGGCCGTTAGCGCTTTGAAACAAGTATTGTAGCAGAGAAGGTTGGGCTACATCTTTACAAAATTCAAATGGTCAAATGTTTGTAGCTTATGGGACTTAACTACGGGGTCATCAGTCCCTAAACTTACAAACTACTTATGAACTAGCTAACACCAGGGACGGCACAAATATCCATGCCCGAGGGGGGATTCGAACCCTCGACCGCAGTGGCCGTGCAGACCGTGACTGACGCCCCTCAGTCCCCTCGGCCACCGCGGCCGGCCTGCGTCTTTACATATCACAAAAAATGTTCTTGAGGATATAATTAACTTACATCACTCTTTTACATCGTTAAACAAGAAGCCTCCTTTTTAAATATATTACTGTAATAAAATAGACTTTTTGAACACAAGTTTTAGTCTCGCAATAAAATGATAGGACATGATTTATATCTTACAGTACCATATTAAGTATTTTGAATTTAAATAGTGTTTATTAGGTTCTCTTTCGGTATCCTACATGATTACTGCATGCCTTATGTATCATTATTTAAAGAATCAAAATTTGCTAAGATATGGGGATGGCGCAGCTCAAGTTGTCCGTTGCGTGTGCACTGGAAGACGATTCTTGCATCTTAATATTTCGATCCCTTCCAGAATATTAAGGCTATGTCCCTTTCTTTCCCTGTGGAGAATTTTTAACATATTTTTTAAATTTGTAATTGAGTGCCCCTCTTCCTGTAGATGTTTGCTTGAGGCAGATTTGGAGTTAGCAAGATTCATGTATTCTTTAAATTTTGTGCAGAAACTTCTGCCTGTTTGTCCAATGTATCTCATGGGACAGTTATCACATCTTATGCATTATTATCTTTAGAAGTTTCTTTCTGCCTATATTTCTTCCCTAGATTATATGGCATAAAAAAGCTGGCTGTATATTTTTATTGCGTAATTGTGACCCCACTTTTTCCGAAATCTTACCAAAATATGGAATACGGTGATACGTCGTGTACTGTGTGAGAGAATCTGCATTAGTCAGAGTATTACACAGTTGTGCGTATTTGTCTGAACTTTGTTGAACTGCCTCAGAATTCCCTTGTTGTTGTTGTCGACGACGTTTGCATCATATCCGTTAGAAAAGGCGATGTACTGAATTAGCTGGTACTCTCTATTTCTGGCTTCCTTGGAAAGGGGGACACTGTATACAGTCTGTGCAGTAATGCTCAAAAGGCTGTCATTTTATATGGCAAGGAGTGGTTGGACGAACTACGTTTTTTTTTACCATGTCTGTCGATGTCGGTTTCCTATAAATACCGAATTGGATGGTAGAACCTATTAGGGTGATCATGAGATCGAGGAAGAATAAAGCTCCATCCACATTTTGTTGCATGGTATATTGAATGTTGTTGTGTAAGCTATTTACTTTATCTACGAAGCTGAGACGTTCGTCTTTAGTTCCATTGTAGAGCAGCAAAATGTCATCAACATTTCTACACCATATAATTATTTAGTTAGCCTCAGTTGGATAGCCGGCCGCTGTGGCCGAGGGGACTGAGGCGCTCCAGTCACGGTCTCCACGGCCACTACGGTCGGGGGTTCGAATCCCCCCTCGGGCATGGATATTTGTGCCGTCCTAGTTCGTAAGTAGTTCATAAGTAGTTTGTAAGTTTAGGGACTGATGATCCCGTAGTTAAGTCCCATAGACTGTACAAACATTTGGACATTTTTTTCTCAGTTGGATAACAGCCAGTATGGCCACATTTGACACGGATGAGCGCGGCGACGATTATTGACAGAGAAGCAAGGAGGCCTTGGTAGGTCGCTGGGGGGCGAGAGTCAGCGTAATTGCAACTGTAGCTTGTTATTACACACTTAGGTTTCTGTTAACACTTTCACGTCATGCTTCTTTCAGAGTATTAAGAAACTTTTTTTTTAATTCTGTAGTAAAAATTAGATTGTATTTAAAATAATTGCTGGAGATTGAACATTTTACTATATTGCGTTAGTAAAATTAAAATACTAAAAATCCAGATCATCATCATCTTGCACAGTTTCCAGCCACAGATTGAGTCTGTTTGGAACACAAACCTCGCCACTTCCTCCTGTCCTCCCACCATTTCTCTGTTTCCACTCTGGCCCAGTCCTCTCCTCTCTTCTCCACACAATCCTCCACTCTTTTTAGCCATCCATCCCTTGGTCTTCGCCTTGGTCGTTTCTCTTGCGACTGTGGGGCTGATGAAGATGCAAGCCACCTACTTGTATGCCTCCACCTGGACAACACATGTACAGCACAAGATGTTCACGAAGGAAATGACAAAGCTATCGCAGCTGCTGTTTTTTGGAAATGCTGAGCGACCGGACACGGAAATGAATGAATGATTTCCTGTATCCTCCTGGGGATCCTCTTTTCCTCCATTCTCTTTAAATGGCCACACCACTGCAGTCTTGATCTCTCTATCCCATCCTGTAAGGGCTCCTCTCTCACAATTTCCCTGATCTTCTCATTCCTCAACCTGCCTCTTCTTGTTACCCCTATTCACATCGCAGAAATTTTATTTCCCCTGCTTCTATTTTGCTCCTATCTCTTTTCTTTATCACCCAAGTTTCCGATGCATATGTCAATATCGGAACATAATAATTTTGGTATAGTACTCCTTTACTTTTTTGTGGTAGATCCTTACTCCACAATAAACTCCTAACACTTCTCAGAAATACTTTAAAAATCTAGATCGCAATTTCCAATTTTATCTGATTTAGTTATCGTTTCGATGAAATGAAGACAATCTTCAGACTATTACGAGCAGGTGTCGGTGGACGGAGCAGGCTGCTCCAACGTCAAATGTAAACAAAGCAGCAGTTCAGCCTGCCCTGTCTATCGCCACTGCCACTATGAAAAAAATGTTTGTAAATCTTATGGGACTTAACTACGGAGTCATCAGTCCCTAAGCTTACAAACTACTTATGAACTAGGACGGCAGAAATATCCATGCCCGAGGGGGGATTCGAACCCCCGACCGTAGTGGCCGTGCAGACCGTGACTGAAGCGCCTCAGTCCCCACGGCCACCGCCGCCGGCTGCCACTATGAGAGTCATTATCGAAATAGGGTCTTCATTTGACCGCGACCGGTTACTAATAAAAGTAAAATTAGAAATTTCAGTGTGGACTATTTTAATGTTAATTGTGGTGCACTCAACTTTAACACTGACGCTTTAGTAGAAGGGGACTGAGGCGCTCCAGTCACGGTCTGCACGGCCACTACGGTCGGGAGTTCAAATCCCCACTCGGGCATGGATATTTGTGCCGTCCTTACTCTTAGCTAGTTCATAAGTAGTTTGTAAGTTTAGGGACTGATGACCCCGTAGTTAAGTCCCATAAGATATATATATATATATATATATATATATATATATATATATATATATATATATATATATATATATATATATATATATATATAAATGGGGATGAAGTGAGAAATCATACACAATACACATATGGTAACGTATTTAATTCAGACATTGGACACAATTGTAATTTGTGTGTGATACAGTATGATATTTTGCTGTTCCAACTCATTACTTTAGGTTTACGTGGTGTTTACGTAGAGCGAGACACCATGGGGCTATCTTAAAAGTGAAAAAGTCATTCTCGTTGCCCTCTAATATGGTGTGTGATCACCTCGGACGGCCAGTACAGTTGTGGCATGGACAGTATGAGGTTACCAATCGTTTTTTGAGGGAAATTTGGTCATTTCTACGTGAGTGCAATATTCACCTCTGCAGTTGCTGGTCTGGCTGCAATTTGTATGCCATCTACATCCCAGACATGCTAAATCTGGTTTAACTCTGGCGAACAAGTTGGTCACCCAGTTCGTTCAATTCCCTCAGCTCAAGCATGTTGTCCACCACTGCAGCTCTGTGGGGACGAGCTTTATCGTCCACCAAGAGGAACACATCTCCTATGGCATCATCGTAGGGCGCAGCAAAAGATCAAAGGATATCATATCTATACCTCTCAGCAGTGAGAGAGCGATTCTGAACGACATAGAGATCCGTACGTTAACCTATACTGACGCCTGGCCACAGCATTGGTTCACCACCATGATGTGATGATGTCTGGTGCGCATAAGCAAGATTGTTCAGAATTCCATGTTCTCTCCAGATGACGGAACGACGATTATACTGATGAACACGAAATATTGACTCATCTGTAAAAAGAACCCGGCGCCATTCGTTAAGACTTCAATCCTGATGTTCCTCCGCCTATTTTCTGCGAGGTAATCGGTGAAGTGGTTTTAATGGTATACACACCGTAGGCCTCTCCGTGCGTTGAGGTGACATACCCGAAGGCGATTTCGATTCTGATATTGCGCATCCTCTTGCTGCCTGAGGGTGCGTTGCAGCTGAGTTGCAGTGAACCACCTATCTCGATGAGCTGTTAACGGGACACAACGGTCATCTCTCGCTGATGTTGCCCGTGGACGATCTTCACCTTTCGTTCCTTTAACGGTTCCCGATGTCAAATATCACTTCCAGATCCTGGAAATTACATTTTGAGACACTCCAATAGCTGCAGCCACCTCCCTCTGTGGCTGTCCCGCTTCCAATTTACGTATGACTCTCCCTGCCATAGCTTCAGGTAAGTCACGATCTTGTTTCATTGCACTTCCTGCTCACTACACTATCTGAACCCAAATGCTTGTGTAATTCGTAAACTTTCTCTTATTACTATTATCTCAGTTGCCGTAATGTTGCTGTCTTCATTCCGTAGAACCGACAGAAAGACATCGAACTATTTCAGTTCACTGCACTGATGACAATACTTCTGAACCTAAATACGATGGTTGGAACTTAAATAACGGCGACACTGCCGTGGAGACACTATGCAATAGAAGTTACTATTGTCGCTTATAGCTCACTACCTTACCTCCAGGGGACTCGCCCGTCCCACGCCACCGGCATGAGCACACTCGGGAAAACAGTCACTTATGAGCGAGCAGTCTAACGTAACGCATTACGTTCCTCCACGGCAGACCGTCAATGCATAGTATTATTGTTCGTTTTTGGAGCACCACCTGCGACCGGCTTTGCGAAAGAAGCGGCAACTCTTTCTGAGCAACCCACTCATCATGTTGGACGACTATGCGCCGGAGCATACAGCGCAAACTGTGGTTCCTCTGTTCGGTCGATGGGACTGGAAAGTATTGTACCATCCACAATACTACCCGTACAAGTCCTTGTGACTTTGATTTGATTCCGAACATGAAGGAACCATTACGTGACATTCGCTTCAGAACCGTTCCAGAGATTCGACAGGCGGTAGACCGCTCCATTCGCACCATTAACAGAACAGGCTCTGCTAACGCTATGATACGCCTTCCCACATCACTGGCAATAGGTTATACACAACACTGGTGACTACTTTGAAGGACAGTAACAAGTGTAAAAATGTAAAGCTTTTGTATCGGTTGTGAATAAATGGTTTCCACTATTTATTTTCCAACCCATGTATCTCACTGATCCCCAAATTGTTTGAACCAATGTTACTGACTGAAATGTTATGGACAGTGAGAAAATGAGAGATGCATTTCTTGTTGCCGGTTTGGCAAAATGGCAGTTTTCGGCAATTTGCAGAGTTCGGATACTGAACGAATAAAACAAGCGAACTTGGATCGACCTGTCAACTTCTATAGCCGCGATGGCGGCGTTTCAACGATTCTGTTTATGAATCGGAGATTGGTTGCGATACGAAACTTGTAGCTCTGCAGCTTCAATAATGCTGCTGCCATTAGCTAATGCTCGATACTCTCTCGCCGCAGAGACTCCCCACTTCAATTCACAAGCATCCCTTTTTTTCAGCTGGCTGGCTGGCTGCTCGGATGCGAAAGCTCACTCCTCGTCGTATTAACGGCTCCTCTCTAGCGCTCGGAGTAGTGACCGATGCGTGCATTCAACTGCCCCAGCCCTCTCTCTGATATCGCAGGTTCAAAGAGTGTTTAACCAAACGCAATTTCGTTTCTCCGCCATCGACATAAAACGCCCGCTCGAGCGAAAGGTTGACGCAGATGGTGAGTATCCCTGTGGCGGCAGATCTCTGCGCAGCCCAACCCCCCCCCCCCTCCCCACAACCCCGAAAGCGGCCGACTGCGAACAGCGGACAAATTGAAGAGCGCCTCGGCGGCCATTATAGTGGCAAACTTCCGTGTGAACTTTAAAAGTGCGTATGAGTCTTTTTGATTACAGTGTGTATTCATTCTAGTTAAGTCACGAAAACTATGCCTCATTTAAATATATAACAACAAAACAGTTTCAGACTCTTTGAATATAAAGCAACTATCGGTTGTGTGTAAATTTATTACACATATTGTGTAGGAATCGGCCAGCAGCGTTTCTTCTTCCTAACTAAACGTAATTATAATATTTAGTTTTTTAGCGTTCCAAGTGCAGCATATGAACGGAATTTATCGTCAGACTATTTTTTGGCACTTTCTCAGTATATTCCACGATGGTGAAAACTTGTACAAACATTAATATCGGAAGAGTTTCACAGCACTTTACGTCTTTGCTTGAGTGACTTCTGTATTATCCAATATTTACATATTTTATTGCAACAAAAAAAAGGGCTTCTTGAAACAGCTAATGTTGGATGTGAAAATAAAATATCCCATCAGATACATAACTGCAAAATAGTGTCTTACCTTGTGAATACAACAACCAGCCACTACCAAATTCTTGTCAGAACTCGAAAAATGTCGTAACTTTTTCTTAAATAAGTGCATGTAACATAAGCATTAGGGTATCTAGCACGAATGTTAGCATTTATAAGGCTTTAAGCGAAATACCTTACAGTGGCGTGATCTGCTCAGAAGTCAACAACTATCGTCACAGGGTTCAGCGTCACTAGTGCATCCAGTGGAGCTATGTGTTACTCATATATGGAACTATACACAGTTCTGCAAACCCCTTTCAGTTGTTATAACTATATGGGAAGCAATGACCTTTAAATTTATTGTTACAAGTTGCTAATATTAATTTCATGAACACAAATTGGAACTGCAGTGAGGCAACCAATCTCGTGACTCCAATAGTTTTGTTACACAATCAGAAAATGAAACTTTTTGAACTTCCTGTCCACCAGTACTGCCTACAGTAGCTCGTTTTTCAGAGCTACCAGAATTGTAAAAGCGAATGTTGTGTAACTAACTAACAGCCTTTCAAGCAAGAGTTACTTTCTCTGAACACAAGTAGTAGAGCTACGTGTACTCCTGAGAAATATAAATGGGAAAACAGTATTAGTTCTTTTTATTCCTTTCTTAAATCGATTTATGCAGTTAAACCCTGAGCATCTCTTCACCATCGTGCTTTATTGTATACTGCATTAGTCAAACAATACAAACGTAACTACCGAGTATATATACCGTAGTACATCTATATGGGATACTCGGCAAATCACATTTAAGTGCCTGGCAGAGGGTTCGTCGAACCACCTTTATACTATTTTTCTCCCATTCCATTCTCGAATAGCGCGCGGAAAGAAAGAACGCCTGTCTCTCTCCGTTCGAGCTCTGATTTCTCGTATTTTATTCTGATGATCATTGCTTCTATATAAATGGGAGTCAACAATATATTCTCGCATTCGGAAGAGAATGTTGGCTATTGGAGTTTCGTAAGTAGCCCACGCCGCAGCGATAAGTGCCGTTGTTGTAATGATTCCCATCCCAGATCCTGTATCATTTCCGTGACGCTGTCTCCCCTGTATCGTGACAATACAAAATGAGCTGTACTTCTTTGTACTCTTTCGATGTCCTCCGTCAAACCCACGTGATAAGGATCCCACACTGGGCAGCAATACTCCTCGAGGGGACTGAGGCGCACGGCCACTACGGTCGGGGGTTCGAATCCCCCCTCGGGCATGGATATTTGTGCCGTCCTTAGGATTAGCTAGTTCATAAGTAGTTTGTAAGTTTAGGGACTGATGACCCCGTAGTTAAGTCCCATAAGCTATACAAACATTTGAACATTTTGAGCAATACTCCAAACATGGACGGACAAGCGTTGTGTATGCAGTTTCTTTAGTAGTTCTGTTGCATCTTTTAAGGGTTCTGCCAATAAAACGCAATCTCTGGTTCGCCTTTCCCACGACATTATCTACGTGTTCTTTCCAGTTGTAGTCTGAAGTAATAGTAATTCGTAGGTATTTAGCGGAGTTTACAGCCTTCAATTTAGATTGATTTATCTTGTAAACAAAGTTTAACGGATTTCTTTTCGTACTCATCTGGACGACTTCACACTTCTCATTATTTAGAGACAATTGCCAATTTTCACACCATAGTGATATATTACTTAGATCATTCTGCAGTTGGTTTTGATCATCAGCGACATCTGCAGACAACCTAAGAGAGCTGCTTAGATTTTCTCCCATATCGTTTATGTAAATAAGGAACATCAGAGGATCAAGAACACTAGCTAGTAGTTATATAATACACAATATATCTCCTAACAGTACTCGTACTTATCTGACACTTGCCACTATAATAGCGGCCGACCGAAGGTTCAAATCAAAGAGGAATATAAACAACATAGAGAGGCTATAGGGAGGCTACAGGCAATTTACAGCACTCTGGGTGGCAGCACTAAGCAACACTGGCCGCCATAATTGAGAACGTCAGTTTGAAGCAGCAGAGTGAGCAGACGCTTATGTTATCTAAACTAACGTGTGAGCGCTATTATTAGTGGTAAATCATGCCCAGTAGATGTTCGACATACTACTGCAGCAACCGCAGTGATAAAACTGTTGGAATATCATACTTTAGGTAGATATAAAGAATGAGATATGTAATTATCTAGGTCGTTGTGCATCAGCGTGTATTTGTTTATAAACACTCATTATACTTAACTTTCGCATTTACCTAGTTTCAAAATTATGTTTACTTCACGACCATCAAAAGGCTAGGCAGATGACGGTTGTATTAGATGTTTTTTAATGTATTGAGAGTAGTTTATATAGTGTAAAATGCGTATTAACCATTGGATATGTAGCCTAGGTATATGAACTGTAATTAAACTATTCTTTATACAGATTTCCTTTGAAAAACAAGAAGTTGCTAAGGCAATGGGTACCCAGTATGAGGCGTGATAAGTGGAAGCCTACAAAGTATAGTTACATATGCTCTTGCCATTTTGAAGAAAAATTCATGTATGCTATCACCTATCGAAAGCGGCTACTGGCAAATGCCATTCCAACAATATTTTCGTTTCCTGAGTACCTACAGAAACCAACAGCTGTAAGGAGAGTACCAAGGAAACGTCAAATTGTGGAGAGCTTGATAAATACGTAATGTACTTCAAAGCATGAAACATCATTTGAACCACAGGCAGAATAAAGGTAATTAAAGATTTTAAAGAAATTCGCCTGTATTTATAGGGAACATATTCCGGCAAAAACAAACGATTATTTACATTACAGTAACGTCACCAAACAATGCAGCAGTTCGACGATTGTAAACATTGCTGAGAGCCAGCACCACGCCCAGGCCAGGAAGAAACATCAGGCCCCAACTCCGAATGGAGCAGTCACTTTTTTTTTAAAAATAAGGTTTTACGCTTTTGTAACCCTGTATTTCCGATTGCCGCAAATTCGCATCATACCGTTGTAACCTTTATATGTGGAAGAATAAGTATGTTCGAGAACCTGTGCCAACTGAAGAAGATCGTACATGAACGCGCCCAGTTCGCGTTACGTGGGCTGCCATTAACTCAACGTTGACTGTACTTGTACGACGACCCTCGTTTATCGTAATCGTGTTGTGAGGAAGAGCCGAGGTTGTGTTCATTCTTTATGAGATAAAGCTAAATACATATGGAAGTTTCAAACTGCAAATATTTTGTTTTGTTAGGTGTTGCAATTCTCTTTGAGATGTGATAAAGTAGATAAAACTTTCTGTGCACACGAAAATAATGTTTATGCAAAATACTATCATCAGTCACTTAGGCATCTTTATAGGCACATGCAAGAGATAAAATAAAAAAAGGGGATATAATACAATTTCGGTTACTTCACAACACAGACATTTGTCATCTACAAATAAGTGATTACAACAGCGGCCTGATATTCGCCAGTTCAGAAGCCTGGACCCTCACAAGGCCCGGCCCCCTCAATCGCGGTCCCTGGGGATTTTGTCCCCCCTGTCCCCCCCTCTCCGCGGCACTGCACTTAGGAGGCAATAGTTAACGAGAAATGCTATTCGTAGTGGGAATTACTTTCCGAAATGCGTCGTTAGTAATTAACGAAAAATCGAGACTGGCAATGATTAATACACTACTGGCCCTTAAAATTGCTACACCAAGAAGAAATGCAGATGGTCAACGGGGTATTCATTGGACAGATATATTATACAAGAACTGACATGTGATTACATTTTCACGCAATTTGGGTGCATAGATACTGAGAAATCAGTACCCAGAACAACCACCTCTGGCCGTAATAACGGCCTTGATACGCCTGGGCATTGAGTCAAACAGAGCTTGGATGGCGTATACGGGTACAGATACCCATGCAGCTCCAACACGATATCACAGTTCATCAAGAGCAGTGACTGGCGTATTATGACGAGCCAGTTGGTCGCCCACCATTGACCAGACGTTTTCAGTTGGTGAGAGATCTGGAGAATGTGCTGGCCAGGGCAGCAGTCTAACACTTTCCGTATCAAGAAAGGCCCGTACAGGACCTGCAACATGGGGTCGTACATTATCCTGCTGAAATGTAGGGTTTCTCAGGAATCGAATGAAGAGTATTGCCAAGGGTCGTAACAAATCTTAAATGTAACGGCCACTGTTCAAAGTGCCGTCAATGCGAACAAGAGTGACTGAGACGTGTAACCAATGGCACCCCATACCATCATGCCGGGTGATACGGCATTATGGCGAGGACAAATACACGCTTCCAATGTGCGTTCACCGCGATGCCGGCCGCAGTGACATAGAGGTTTGCGGCGCGCCAGTCACAGTCTACATGGCCGCTACGGTCGGAGGTTCGAATCCCCCGTCGGGCATTTATTTTTCTGTCGTCTTTAGTATAAGGTAGCTCATAAGTAGTTTATAAGTTTAGGGACTGATGACCCCGCAGTTAAGTCCCTTAAGCTTGACAAACATTTGAACATCGTTCACCGCGATGTCGCCAAACACGAATGCGACCATCATTATGCTGTAAACAGAACCTGGATTCATCCGAAAAAATGAGATTTTGCTATTCGTGCACCCAGGCTCGTCGTTGCATACACCATCGCAGGCGCTCCTGCCTGCAATGCAGCGTCAAGAGTAACGGCAGCTATGGTCTCCGAGCTGATAGTCCATGCTGCTGCAAACGTCGTCGAACTGTTCGTGCAGTTGGATGTTGTCTTGTAAACATCCCCATCTGTTGACGCAGGGATTGAGACGTGCCTGCACGATCCGCTACACCGAATCGGATAAGATGCCTGTCATCTCGACCTAGTGATACGAGGCCGTTGGGATCCAGCACGGTGATCCGTATTGCCCTCCTGAACCCGTCGATTCCATATACTGCTAACAGTCATTGGATCGCGACCAACGCGAGCAGCAATGTCGCGATACGGTAAACCGCAATCGCGATAGGCTACAATCAGTCCTTTATCAAGATCGGAAACGTCATGGTACGCATTTCTCCTCCTTACACGAGGCATCGCACCTACTTTTCACCAGGCAACGCCGGTCAACTACTGCTTGTGTATGAGAAATCGTTTGGAAACTTTCCTCATGTCAGCACGTTGTAGGTTTCGCCACCGGCGCCAACCTTGTGTGAATGCTCTGAAAAGCTAATCATTTGCATATCGAGGTATGTTCTTCCTGTCGGTTAAATTTCGTTTCTGTAGCACGTCATCTTCGTGGTGTAGCAATTTTAATGGCCAGGAGTTTATAAGAGCTACGGCTCAGTGTTAGCAGACACCCAGTATCACCTGACGTGACACTGACGTTCTCAAAGATGGGGGCAACCTTTCAAATGGCGAAGAGCCCCGGCAGCCATTACGTTCTTACGTGCCGAACAACAACTTCGGAAAACAGGCAACTTGGTAATGCACCGCAGTAACAGACGAAGACCTGCAAGAAGTGAGGACACGGAGGTGTTTGTTTTAGCTGCACTACACCATGATCCTCATGTCAGCTTACGAGCCGTTGCTGCAGTCGCTGGTTTGTATAGTCTATGGGACTTAACTGCGGGGTCATCAGTCCCTAAACTTACAAACTACTTATGAACTACTTACGAACTAGAACGGCACAAATATCCATGCCCGAGGGGGGATTCGAACCCTCGACCGTAGTGGCCGCGAAGACCGTGACTGGAGCGCCCTAGTCCCCTCGGCCACCGCGGCCGAGGCAACCTTTCTGATTGGCTACAACTATGGCGACGCTGTGGCCAGTCTATGTTGTTTATACATGTCTTTGATTCAAATTATTCCGCGACAGCAGCGCCGTCAGGCAGGTATTTTACAAGGTGTTTGGTGCAGCGGCGCGTCGGCCGGCCGGAGCGTTAGGCTAGGTGAGCAGGGCCCGGCAGAGGGCGACGCGCTATTGATCTGCGCGGCTCGGCGCGGAGTTCTCCCCCAACAACAACACGCCCGCGCCCCCAGCCCCAGCCCTCGCCGGCCTAGCCCTCGCCCTGCCCTCACCGTCACGTCGGCCCTAAGCCCGCCGGATGGCCGCCCGCTCCTGCGCCGCTCTCGCCGGCTTCCGGCAACGCTCGGTCGGCTCAGTTGGCTCCCGAAATCAAAATCCACAGCATTTGACGCCTCCTCTGCGCCCAGAGTGGAGCGAGGCAACAGGGCGCGCTGCCGACTCGCACTAAAATGTTCAAATGTTTGTAAAGCTTATGGGACTTAACTACGGGGTCATCAGTCCCTAAACTTACAAACTACTTATGAACTACTTACGAACTAGAGCGCGCGCCCCGTAACTTGGCGGGTGAGGTCTGGATGCGCAGAAGCACAGGTAGGCCTACGTCACGCCACGTGACCTGCTGGCCAATAGCCGGCAGTCAGCCGTTGCGCGCGCTCGAGTTCGTGTCGTAGTGTGCATTCAGAAGACTACCATTCTGAAATGACGGATGCAGTCTTCAGTCAGTTGTTTACAAGTCAACTGCTTCCATACCTGGCCGAGAATTCTGTTATCGTTATGGACAATGTAAGTGTGCACTCTGCACTCTTCAAATACCAGAAAGGACGAAATTATTTCGTGGCTAACATCTAATAGAATTCCTCAAAGTGCGTCACAAACCAGGGCAGAATTGATCATGCTTGTAAATGCATACAAGCCCAAATACCACACTTACGCGATACATGAACTTGCAAGACAGCATGGTCACCGGGTAGTAATAAAACACGAACTGTGAAACACGTTGCTTTGATCAGTAAGCACTTGCTTGACGGGCATCAGTCTACGAAGACTGAACATGTGTTCAAATGTTCAAATGTTTGTAAAGTCTATGGGACTTAACTACGGGGTTATCAGTCCCTAAACTTACAAACTACTTATGAACTAACTAGGACTAAGACGGCACAAATATCCATGCCCGAGGGGGGACTCGAACCCCCGACCGTAGTGGCCGTGCAGACCGTGACTGGAGCGCCTCAGTCTCCTCGGCCACCACGGCCGGCTGAACATGTGTCGCTTGTAACGTTTTTAGATAGTCTCCTTGTCTTGTACAATGCCAAACATATACAATTATTCTGTCATTCCATGTGATATGTCAATTAAGTCATTGATAAAGTATTTTAATAACTGCTTCGAAAAATCCAGATTTCAAGGTATAATTAAGGGAAAAATCTAAAATTTGTCAATTTCTAATTTATCACTTTTTTATCTTCACAATTAATTTACTTTGAATTCGTTATCTGTCGTGAACGTCTAATGTGGTTTTTCAGTAATAATGGAAAGATTGATCTCCCTAGAAGAACTGTGTATATAATTTACAGATATTTCGTGTTAATCGACTGAGCTACGAAAGGAATTTCTGTGCCGCTCAGAAAATTATGCTCTGCCGTGTAAACATGATAGGTACAAGAGAAAGAGACTCAAATACTCTTAAATACGCCACAGTTTTCCCAACAATCAAACGAGCGTTTTTCTGGATTACACTTTTTATACAGCCGTGTGTGTTCAAGACTCGCAGCTTGACATTTCCTTGCGCTTGCACGCGGCAGTAACTTTAAAGCTAAGCGGCAGTCAGCAGCTGACTGCGGAATGGAACGGAGCGCAGCCAACGCACAGTCCGGCTACGCTGCGACAGCAGCTTCCCCCACCACTACACAACTACCTGCGCAGAAGAGCCAGTCCACCCGCCAAGTTATGTGGCGCGCGCTATAGGACGGCACAAATATCCATGCCCGAGGGGGGATTCGAACCCCCGACCGTAGTGGCCGTGCAGACCGTGACTGAAGCGCCTCAGTCCCCTCGGCCACCGCGGCCGGCCGACTCGCACTGTAAAGCCGTCGGCACGCGGAGCGTCTATCTGGACGTGTGGGGGTCAGCATGCCGAGTCTAACGTGTGGCTGATGGCTCAGACACGGCGCGACTTGTGCATACGAGACGTGTGCCTAGGGTACGACCATAGTGGGCCGCTCCACGCTTCCTGCTCCTCGGCGGCAGGGAGGCGGTTGGAAAGCCCAGTGGGTGATCCCATTGGGGTGGCCATAGTGCACCCGCGCGGCCGCCTCAGCTCGCTCACATCGCTTTACCAGCGCGGGCAAGAAAGAATTTATGTTTCTTGTTCCGCTCTCAGCTCGCGGGTACCGAGGTTTCAACGCTGTGCGCTGCGCATCGCGTTTAATGGGAGCTAATAAAGACGCGTTTATCTCAAAAGTATTGAATGAAAGGCTGTTAATTCACTGTAGCTGAATTTTATTGAACTTTTGTAGACTCGCACAACCGGTTTTGCAATGTCTTTAATTGCATCTAATTGTTCATATTTATGCAAGAATACCAGTACTTTATTATAGCAAACAACTAGACATTCAAGATAATTTACGTGTAGATAGGTTATTCAGCTCATAATATGAAATGGTTACTTCTTTGCTAAAGGTTTCACGTGAAATTGGCTTTTTTGTGAGCCACTAACATGAGGCTACTTCATTCAAAATTACTTTGCTGCCATTCCGTGTCAATTTACCTGAGCGGTATAAAATGTCGGTATGTGATTGGGAACCTTGACAGTGAAATAATTGTAACTACTGTCCTACTGTAATCTCAAAATACATACACTGTGACAGACGGTACACTGTCAGTTGCAATGTAATTTCAAGTAAAAATAGCATGAAGCTGTTATGTTAGCCTGCAAGATGTGCAAAACTCAGTGCGGTACGACAATTAGTTTCCTCAGAATCGAGTGAGAAGTATCCTACGTCAAGGAAAACGCACAGAACCGGGAGAGGTGGTTTTTATTTTTTTACAGAAGGAGAATTTTTATCGAAAATCTGATACCAGAGTGCGATGTAGCTTTGTTTCATACACATACAGTATTTTTTTTTTCAGCAAGAAAATCGAAAAGTAATTTTGGTCATGTATCGGTAATCAGCCGGCGCGCGGTTGGCTGCGCACTGTGGCCACCACCAGCTGCCATCGCGCCGTTGCAGCGCGCGCGGTCCGACCGCTGCAGGTTAAGCGGCAGAGCAGCTAGCGGGGAGCCGTTCACTATGGCCGTACTCTAATAAGAGCTACACGCGACCGCAGCGCGCGCCAGCAACAGTTGTCGGCGGCAAGGTTATCCTATAAAAGGTTGTGCCCGAAGGAAAACGACCTGCCGCATGGAAACATTCAGAGGTGGTGGCAATCCCGAAAATAGGAAGTGGCCAGGTATCGACCCATACGCCTGCTGCCATCCCTCTCGATAGTGTTCGAGAAATTGTACGTGACGAGATTGCTGGAACACGTCACGCGATAGAACATCATACCGGACGAGCAGTTCGGTTTCCGAGCCGATCATTCCACCACGCACCAGCTACTAAGGCTGGTCGAGCCGGCAATGCGGGCACTGTAAACAAGGGAATTCCTTGGTGCAGTGTTTCTCGATGTCTCCCGTGCCTTCGTCTGGCACGTCGGCCTAGTGTACAAACTCTTTGTTCACGGGCTTCCGGTGTCTCATGAGAGACTGCTGCAGTCGTACCTGTTCGAACGGACTTTCCACGTAAGGGCAGAACACGGTACATCCACGGAAAGGCGGATATGTGCGAGAGTGCCGCAGGGGTCGGTCATCGGCCCCCTGCTGTACTCCCTGTACACCACGGGGCGCAAGCGTCGAATTGGCGCTATACGCCGACGACACGGCGCTTTTCACCCGCAGCATGAACCCGCTCACAAGTTCGGCTGCGACGCCCTGGGTGCATGGGCCACCAAGTGGCGGTTGAAATTCAACGCCGCGAAAACCCAGGCAGTCATCTTCACTAGACGTAAATTGCCCGATGCGCTACCGCCGATCGAAATCCTGGGTGCTCCTATCCCTTGGAGCACAACGGCGAAATACCTAGGGGTAACCCTAGACCAAAGGGTCACCTGGAAAGATCACGTCAGTGATGTAAGACAGAGGGCTACTGTACCGCCCTCCATCTTCCAACGCGCTACCCAACCGACCTGCTTCACGAAGAAGCCGGCATTCTACCACTTCGCGAGAGATTCCGCGTCACCGCCAGGACCTTTTACGAGAAGACGGAGCAGTCCCACAACCGGCTCGTCCGGCAATTGGGGACACAACAACACTCAGGCCGACAAACCGCTGGCCTGACCTGCTGCGAGGTTAATAAAAATGTCGTAGCAAACAACGAAAGAAAATATACATCGTCAGTAATCTGACAATCTAAGTCCACTCAAACAGTCAGGTTCTAATAATTTTTCCTATGTTTCAGGTACAGCAGCAATAGCAGCAAATACTTAGCCTGCATAGCCATCGGACCAAGGTCGAGGTCCGTCATGAAAGTGAAGTGAAGTGAAGTGGAAACGACCTGCTATTGGCCGTTGGAATGACGTCAGTGGCGAAGTAGTACTGCCAGCGAGGGGCGCGAAGCGGGGCTGCGCCACCACGTAGAACACCACCAAACACACAAAAGTCAACTGTTTACGCTTTGCTTATTGCAGTTACATACCTCGTTAAATCCTTCCGACAGCCGTAGAATGCCACTGAAGAGATTTTCATCTACATCTACTTCTACATAGATACTCTGCAAATCAAAAATGTTCAAACGTTAAGCTTATGGGACTTAACTACAGGGTCATCAGTCTCTAAACTTACAAACTACATATCAACTACCTTATACTAAAGACGGCACAAATATCCATGCCCGAGGGGGGATTCGAACCCCCGACCGTAGTGGCCGTGCAAACCGTGACTGGAGCGCCTCAGTCTCCTCGGCCACCGCGGCCGGCTCTGCAAATCACATTTAAGTGACTGGCAGAGGGTTCATTAACCACTTTCATAACTTTTCTCTGCCGTTCTATTCTATAATAGCGCGCGGGAAGAAGGAACACTTAATCGTTCCTTTTTGGATCTGATTTCTCTTATTTTATTGGGATGGTCATGTCTCCCCAAGTAGGTGGGTGCTAGCAAAATATTATCACATTCAGAAGTAAAAGTCGGTGAGTGAAACTTCGCAAACAGATCACGATGCAATGACTAACGTCGTTCTTTTAATGATTTCCACCCCAATTCGTGCAACATTTCCGTGACGCTTCCCCCCCCCCCCACCCCCTGTAACGTGATAAAACAAAACGAGCCGCCCTTCTCTGAACCTTCTCAATGTCTTCCGTCAGTCCCACCTGGTGAGGGTCCCACAAGGGGCAACAGTACTCCAGGAGAGGACGCACAAGTATGATGTAGCCAGTCTCTTTGGTGGAACTGGTGCATCTTCGAAGCGTTCTGCCGATGAAACGTAAACTTTGGTTCGCCTTCCCCACAATATTTTCTATGTGTTCTCTCCAGTCAAAGTTGTTCGTAATTGTAACTCCTAGGTATTTGGTAGAATTTACGACCTTCAGGTTTGACTGATTTATCCCGTAATTGAAGTTCAGCGGATTTCTTTTAGTGGTCATGTGTATTACTTCACACTTTTCTTTATTTAGTGTCAATTGCCAATTTTCGCACCAAGTAGAAATTTTGTCCAAATCGCTTTGCAGTTGCTTTTGATCCTGTGATGGCTTCACTAAACGATAAACGACAGCATCATCCGCGAACAGTCTCAGGGAGCTATTCAGATTGTCTCCTAAATCGTTTATAAACACGAGGAAGAGTAGGAGAGCTATCTTTCAAGAAGCAATGTATTTTATTTCTATCTGCTTTCCGGAACAAATATAAGTTTCGTTTATTTTGGCAACTTTGGGACTTTCGATATTCAATCTCGCTACGACAGCTCTGTGTTCACTAATACCTGTATCCGTTTTGATGCTCGTTATGAGTTGAGGATTGTTTGTTGCTAAGAGATCAAGAGTGTTTTCACATCCATTTACAATTCTAGTTGGCTCATGAAGTAATTGTTGGAAGTAATTCTCAGAGAATGCGTCGAGTACAATTTCACACGATGTTTTATGCGTACCTCCTGATTTGAAAATATAATTTCGCCAACAGATTGAGGGTAAATTAAAATCTCCGCCTACTATTATCGTATAAGTCGGGTACGTTTTTGTAATTTGACTCAGGATTTCTTTGAACCTTTCTGATATTGTATCGTCAGATTCGGGGGGCCGGTAAAAGGAACCAGTTATTAATTTCTTACGATTTTCAGGTACAGCCTCTACCCATAATAGCTCACAGGAACTATCAACTTCAACTTCGCTACACGAAAGACTACTTTTGACAGCGACAAACACGCCTCCACCTATTTTGTTTAATATATCCTTTCTGAAAACAGTTAGATCTTTTTCAAAAACTTCTGCTGAACTTATTTCCGACTTTAGCCAACTTTCACTGCCTACAATGATGTGTGATTCGGTGCTTTCTATTAACGCTTGGAGTTCTGGTAATTTCCCGACACAGCTACTGTTATACCGATAGTTCCTAGATCTGTATTTCTCCTGTGATCCACCTGCATCCTTTGAGATTGCCCATTTTGTTTTTCCCCGAAGCTCTTTATCCTAAAAAACCGCCCAGTCCACGCCACACAGCCCCCGCTACCCGTGAAGCCGCTTCCTGCGTATAATGGACTCCTCAACTACTCTGCGGAACCCAGAAACCCACCACCCGATGGTCGCAGAACCGACTGAGCCTCTGATACAGACCCTCCACTCGGCTCTGTACCGGAGGTCCACAGTCGGTCATGTCAACTATGCTGCAGATGGTGAGCTCTGCTTTCATCTTGCAAAGAAGACTGGCATTCTTTACCACTTCAGATAGCCGCTCGAAACCTGAGAGAATCTCTTCAGATCAGAAAGCGACACATTGGTATCGACGTGAGCCACCACCTGCAGTTGGCTGCACCCCGTACCCTTCATGGCATCCGGAAGGACTCGTTCCACATCTGAAATGACTCCACCCGGTATGCACACGGAGTGCACGTTGGACCTTCCCCTCCTTGACAGCCATCTCTCTAAGGGGCTCCATCACCCGCCTATCGTTGGAGCTCCCAACTACAAGCAAAACCACCCTCTGTGAAAGCCCGGATCTTGCAGGCTGGGTGGTGACCTCAGGGTGAGAGATATCATCCGACTCAGGAACGTCGTCCTTAGCAGATAACGCCACAAAACTGTTCGCAAGACGAACCGGGGAGGCCTCACGATCGGTCCCCCGGAATGTCTTGCGCCGCCCGCCACGCAAAGGAGCGACCTCCCACACAACCACAGGTGGGGAGTCTGCCTTACTGCTAGCAGTATCAGGGCATGTCGCTGCCGCAGGCCGATCGATGGAGACGACGGGAGTCCGTTCGGTCCCCACTACCAACTAACAACAACGACGCCCCTCGATCGCTGCCTCCAGCTGTGCAACCGAGGTTAACACAGCTTGAATCTGGGAGCGAAGTGTCACCAGCTCAGACTACATCCGCACACAGCAGTCACAGTCCCTATTCATGATTATAGTGTCGAGAAAACAAAAACTACAGTCGCGATATGCTCAAAGGAAGACTACACTGTTTGTAGAGCGGTAACCCTGTTTCAAAACAAAGACAGACGAATGTCGCGACGCGATTCACATGGCGGAATAATACAAGAATCAGATAGTTAACGCGAATAGGAATCAAATAAGAAGGCGAGCACACGATAAATTTAATGAACTGAAGGGAAAGCGAACAGAAAAGTCAAAACATGTAGCTTCTGGAGAGAAGCCGGTTACACTTACAACTAATAATTTTCTGCTAAGCCACTGGAGATGTGTGCGCTGAACGACGTCCACTCCGCAACTGGATCAAAAGCAACTGAAAAACGATTTAGACAAAATTTCTACCATACCTAGGAGTTACAATTACGAACAAATTAGACTGTGGAGAACACACAGAAATGATTGTGGGGAAGGCGAACCAAACGTTACGTTTCATTGGCAGAACGCTTCGAAGATGCAACAGTTCCACCAGAAAGACTGCCTACATCTCACTTGTGCGTCCTCTCCTGCAGTGCGGTTGCCCAGTGTGGAACCCTCACCAGGTGGGACTGACGGAAAACAAAAAATGTTCAAATTTTTGTAAAGTTTGTGGGACTTAACTGCGGGGTCATTAGTCCCTAAACTTACAAACTATTTATGAACTAATTTATACTAAAGACAACACAAACATCCATGCCCGAGGAAGGATTCGAACCCCCGACGCAAGAGGCCGCGCGATCCGCAACGTGGTGCTCCAGACCGCTGGGCTACTCCCGCGCGAGCAACGGAAGACACTGAGAAGGTTCAGAGAAGGGCAGCTCATTTTGTTTTATCACGCTACAGAGGGGAAAGCGTCAAGGAAATGTTGCACGATTTGAGGTGGAAATCATTAAAAGAACGACTTTATTCGTTGCGGCGAGATCTATTTGCGAAATTTCAGTCATCGACTTTTACTTCTGAATATAAAAATATTTTGCTAGCACCCACCTACAAAGGGAGGCATGACCATCTCAATAAAATAAATCAGATCTAAAACGGAACGATTTAGGTGTACTTTCTTCCCGCGCGCTCTTTGAGAATGGAACGGCAGAAAAAGGTTATGAAAGTGGTTAATGAACCGTCTGTTAGGTACTTAAATGTGATTTGCATAGTATCTATGTAGATTTAGATGTAGATGTAGATGAAGTGCTGTATACAAAGCACGCAGTGATTTTTTTTTCTACTCCAGGGATTGATCGAAGGGTAGATCCGGAAAAAAAATCCGGAATGCATGGCTCATTCTAGAGACCATTTATAGAAGTGCAGTCATACACTGCTCAAAATTGTTGACCGAGCCAGGTGGCGCAGTGGTAACACACTGGACTCGCAAAAGGAAGGTTTTTGGTTCAAATCCACCTCCGACCATCCAGATTTAAGTTTTCCGTAATTTTCCTAAAACACTCCTGGCAAATACCGGAATGGTTCCTTTGAAAGGGCACGGCCGTTTTCCTTCCACATCCTTACCCAAACACGCCGAGCGTAAGCTGCGTCTCTAATGACCACGCTGTTGACGGGACGTTAAACTCCAAGCTTCCTTCCTTCCTTCCTCCTTCCTTCAGAACTGTTGTCGCGTCGCTGTTCGCCACAACGCCGGCGATCCGTGCAAGTAAAAGACGAGCGTTAACTCGCTCTATGGTACTTCGACCGTCGGGGGCGCCTCAAGTGTCGGTACCTCTCTACCTGCATCGCGCGCCGGCCAATCAGAAGAGGAGGGCTCAGCTAGATATGCCGGTGCACCACAGCCACGACTGTTAGTCTACGGATATAGCCGCCAGTACGAAGCAGACGTAGGAGTGCTATAGTTTAATAAGATCCGTCTACAGCGAGCCAAGCCGGAACACTACCATTGACTGATGGAAAAGATCATTGCAGAACTGTTTTGTATATACCACAAACACAACACCTAAAGTTGAGTATTATCTCCAAGTGTAATAAAAGTGTATGTGAACTAATCACTTCTTTCAGTTGCAGACCTTGTACTCAATCCTTGCTAGCCATGGCCAACCTCCTTGTACAACCGAATCCCGAAGACAAGAAAAAAAAAATTACGGGTAAATGTGTGATATCATGCGCAATATAGAAATGGTAACGTGTTTTATTCAGATATTGTTACAACTGTAACTTGTATGTTATACAGTACGATATTCTATAATTGCGGTTTAATTGGCGATAATTTAGAGCGAGGGCACTTATACCTAATATGGTATGTGATCACCTCCGTTGGCCAGTAGAGTTACACACCTGCGTGGTGTTATCAACTAGCTCTTCAGGGATATTTGTGCATTTTTCCATGAGTGCATTATCCAGCTGTGCAACCGTTGTGAGGGGGCTGGTCTGGCTGCAGTGCATCTTCCAAGTGCATCCCAGAGATGCCCAATAGGATTTAAGTCCAGTGAAGAAGCTGGCCACTCCATTCGTTCACATCCCTCAGCCTCAAGCATGTTGTCCTTCAGTGCAACACTGAGAGGAGTAGGGCTATCATCCACCAGAAGGAAACCATTTCCTATGGTACAGGGCGTAGCGCACAACAAAAAGTCGGAAGATCTCTTTTCTCTATACCTCTGAGAAGTGAGAACGCCAGTCTGAACGACATAGAGGTCCGTACGTCCCCCAATACTGACTCCTGCCCACACCATTCGTCCACCTCTATGATATGGTGATGTTTCCTCCACATAAGTAGGATTGTTGCGAGTTCCACGTTTTCTCCGAATGATGGAACGACGATTATCCGGTTGAACACAAAACTTGATTCATCTATGAACAGAACCAGACACCATACATTTCAACTCCAATCCTGATTTATCTCCACCCAGTTTCTGCGGGATAAAAAGTGTTGTTGCCTGGATGATGCGTAGCAGCAGAGTTGCAGTCAGCATCTTGTCTACGGGCTGTTAACTGGAGGTAACGGTCACTTCTTGCTGATGTTGCCCGTGGACTTTGATTTCTTAAACGTTTCCTCATGTCTGAAATTGCGTTCAGGTCTTGAACATTTTGCTTTGGGACACTCCAATAGCTGCAACCCCCCACCCTCTCTCTGTGTCTGTCCTGCTTACAGCCTTCCTATAGCCCTCCAAGCCACAGCTTCGGGTAAGTCACGTTGTTGTTGCATTGCACTACCTGCTCACTACACTATCTGAACCCAACTGCTTGTGTCATTCGTTTGGTAGAGTAATACCACTTCTTACCTAATAAAGAGAAATGTGAAGTTATTTTATTGTTATTGCCGTCTTTTATGGTACTACATATCTTCCCTGATAAATCAATTTAAACGATACTGTTCACAGTCATCTGATATCGGATTTATAAATGTACTTCGACAGCCGCTTGGAGAGCTGCTGTCGTGACGCACAACAAAAGTCAGTGGGAGTGTCGTGACTGAGTATGTTAGACTTCGCTATAACT
Organism: Locusta migratoria; assembly: GCA_026315105.1. Taxonomy (NCBI): domain Eukaryota; kingdom Metazoa; phylum Arthropoda; class Insecta; order Orthoptera; family Acrididae; genus Locusta; species Locusta migratoria. The sequence goes on from CM048749.1 coordinate 125,756,517, forward strand.
GCGGCTGCGACTGCGACTGCCCGTATTGGACTGCAGCCGCTGTAACTAAGTACGATTCAATTACTGGTCTCTAGCGTAGTAATCTTGTATTTCCGGGCATAATTCCTTAGATCCTTCTTGTACTGTATCCTCTCGTCGATCAGACCCTAAAGGTTGCACATGGAGAAGAATATCATCCTTTATATAGAGTTATAATGCTGATAGATTGAAAACTTTCAAAATGCAACACCAATAATCACTTGAGATATGATAGTCAAATCTATCTGGCAGACAGTGCGTTTCACAAAGATGACATGATGGAAAACATAGTACCGTGTAAAGTGAGGAATATCTAGCCAATGCTAGTTGTAACCACTGCTACATCTTTGGCACTGAATAAGAGAGGCTCTAGAAGTGTTTCTGGGATACAGTTGGCCATGTTGCACCCACATATTGCCAAAGTCGATTTTAGGTAGCAGTGATCGGTGTATCCCTAGCTAGCCATTCCACAGTCATAGACTAAACGTGCTCGATGGGAGAAAGGCGTGGAGAACAGGTAGGCCAAGGTCACAGTGGAATCCATATGACACAATGAAAACCAGATGGACAGGCTTTCATCACAGTGTCAGAATTTGTCGGGATTCGTCGGAAAAATCCATGTCGCTACTCTCCCGATTCCGCCTGCACCACAACGATGGCCGAAATGGAGTCTGGACACTTCGTGCTGAGAGACTGTTGAACTGATGTCTTATGCATCACCATACTGGCACCGCATCCGGTTTTATCGTTTGCGTTGGTACTGGATTCCATTTGTAACACAAATCGTATTGATGCATTGGGCTGCAACGATTGAAATATCTGTTTCGACGCCTTTGCGAGTGGCAACATGATGGTTCCAGAATGAAACTTCACTCTGCAGCGGAGTATGGGCTGACATGAAACTTCCTGGCAGATTAAAATTGCGTGCCGGAACCGGGACTCGAACCTGGGACCTTTGCCTTTCGCGGGCAAGCGCTCTACCGACTGAGCTATCCCGAGACGACTCACGATGCCGCCTCACAACACTACTTCCGCCAGTACCTCGCCTCCTAGTATGGAAAGTAGGAGCCGAGGCACTGGCGGAAGTAGAGTTGTGAGGCGGCATCGTGAGTCGTGTCGGGATAGCTCAGTCGGTAGAGTGCTTGCCCGCGAATGGCAAAGGTCCTAGGTTCGAGTCCCGGTTCCGGGAAGTTTCAACATGGTTGAGGCGGCATCGTGAGTCGTGTCGGGATAGCTCAGTCGGTAGAGTGCTTGCCCGCGAATGGCAAAGGTCCTAGGTTCGAGTCCCGGTTCCGGGAAGTTTCAACATGGTGGTTGTCAGCCCTCCCCTCGACCGGACGTGTCTGTGGTTATTGGACCCCGCCCACGACCTCAAGGACTACGGCAGTTTGCTTAAAACCGAACCATTGCTTTTAATATGCCGGTATATAGCGAGAACCCAGCTGAGAGCAGAGAAGTACGTGGTGACAGATGATAGATAATCCAAATACATTTTAGTTCATTCTGCCGACGACAACACTTCAGAACCTAGATGTCTCAACCGATTCCCTAATTGTTTTGACCAGTGTACTTCGTTACAGTGCCTGCGAAGAATGCAAGCTTTCGTACTGGCGGATAGAACTGTTCCCCATACTGTGCCAGTGATAATTCCAACGGTTCAGTGCATGCATGCTTTATTACATACAACAATGGAAATTACCGGTTGGAACTGAATAATATAATGATGATAATTAGAGCGAAGGCTTTCACGACCGGTTGACATTTTTGTTAGTATATCTTCTGGGTTGTAAGACCGTGTTCTTAGAATCATGCTGCTTCCTTACGTTTCGGCCGATACTGCGTCGGACTTCTGCAGAGTTTGTCCGTTTGTTGAGTCTTGCCGACTGACGGGTCGGAGGTCTGAGCTTCTTAAATTCCGTCTAAACGGAGCGTGGCTAAGATCCACGTGATAAGCAGAGGTAATCCTTGTCAAAGATAAAGCTATACTATTAACCCATGTCAAAGATAAAAACAATATATCGATTCTGCAGAGCCACAGTCCATATATAACATCACGTTTACATGGGCTCCCAAAACCGGATTTCGTAAACCGATTTCCCAATTCCGCTTTTGGTTGGTCATGTAAACACTCCAAAATCGATCCTGGAAATCCGCTTCTCTAAAGCGGTTTTCCAGTTCCACAATCGATTTTCGTGCCCATGTAAACGCAACCGTTTTTGAAGCGGACTTGGGTTGTCAGATTGTGTTTTCTTGTTAAAATTTGCGGCACATATTGAAAGAGTGATATTTTCTAATGTGACATAAAAGGATAAATATCAGAGTGAAGATGAATCTGTGTATTTAAATAAAGAAAAATAGCGATTCTGCTGACTAAATCAGGAACTGAATCAGCTGTTTTTCAACTACCATATTAAGTGGGCTATGAAATCCGATTCAGGCTATGCCATGTAAACACGACAGCGAAAAACAGTTTACGAAAATCGGTTTTCGTCTTCCGGAAGATGTGATCCATGTAAACGTAGTAATAGTTGAGTTTCATAGTCTCTTCTTTTCGATTGAAATTATAAGTATGTTTATATATTTCAATCGCTTCTCTATACAACCTTCGTCATAGAAGATAAAATTTCCGTCACAGAGAACTTTACTATATGATTTCTCGATTGTAAGCAGTATTCCGCCACAGTTGATTTTTCAGTTTTTCCAAGTCGGCATAGACTTTTGTGCTCCCTTGGACGTACGTTTACACTTGTCTTAGTTGTTCCGATGTAGATTATCACAGGAGCATCCTTCTGTGTTCCATGCTCCTGCTCATAAATACCACATCAATCTATACAATAGTGCCTTCATTTCGTATTTTATTTGAAAATTTTGCTACGAATAGTTTCCAAGCTATGAGTGTCATAGTCGCGTGATTTCATGAAATTACGTTACTTTCGCTCCAGAAAAATAACCGGAAGCGTTTGCGTATCATAGCTATGAGTTTGTCAACGATATTAACTCAACGTCTACTTTCTATGAAAGAAAAATGAAACACCACAAAAAAATGCAAGGTTTCCTGCTATCAGATCTGAAATGGAATGGCCTTGTGATGAAACGAGTCAGTACATGAACTTGTAACAAAAGAGTAGTAACTAGATAAAATGAAAGAGACAGGAATCCTACGCACCGACAGGTCTAATTATTAAAAAATCAACAACGTAACAGAGAAATTAGCAATATGAGATGTAAACTGCGTTGTGTTAAGCACCTTATTATCTTAATTTTTGGCATTTTATGCGCGTCACATAGGTCGTTTGGTAAAATTATTTAAATCTAATCGAAAGGTGTCTGTAAAGTAACTAAACATCCATCATGAAATTTGTGCTAGCTGCGAAGTAGAACGCTTCTAAAACCCTTTTAGATTGTAATTGATTTCCGGGAGTAATATGCACATACTTTGAACAATTATTGCGATTCACTAACAGCGAACAGCCAGAGATTGTTCACGATCACTTATAAAGTGCATTGCAGTGTAGCATTACATTTAATATTTTTTTAATTAAAATTATATCTGCAATGCTTGTCGCTAGCATCCGTTCTTTCTGCCAGTAAATCTCTGATTATTTTGTTTCATAAGAGACGAGCTGGGGAGAAAACCCAGTCGCTTGTCGTCTTTCGTCTTCTTACTGTTGAACAGATCGGACGTCTCTCTTTAGCTCTCTCTATATTGACTATGTAAGTGTGAGCTTAAAAAATTAATTGTAATAAATTCAGTAATTCGTTTTAAAATAATACTTTATTTAAAGAGAGATGTTTCCCCATTTTTCATTAATTTTGTAATCTTTGTTTCCATCATAATTCGTAAAATGATGCCTGGTCATTGTTGTAAATTGCTTCGCGATTGCAGAAGAGCCAGCCGCGGTGGCCGAGAGGACTGAGGCGCTCCAGCCACGGTCTGCACGGCCACTACGGTCGGGGTTAGAATCCCCCCTCGGGCATGGATATTTGTGCTGTCCTTAGTGTAAGCTAGTTCATAAGTAGTTTGTAAGTTTAGGGACTGATGACCCCGTAGTTAAGTCCCATAGCTATACAAACATTTGAACATTTTTTTGATTGCAGAAGAACATTCCAGACGCGAATTTCATTTACGCACATTTTGTGCTGGTTTTTGTTTCAATGCCTGCAGTCATTCTTCTTTTCTTTAAACGAAGTCCGATAATTTTGTAACTTTCAACATCAATCGTAATTGGAATTAAACACGGTCCTGAAACTCTAGTATTCGAAGCTTATGCAACCAAGCATCAGTTTCAGTAAAGAAATTAAATGTTCAAATGTTTGTACAGCTTATGGGACTTAACTACGGGGTCATCAGTCCCTAAACCTACAAACTACTTATGAACTAACTAGGACTAAGGACGGCACAAATATTCATGCCCGCGGGAGGATTCGAACCCCCGACCGTAGTGAGTAAAGAAGAGATTAATTATTCCGTACGGGTTCGACTCCAGTGTGATGATTACAATCTGTGTTCTCTGCCAGGTAAAACAAAACGGTTTCCGCCACATTCTTTTGCAATGATGCTTTCTGGTGTTGTCTTTATTCTAACTACTATTGCCGTTAAATACTGATGGCGGAATCTTTCATGTTTTTCTCAGTGTCTCTATTTTTTCAAAATTAATATTCATTGCAATATTTCACAGTTTGCTAAATTTCAATAACGGTACTTAACTTTAATCTTAACAACACCAGCTAAAAAAAAGTATCATTACAGCAGCTTGGAATTTTCTATGATTCATTGGTCAATTTTTCTATTACATACTAGTTACCAACCTGCTATGTTACTTGCACACAAATAATATCAATGGGAAAAATGGGCATAATTAAGCCAGCCGATGAGAAATAAAACTGGAGTAAACTGTGCATTGACCGAAGATAAAACACTGAAGGGGAATTGGGTAGGACGCCCCAAGGTAAGGCCAGCTGACAGATGGAGCTATCAAAACTCAGAATGGATTCTCTCAGGAGGGAAAAAGGAGAAACGGAAGACAAAGAACGTAACGTCGAGGGGAAGTGGCGATATATGGAGCGCTCCGCGGCAAACAGCAGCAAGAGAAAGATATCAGTGAGGGGTGTCGGCAGAGTTCGGATGAAATAAATGGTTAAATAAAGAATTACTTTGTGCTATAACCATGAAGTAACTCATCCCGTTTTAGAAAAAAAAATGTGAATTATATATTTGAGAATGTTATCAGAAACTGGAAAAATTTAACGGCAGAAAAGTTTTATAAAAATACTGTAAAATGTAATGTAATCAATTCTCTGAACAGCAGCGCAGAAAATGAGGAAGGCGATCGATTATAGACTTTGTGCTACAGTGTAGTAATCGACTATCGAAATAATTCGATTATTGCTCTTAATAGAAGCCTAAACGCTTGGAACGTAATGAAAAATGTTATCAGAGTCTCAAAGAAAATAAGTTTGGAAAACATAGTTTTCTTTTGGGAATCAACGAACTAGTATATGTTTTAAAATTCAGAATAACAGTCACGTTCGCAAATGTTATACAACTTATTTAATAGGGTGACCGGTTTCGATGTCTTCTTAGACCATAAACGGCTATACGAATCAGTCTGATGGTGGTCTCAGAAGAGATCGAAACAGGTCACCTATTAAATAAGTTGTATAACATTTTGCGAACGTGACTGTTATTCTCATTTTTATCTCATGGTGTGAGTGGTAATAGTATTGGTGGCTTCGAACAAAAAAACACTTCCGATGGATAGACGTCCTTTTTCTTTAACCGTATCCCACAGACAACAGAAAATCAGCGGCACCTGTCGTCACTTTCTCCATTTGCACTCACATGCGAATACAAGCAAGGACATTAGACTAAGCAGAGTTGCGCGTTATAGTTTGATACGAAAGTGAAACGCACCCTTGTCATTACATCGTCGCCTTGGAGTCGCTTTTTGACGAACAACGTCTTTGCATTAGATTACTGTTTGCAGAAAGTCTACAACCGCAGAGTGGACACAAAAGAGAAATCTGAATGCTTTGGTGCGGCGAGTGTCAAAAGCAGTAATATATTTCATAAAATGCATTTTTAAAACCATCGGCTGTTTATTAAAAACCTTATATATCAACCAGTTTCGGTCAAAGACCATCTTCATAGATAAAAAGGTGTTAAAACTGAATGGTAAAATGCATCAAATAAAATACATCTAGTTGAGACAAACAGAAGTCAGTATAACTAAATATATTAAAAATACAGTGGTCATCTTAAATAAAACCTATCAGTCAACACAACATAAAAAGTTCTTGTTGTGACTGATAGGCGCCTTGCCGTGGAGTCCGCAATTGCTCGCCGTCGGAGTTTAGAGTCCTTCGTCGGACATGAGTGTGTGTGTGTGTGTGTGTGTTGTCTTTAGCATACGTTAATTTAAGTATTTTGTAAGCCTAGGGACTGGGAACCACAGCAGTTAAGTCCAAAATCAAATGTTTGTAAATCTATCGAACCAAACTGCGTGTTCATCAGTCCGTAGCTTACAAACTACTTAAACTAAGGTAAACTAACCTAAAAACAAACACACACACCCATGCCCCAGGGAGGACTCGAACCTCCGACAGCGAGCGATCGCGCGCTACGCAGTGAGACGCCTTAGACCGCTCGGCTACTCCATCGCGGCAGTTAAGTCCCTTAGATTTACAAACATTTGAACATTTGAATCAAAGCAATACACTGTTTCTCACGACTGGTCCCTTAACTGAACTGCGATTAAATACAGCTAACCAGCAATACTGAAACCATTGCTCTTCTCAAGAGAATCATATTGCCTTACGCAATCGAACCTCCCTACGAGCTATATCCATGCAGATTTTGTTTAAGTACTGATCGGAATTAACCCATTGTAATTGAAAGCTGAAGCCGCCCTCCCCCAACAGAAGTAAAAATTATTTTCGACCCTGACACTGGATCTCCAGATGGCAGCCGCTACCGTAGACGATACAGAGCCAGGAAGACCAACGGCCGAAACGTGTGAAAGCAGTTAACTCCGGAGGGGTCGGCTCGGTTGGTGGTCCTTAGGGTCGAAGGGGTCGGAGGCTGGTGGCGGGAGGCCGCTGCCTCTCCCACCCAGGAGAAAGGCAGCTTCGTTTAGGGTCGCAACCGTCCCACTGCCCAAGGGGGAGCTCAGCATCAGGCCAAAGTAGCCGCCGCTGCCGTTCAAAATGCGTGCCTCCATTCCTCCTCACTTCGTTTCTACTCGCTTGAACTGTGTTCCCTTACATCTGAAAAATATTGTTTAATTGGTCACATATAAAAAATATTCATAGAATATATGACATCAACTGCGATTGGGCAAAGCTGAAAATGTGTACCCAGCCGGAATTCGAACCCGGGTCTCCTGCTTTCTAGGCAGTTGCGTTGACCCCTACACCACTGGGGACGGAGTAATCACCGCACCTGCAAGGACTACCTAAGCACGCCTCCCGTCAGATACAAATTCACATATATTTTTCTACATCTGTTTCAGGAAAAAATGAAGGGAACTTCATGTATACAGGACATGTACATCAGTTTTATCTGCAAAAAATGGCCGACCGCAGTAGCCGAGTGGTCTGCGGCGCGCCAGTCACAGTCTGCACGACCGCTACGGTCGGGGGTTCGATTACCCCTCGGGCATGGATGTTTGTAAGTAGTTTGTAAGTTTAGGGACTGATGACACCCGCAGTTAAGTTCCTTAAGCTTAACAAATGTTTGAACATATTTTTGCAAAAAAATTATTATCATTTGAACCATGTGGCCCCGTGGGTTCAAGGTCAACATCGATATCGCAGCACAACGCCACCCATCGGTAAAATGCGCCTTTTGCTCTTGCGGCTATAAACCGAAGGTAACGGCTCAGTATGAACTGAGCATGCGTGAAAGATGCCTCGCAGATTGCGTGGTTATGGTATATCTCCCCAAATTTGCGACTGGATAGGGGATTTCCTGTCAGAGAGGACACATGTCGTAGTAATCGATGGTAAGGCATCGACTAAAACAGAGGTGATATCTGGCGTTCCTCAGGGTAGTGTTATTGGACCTCTGCTGTTCCTTATTTCCATAAACGATTTAGAGGAAAATCTAAGTAGCTATTTCGGTTGTTTGCAGATGACGCCGTCATTTACCGTCTAGTAAAATCATCTGAAGATCAAAACCAACTGCAGAACGATCTTAATAAGATATCACTATGGTGTAAAAATTGGCAGTTGACTTCAAATAATGAGAAGTGTGAAGTCGTCCACATGAGTACGAAACGAAATCCCTTAAACTTTCTTTACAAGATAAATCAATCAAAAGTGAAGGCCGTAAAATCCACAAAATACCTATGAATTACTATTACTTCAGACTTAAATTGGAAAGAACACGTAGATAATGTCGTGGGAAAGGCGAACGAGAGACTGCGTTTTATTGGCAGAACCCTTCAAACATGCAACAGAACTACAAAAGAAACTGCATACACTACGCTTGTCCGTCCATTTTATGAGCATTGCTGCCCAGTGTGGGATCCTTATCAGGTGGGTTTGACCGCGGACATCGAAAGATTCCAAAGAAGAGCAGCTCGTTTCGTATTGTCACGATACAGGGGAGACAGCAATACGGAAATGATATAGGATCTGGGATGGGAATCATTTCAACAACGGCGCTTATTGCTGCGGCGTGGGCTACTTACGAAACTACAATCGCCAATATTCTCCTCCGAATGCGAAAATATATTGTTGACTCCCACTTACATAGGTAGTAATGACCATCAAAATAAAATACGAGAAATCAGAGGTCGAACGGAGAGATTCAGGTGTTCTTTCTTCCCGCGCGCTATTCGAGAATGAAATGGGAGGTAAATAGTACAAAGGTGGTTCGATGAACCCTCTGCCAGGCACTTCAATGTGATTTGCAGAGTGTCCCATGTAGATGTAGATGTAGATGAAACCTACGTGTAAATCAATTAGTTTGAAAGAAGGCGTATTATTGGCATGAGAGACTGTGATGCATTCATCCAGGTAAAGAATACTTGAGATGGTCAAAGCTATTCGGCAGTTGAACGAGTGGGTGCAAAATTGTTCACGCAATGCCGTAGAACACGACGAAACGGGTCAGGTCGCTCATTCAACAAAACCTTCCCGTACAACAGAGCACCATCAATGAACAGTCACAGCTAAAAGTGGGACGCTGTACGAATTAAAAGCTTAATTCTGGTAGGAGGTACTCAGACAAGAGTTTACTGTTGTAAAAGAAGCTTCATTGTAGCAGCAAAATTAGCCAAAGGTCCGTGTGAACTACCGGCTACTCCCTGCCGCAAAACCTTGTTCCCTGGCCCACATTGAGGACTGACTTGGTTCAAATTACTCTAATAACAGGAAGTTAACGATACCGTGGCCAATATACGTAGCAGCTCACACGAAATTACACATAGGCATTAATAAACAAGCCATCACAATAAAAATTATTTCATAAAAGTGGCTAAAGAAAAATATTTATGGCGCAACGGAACTTCAACGTAAAAAAATTGCATCTGAGCTTCTTCTCAGCACTGGTGAAAAACAGTATTAAATAAAAGGGGGAAGGTGCTTGGAAACTACAATTTATAGGCAACTCAAAATTATACTGAACTTAACTTGTTTATTCAGGTCGAACGCAAGCAAAATGGGGAACCTATTTTGTTAATACAATAATAATGCATCCCATTTACATAATCTAATACTGACGAAGCCCAGCATTGAATTTAACACAGAACTTAACGCTACTGGGGGGAGGATTTACAAACAGCACTCACTCGCTCACACACACGCAATGCAATGGCGAAACTCATCAAAACCAGCGTGCTGAAACGAGGCAGAAGCAGGCGCCGCTGTCGTAGGCGAAGTTCAGCAAACCCGGAGGTACCACTCAACACAATATACAATAAAACTGCGATGATGCCTCTGATCTGTCGTGCTTTATTTGAGATGGTGCGTGAGTATAGCAAAGTTAAGTCGCATTTAGATTAGACCGCGAGCAAACACGCTAAGGGCGACACACGGCTACGTTACAAGATCGCACTCCACTGAAGATGAAATGGTTAAAAATCGGGTTCATTACACAAAATCACGGCGGACTCTTGAGTTGCATTCTGAGAGTAAACTATCTAGGCACTGATTTTATTAGAAGCGACGTCAATTCAGGTGACTAACTGCAAACCCACGTGGTTCCGAAAACCGATGAAAATGTATAAATTCAATTTCCGAAAAATAAAGAAAATTAACTACAGCATGCAACCGCTAGAACTGCGTAGAATTTCATAAGGAAGATATTGCAGTGCAGCAACATGCGATTGTGAGCGTTCACAAAGACGGAAGAAGTCCAGTCTCAAAACCCGGAAAAGTGAAACTATTACAAAGTCGGAAAAATAAAAACTACGGCATGCAATCCATATAAATGTTTAGAATTACATAAGCAAGCGAATGAAATGCAGCTGTACGCGATAAGGAGCGATTACAGAGACGAGGGAGGAGATGGATATGGCGTGGGATGAGAGGGAGTGGTGTGAAGGTGATGGAAAAAGATAGGGGGAGGAGGAGATGGGAAAATATATGGGGGAGAAAGCAATGGGGAAATAGAGGAGGGGGAAGGGACAGACATAGGGAAAAGAAGAGAAGAGGTTACGGTATATATCCCATACACGTTAGCTATTGTGAAGCGTTGCCGGGTTTGCTAGTATTAAATAGAAACACTTCTAAGAAACACGCAAATCACAATCTCTTTACAGAATGCAGGTCAGGAAAAAAGTGGGGGTTTAACTACTCCTAGCACAGACTTACTAAATAAAAACTAGACCGCACGCTGGCGCTAGTGTCGCGTCCCCACATTGAACGTGACAGAAGACGCCATTTGCAGGACAATCGTGCGTAAACATGGTTCGTTTGTGTGTTGCTTTTAATTGTGACAATGAGGACGGAAGCAAAGACGAAGACGGAAACAATGTTAAATTTCGCAGATCAGTCATTACGTGTATACCGTATAGTATTTTCATGGAGAAATAAGAAATCATGAGCGTTTGTTTTTGTTTAGGTTTCCTCTTACAAATGATTCTCTCAAACTGAGAAACGTACTTCGGTGCATGTCAAGTACTTATATTTTATTCGCATATAAATGACTAAAAAAACTAATTTGAGCTGAATGAATAACTAGACGTATAAGAGGTATTTATCATATATAAGTATGATGCAGAAGTAGGTCGAATAATTGTTTTAGACACTTAACAGGTGGTGATTGTACTTCGTAAATTGACATTACTTGATCGAATGTTGCATACTCAACCACTTTGAGAAGTACTGTCTCTGTTAAAAAATAATGTGCGGATGAAATGCGTATTTAAAATATTATGACTTATTACAGTTATTCATACCCAAATTCGAGGAAGTCGAAAGAAAAATTATATATAATGTGGAAAGGAATGTAGACAAAAATGTGATGTACAAAAATAAGCGTGCAAAACGTACAGAGTAGTCGGCGAAAGGTAAACAGGACCTGACTGAAAATTAGACGAATTAAAAAATAATCGCACTCTCTGCTACTTTACAAGTTTCATGGAATCATCTGATGCCAATATCTTGATGAAAAGTCGCTCCACCTTATCAGAAAAGAGCCTTACATTCTTAAATTTCGTGTCTCTATGCAGACGTTATTTCGAAACTTAGGAAACTTCATTCATTTAAGAATGATTTTTAAACAGACTGCAATAATCAGTAATTTTTTTAAACAAACATGCGTTTATTTATGCTTTATTTTGCTCTTGTTGCGTCTCATACACTTCAAATCACAACCTCAGTACTAGGAATCTTCACGGCAAATGGCGGCGATCAGCCTCTTCAATTCGGGGACAGTTGCCTCGCTTCTCCGCTACGGCGTGTTACGGGCTTGAGTCTCGTAGTTACACGGCGCGCCGACAATTAAGGTAAAGCGTTACTGTTGACTGAATCCATCCCGAACGCGACCCGATTTCATCCGTAAGTTCACGAAGGGTAGTTTCGGCCAAGCCGGACATTCCGCTGACTTCTGGTCGAAACCTAAACCACGGCCGAAACCAATATTTTGGCCGAAACTGTCCGAAACTGATACCGAATATTGGTTCAGTCCAAAGATAAAAGATGCTTCAGAAGTACCGTATATTTCCGCAGATAAGACGACCTACCGATAAGACGAGGTACGAATTTTCATGAAAATTTATAGTTTAAACATATATCTGGCCTACAAAACGACCCCCAAGTCACCGTATTTATTTGAATACATGCCGCACTTTTACCCAATTTTGGGATCTACGCCAGCCAATTAGATTCGGAGGAAAAGTTTGAGGAAGTTCCGGAAAATGCCGTTAGAAGCCGCCATAAGTAGTTTTCGTGATTGGTACACCTGGATTTCACCCTTTGTTGCAGCGTTTGCGGTCTGCGTTTGAACTTTTCTGCATGTAGTGCTACGTTGTGTCCGAACAATAAAACCATGTTCTTTTTACACTGGGAAGTTTAAACAAAAAAGTAATTTCTTTCGTCGAGATGACATTTAATCCCGCCGATGCACGTATTATGCGGGTGAAAACACATTAAATTTGCGCGAGAACAGAAGATAAAGGATTTCGAAGTAAGCCGCTATTGTTGCGTATAGCTCCGAAAAATTTTAACCCTTTCACTGCTCAGTACGTAAATATACTCTAACCATTTGAGTGCGACCCTGAATATATTGATAAATTGACAAGCGACGTTGTAAAATCAAGCTGCATTGTAAATAATTAATTCTATTCCTTATTTATGGCATATAGGTTATCGTATGTACCCTTGTCCACTCCGTAAATTAATAAAGTTCAAAAGGCGAATGCGATTTTTTTTAATTGCGCAAAACTTTGTTTTCGTAAATCTTTCCTCCACGTTGTAAATTTCATCAGGGTAACATCGCAGATGTGCTGCATAGCGCAGCTATAGCGAGGCTTCGACCTCCAAACGACATTTATCGAACCGATACGTTTCGAAACGATATGTATGGAATAAGCCGTAAGTGAGTGTTTCTGAACCGGAGATTCGCACCCTCACGTACAAAAAATTCTCATTTGACCTATACCTAACCTTTCACATTTAAAAAAGTTATCTGTAGCGTAGTCTTTAGAAGGTTAGGTATAAGTTAAACAAGCAGATTTTTTTAGTACGTGAGGGCGCGTAGCGTCCGAATATACAGTTCAGAAACACTAAATCGATTTACGATTGTACGTTCACTATATATCATTTCAAGCGGATCTACTTCGATTGTAAGCTTTCTTGTAAATTACCCAGAAAGATGTACTCTTAGGTTCCTGCCTAACCACATCCTTTAAAATCACGACATATTCATAAAAATCGGAACACTCGCCTGTTCGATCCATATCATTAGCGTTTCGATATATATCGCTTGAAGGTCGAAGTCGCGCTATGCAGTACATCTGCGAAATTACCAATTTCAGACTAAATTTCCATTTGGCCCACTTTAGGTTACGGTAGTAACACTAAAAGTGGGCCTTTGCGATCGTCTTTTGACAGCTCGAAATTTAAATGAAAATAACAGCTTAACCATGCATCTGACAGAAAATTCAATAACCAAATTTGTAGAGGAGAAAATTCTCTACAATTTTGCTCTCTTCTGGTTTTTTTTTCATATCTAGTATCGTTGCAGAGATATTTACAAAAATAACGGCGATTTGACGATGTCTGTCTGGCTGTAACGTGTTTCCACTTTTTAGGTCGAACCGTTCAACCGATCGGCACCGAATTTTACAGACATAATTGTTGGTTACCAGAGACCAGAACCTCGCTTTTTGAAATATTTCGGACAATAAATACGTTAGTAATACCTAAAAAAGCCGTTTGTAATATAATTTTAATTGCAAATAAACCGTTAGTCTGACGCGAAAATTGAATAAACGAATTTGTAGAGGAGAAAATTCTCTACAGCTTTGTTCCCTTATTTTTTGTTCATATCTCGTATCGTTTGAGAGATATTCGCAAAAATAACGGAGTTTTGACACCCTCCATTAAATTAACGAAAACCAGGCGTTCGCAGATGTCACGTGACATTCCTCGCCCAGAACTGTCTCTGGCATGCGCCTTCTTGCGTTGCGCATTTGATGATTTTCTTATTGTAACTTGTTGTTGTTGTTTGTTAAGCTTATGGGACTTAACTACGGGGTCATCAGTCCCTAAACTTACAAACTACTTATGAACTAGCTATTACTAAGGACGGCACAAATATGCATGCCCGAGGGGGGATTCGAACCCCCGACCGTAGTGGCCGTGCAGACCATGACTGAAGCTCCTCAGTCCCCGCGGCCACCGCGGCCGGCTTATTGTAACTTACACGTTGTCATTTCAAAGTAATGGCGCCCTGAAGAATCAACAAAAAGACGTCGTTCTTCGTACGATAAATGATAATCTAGTGTCTACAAATGCCATATTAGCATGTTAACAACGGCCATCAATAGTATGAGATTAAAGAACGCAATTCCTAAGTGTTAGCTGTAACGTAGTGGGAAAAGTGTTGGACTGTGATGCTGAAGGTCAGTGGTTCGGAATCGGTCAGTACCTAATATTGTTTTTTCCTACAAGGGTTTTGACACTCTTATTAATTAATTTTTTATTATTTAGATTATTATTTTGGTCCAAAATGTTTGCAAAAACTTATAAAACTACAAATCTAAAGTGGGCCGTAAAACACATCAGTGCGATTTTTTTGTACTGTCATATAAGAGGACCTTGGAATTTGGGGACTTATAACCGAGCGAGGTGGCGCAGTGGTAAGACACTGGACTCGCATTCGGAAGGATGGTGGTTCAAATCCACCTCCGACCATCCTGATTTAGGTTTTCCGTGATTTCCCTAAGTCACTCCAGGCAAATGCCGGGATGGTTCCTTTGAAAGGGCACGGTCGATTTCCTTCCACATCCCTCCCCAAACACTCCGAGCGTAAGCGCCGTCTCTAATGACCACGCTGTCGATGGGACGTTAAACTCCAAGCTTCCTTCCTTCCTTTGGGGACTTATGATTCAGCCATCGTCTTATCTGCGGAAATATACGGTACATAACATTCAGTGGCGGCGCTAGACGAAAACTGGGCGTCGGCGAACTCGTCTTTGCGAGGCCCCTTTCATTTTTCCAGTAAAGGAGAAAATCTTAAATAAAATGAGCTTAATTATACATCAATAATCATTATACTAAAATTTTATTAGTATAATATGCAAGTATTATTGCAATGGCAAAAATTACAATAATCATACACAAATTAAAACAGAGAAACTTTTCGGCTTTGCGTCTCACTGAATTTTTTTAAGATCACATCTTAATTAATACTAGCCGCTATTTTGGCTTCAGTTGATACTACTGACAATGCAGATCGTGTTTCTTGCCTCACGGTGCTTCTCAAGTAAATCTTAATCAATTTTAACTTTGTGAAGCTCCTCTCGGCCGAACCTGTACTGACTGGAACTGTGATCGTGATTCTGATTGTTATATAAACATTTGGATATACTTATTCCAAATTGTTTTCTAATCTTGCAAGTCTTTAAATAAAAATTACTTCATTGCTGCACTCATACGGAAATAAATACGGAGAACTAAATAGCTGCCGGCCGGGAATGGCTGAGCGCACTAAGGCGTCATACCACGGAGAGCGAGATCGCTCTCGTCGGGGGTCGAATCCTATCCTTGGTTACAGATGTTGTGTTCGTCCTTTCGTTAAGCTACTGTAAGTTAGATGCAAGCAGTTGAAAAGCGCCATTAAACGTCAAATATAAAAAAAAAAGAAAAAAATCTGAATTTTTAACAATGTTTTGCGAGGCCCCCACAGGCGCGAGGCTGTCGGCGGTTGCTGACATCGCCGACGCCTAGCGCCGCCACTGATAACATTCGCCCCAAGGCGAGCTTGAGTTGGCGATGTCGACGACTGCGGCCGGCATCAGCTGGTAACAAAGGGCCAGTGGGTGAAGACAGCGCAGATGCCGGCCACCATCAGACGCCGGCGTTGGGGCAGGTCGCGGCTGGAACGATGCTATCGCCACCCCGCCTCAGCTGCCGACGGCTCCGCCACCCTGTCAGTCCTGACCCTCCATAAAGCTGCTCGCGTGTCACGCACCCTCCCTCACAGACGGGGGGTGGCAGAGATAAGGGGTGCGCGCTGTAATCATGGCCGGCCCTTATCGATAATTCTGGAGGGGGCTCACCCTGCTGCGACGCCTTAACTCCTAAGCACTTCCTGAGGAGTCGTCAGTCTTACTACTGGTTTGATACGCCCCACTACCACTCACTTTCCCACATGAGCCTCTTTTACTAGCGAAGATTACCTACAAAGAGCACTGCATGAACACCAAATGCAAAGTAGCTGCTAGAAATAATATTGTTCGCAAGCTCGCAGGCTCAAACTGGGGTACACAACCCAATACATTAAGAACCACAGCCCTGTCGCTGTGTTGCTCAGCTGCAGAATACCCGTGCCCAGTATGGTACAACTCATGCCACGCGAAACAAGTGGATGTGGCCCTAAACGAAACCTGCCGCATTGTCACGGGATGTCTAAGGCCACCGCCAGTTGAAAAACTATACTGCCTGGCTGGTATAGCGCCACCTGGGATTAGAGGGAAGTCACACCCAGAATGGAACGAGCAAAGGCATCGGAATTATCAACACATTCCCTTTTTGATTATCAGCCAGCCCATAGCAGACTCAAATCAAGAAAAAGCTTTCTGCATGCAACGACGGAGCTCGACAAATTACCATAACTGACCAGGCTGGAGATGTGGAGAGCAAAGATCGGGGTCCTTGGTGGCTGGAAGCACTCCCACCTGGCTATGAGGAGGACTGGATGACGTGGAAGTCCCTCAATATACTGCGGACCAACGTAACAAGATACAAAGTCAACATGAGAAGATGGGGCCTCTCTGATGCATGTCATGTACGAGTGTGGAAAAGAACAAACCACGGAGCATCTGCTACAGTGTGAGCTTTGTCCAGCCTGCTGTACCATGCAGGACCTGACTGGTGCTACCCGTGATGCGTGTGATGTAGCCAGATTTCATGTTTAATCCTGGTGAAAAGACCTTTGAACTGTTACCACTGTTACTTGAAAATATGTGTACTATTAATGGCTAATTTGTATTTTTATTCATTTATCTTCATTTTTGTGTTTCATGTTATGTTTTGTACAAGATGCTTCTGACACGAATAAATAAAATAAACCAGCCTCTTCATATACTTGCTGAAAACCCGGCACTGCCCCCACATTTATTTTTCGAGCCTTGAGTTGGTAATTAAATAATTCTCAGTCTCTGTTGCAGTATTCTTTATTGCTCCAATTACTCGTTTCGCGCTGTTAGCGTATCATCAGACTGGAAACAGACAAATGTTTTATTACAGTCATTGTACCTTGCGGACAGCGAATCTAATGTGGCCAAGGTGAGTCAAGTCAGACGTACTTGGGCGGAGATGGAGCCACAGATCTAAAGCTGTGGTGGAAGTAGCTTAACAATTTGTGTTCTGTTATTGGGCCCCTGCAAATTGATAACGTTCAAAGTACGTAATGGCTATTTAAAGTAGAACAACTAGGGACTAAAGGGGTAAAGTATGTAAATAAATAGAATGCTTTTTATATGATAAAACTCACCATAGCAGCAGAGGAGTCGCTGTCGCGGCAGGTCCACGTTTACTACTGGTAGTATTGTTAATAACTGTGGAACATAAATGCGACCGTTAAACAAAGCGGTATGGGTAGAGTTACGCCTGCGAGAATGAGCGGCTTGCCAAGCGGTAGCTTGGCATTATGAGAGATGTTTGTGACGTGGGGGAATGAATCTTGTGAAATGATACGTGGTGGTAGTGAAACAATTATAAATGAATGAAAACGAAATTATTAGAGGCCCGGAGGTGGGGCGGAAGAAAGATGTTGAGAATTGTCAGAAGGGGGGTCATTTTGGAAAAAAATGGATAACAAGATGCAAAAAGTTTGATTTTTTGTAATGAGCTGTTCGTTGAGCATGTGTTCTGGGGACCGTTTCACAAACTTAGTGATTTCTAATTCTTCCAGAAGAGAGAGGTTTTTTTTTTTCCTTTGGGAGCGATGTGAAGAACTTATTGTCTAGGGGGTGGGGGGGTGAATGTGTTTGCTTCTTTTTGAGATGATCGGAAAAGGCCGAATTATTTTTGGCAGCGCCTTTCTTACGTAAAAGATGTTCTTGGAACCTAATTTTGAAGGCTCGTCTAGTTTGGCCAAAGTATGATAAGGGGCACTGCAAACATTGTATTTTGTAGACGCATGACTGGCTAAAAGGGTCTTTAACTAGCCGTTCACTGTGGTGGAAGCAATGCTGGATCTTGTCATTGATCGTGAAGGCTACTTTTATGTAGGTGCTTTTTAAGAAGTCCAGCAAATCTGCAAGAGAGATTGCCTGTGAACGGCAAGTTTATAGTACTTGTCCTATCGCTTCTCCGTCTGTCCATACCCCCCTTTTTTTACCAAAAACAAGTTATTTTTATATGAAAATATGTAAAGAACATGGCAGTCTTGTATAGTGTACAAAATTACAAGTGCAGTATCCAAACAAAGAAAGGTAATAATCAAAATACAAATTCTTTGTAATTTCCATACATTCATTAAATTCAAATCTTGACTATAAACGAAATTTCATGTTACTTGTCCAGGATTTAATATGAATAAATTCTTTGGTGAGCCCACCCTTAATAAAGTGACATAAAGACTTCCGTGTGAGAAACGTGATGTCAAATCCACTCCGCAGTATTTAATAGATTGACTTGTGATTATTAATCGTAATAGACAGTGCAAGTCTCACTGGAAACTGCAGTTCTTTGAAGTTAAAAGGTAGATCTGGCGGAAATAAGGGGTACACGGTAGGTGTACACTGTTTCATTTTCTTCCTATCCCTGTAGATTTATTCAAGTGTATTGCTTCCTCCTACTGACGTGTTTACTTCATAATTCCAAGTTGTCAACAGCAGTCATCTTTCAGGAATTTTCTTAAGCTGACTGGAATACAGAAGTGTCTTAGTAGAATTACGTAAATATATTAAAATATTGTGCATAATGTGACAGGATTTTACCCATCGCAGTATTGCTGTTGTTGTTATGGTCTTCAGTCCGGAGACTGGTTTGATGCAGCTCTCCACAATACCCTATCCTGAGCAAGCCTTTTCATCTCCTCATACGAACGACAACCCACATCCACTTGAATCTGTTTACCATACGCGTCTCTTGGTCTCCCTCTGCGATTTTTACCCCACACACTTGCCTCCAATGCTAAATTTACGATTCCTCGATGTCTAAGAATGTGTCCTACCAAGCGATCTCTTCTTTTAGCCAGTGTATGCCAAAAATTCCTTTTCTCACCAATTCTGTTCAGTGCCTCTTCATTAGTTATGCGATCTACCCACCTAATCTTCAGCATTCTTCTGTAGCACCACATTTCAAAAGCCTCTATTCTCTTCCTGTCCGCACAGCTTATCGTCCATGTTTCACTCCCATACAAGGCAACACTCCACACAAATGCCTTCAGAAAAGACTTCCTTACACTTAAATTAATATTCGATGTTAGCAAATTTCTCTTTTTCAAAAATGCTTTTCTTCCCATTGCCATTCTGCATTTTATATCCTCTATACTGCGACCATCATTTGTTATTTTACTGCCCAAGTAACAAAACTCATCTACCTCCTTTATTGCTTCATTACCTAATCTAATTCCTTCAGCATCACCCGATTTTCTTAGACTGCACTCCATTACCCTAGTTTTGTTCCTGATAATGTTCATCTTATAAGCACCTTTCAGCACACTGTCCATTCTGTTCAATTGCAGTATTACGACCACATATTTATAAGAATTATATGTTCATTCGTATAAGAGCTGTATGTCGGTAAAATCTGTTGCGATTGCGGTTAATATTTAGTAAGTTATAGACTAAAACCTGAAAGTGATGGGACGGTTTTCCATGATGTTATGGTTTATGTCCTAATATCTCACGAATACGTGTCTTACTGAGATACAATTTCGAAGGTACATTCTGCTGTATGTGTATACTGTCTGCAAGCTTTCCTGCTAGTACAATTTGTAGTGTGTAAATTATAAACGGTAACGTCATACTGTATGCCGTCATTTTACTCCATGAACAGCGGAAAAATAGTAAGCTAGAATTTTTTTTTTTTTCATTCAACATTTTGATGTGGTTGTCGGCAGAAAAAGTATAATAAAGCATTCAAATTATGTTTAAAGTTCGTTGCAAGTCGGTAAGTACTCTCATTCTCATACAGTGTATGAATAGTGTCGTGTCATAACGTGGCAGTCTTTTTACGACATATATTATTGTTTACGTTATATCTCCTGAACCACGTGTCGTATGTGCTTCTTACCTTAACAGCAATTGTTACCTCACGGTATGGAATATAAGCACCAAATTTGGTTAAAATCGATCCAGGGCTTTAGGAACAAATGTGCAGCATTGTCTCGTGATACAGCATTTCTTCGTGCACCTCACTATTTATGACGTCATATCTCATGAACTACGTGTTGTTCGTGAGCCTTACACTTACGTCGACTGTCCTCATGGTTTGAAGGTCAAATTTGCAAAATTTTCATCAATATTGGAACAAAACTGTACATTTGTATGCAATACGTACACACGAACAAACACACGGACACTCTGCTACATACATAAAGATTTCAAAAGTGCCCACGATATACATCGTCAGACATTCGTAAACATAATGAAGGAATTTCAAATACGACCAAACCTAATCAGATTATTTAAGATATGTATACACTGCAAGAAAAAAATCATACACCTCAAAAGACGACGTTGGTCTTGAACCAATGATGGAAGATGGCATCTGGGGGATAGCAGACTGATAAAGGTTTCATTTTGGTCAGTCAACAGAGAGCGTAGCGACATAGCGACCACAGTGCCGACTATGTGTGCCTTTAACACGGAATGTTCACAGCCATAAGGCACACTGTGTTATCGACGTGAGAAGGAAACATGCGCCGTGTCTTAGAGCAGTGTTTTGCAACCTCTCTGAAGTTGCAACCCCCTTTCCGAGTAAAAATGTCTGGCAACCCCCCAGACCTGTAATAAAGCTATGTCTGTGATTTCAAAGGCAAAGTATTTAATGTATCTAAAATCTGCGCAGCCGTTTACCTCTGGTGAAATTTGCAGTAGCGGAAACGCTAAATAGGTCAGGAGTCCACTATACTCAGGAAGCGGCTACACGGGTAGCGGGGGCTGTGTGGCGTGGACTGGGCGGTTTTTTTAGGTTAGAGGGCCTCGGGAATACACAAAATGGGCTTCAGTCTCAAAGGGGGCAGTCAGACACAGGAAGAAAGCAGATCTAGAAACCATTGGTATAAAATTGTAAATTGTCGTAGCTGTATTGGGAAAGTTCCAGAGCTCCAAGCGCTGATAGAAAGTACTGAGGCACATATCGTTATAGGTTCTGAAAGCTGGCTGACGCCTGAGATAAGTTCGGCCGAAATTTTTTCAAAGGGCCAAATGGTCTTCAGAAAGGATAGAATAAATAAAAAAGGGGGTGGTGTGTTTATTGCTGTTACTAACGGTTTATCCTGCAGCGAAATTGAGACAGATACTTCCTGTGAGTTGGTCTGGGTAGAGGTTACACCTGACACCCGGAATAAATTAATAATTGGATCTTTTTATCGGCCCCCTGACTCAGACGATGCGGTTGCCGAAATGTTCAAAGAAAGCTTGAATCACATTTCAAATAGGTATCCGATGCATACTGTTATAATCGGTGGCGACTTTAATTTACCCTCGATATGTTGGCATAATTACGTATTCAAAACCGGCGGCAAATATAAAACATCGTCCGAACTAGTTCTGAATGCTTTTTCTGAAAAATACTTCGAACAGTTAGTTCATGAACCCACTAGAATAGTAAGTGGTTGCGAAAATACCCTTGATCTCCTAGCAACAAATAATCCGGAGATAGTAAAGAGCATCAAAACAAATACAGGGATTAGCGAACATCGAGTTATAGTAGCGAGACTAAATGTCGAAATTCCCAAATGCACAAAAAATAAACGAAAAATATATCTATTCAATAAAGCAGATAAAAATTCACTTCACGCTTTCCTGAGTGATAATCTCCAGTCTTTCAAAACTAAAAATGCGAGTGTAGATCAGTTGTGGCTTACTTTCAAAGACATAATATCAGTAGCAATCGAGAGATTTATACCAAATAAATTAATAAAAGAGGGGGCCGACCCCACGTGGTACACAAAACAGGTCAGATCACTGTTGCAGAAACAAAGAAAAACGCATGCAAAATTTAAAAAGACACAGAATCCACAAGACTGGCAATCTTTTACTGAAACACGCAACCTAGCGCGGACATCAATGCGAGAAGCCTATAGTAGTTACCACAAGAAAAACCTGTCTCGTAATCTTGCAGAAAATCCAAAGAAATTCTGCTCATATGTGAAGTACACTAGTGGCAAAACACAAACAATACCTTCACTACGCGATAGCAATGGTAATAGTACCGACGACAGTACTGCTAAGACAGAATTACTAAACACAGCTTTCCGAAATTCGTTCACCAAAGAAGACGAAGTGAACACTCCAGTATTCCATTCAAGAACAGATGCCAGCATGCGAAACTTAGAAGTAGATGTTCCTGGAATAGTAAAACAACTTAAGTCACTAAACAAAAACAAATCTTCCGGGCCAGATTGTATACCAACTAGATTCCTCTCAGAGTATGCTGATGCAATTGCTCCGTACTTAGCTATAATTTACAACCGATCACTCAGCGAAAGATCTGTACCCAAAGACTGGAAAGTTGCCCAAGTTACTCCAGTATTCAAGAAAGGCAATAGGAGTGATCCCCAAAATTACAGGCCTATCTCATTGACGTCGATTTGCAGTAGGATTTTGCAACATATACTTTGTTCGAATATTATGAACTACCTCGAAGAGAACGACCTATTAACCAATAGTCAACACGGATTCAGAAAGTATCGCTCTTGCGAAACACAGCTTGCCCTTTATTCACATGAAGTGTTAAGTGCCATTGACAAGGGATCTCAATTCGATTCCATATTTCTGGATTTCCGGAAGGCTTTTGATACTGTACCCCACAAGCGGCTTCTAATGAAATTGCGTGCTTATGGAATATGATCCCAATTGTGGCGATTGGATTCACGATTGCCTATCAGAAAGGACACAGTTCGTTGTAATTGACGGTAAGTCATCGAGTAAAACAGAAGTGATATCTGGCGTTCCACAGGGAAGCGTTATAGGTCCCCTACTCTTCCTCGTGTTTATAAACGATTTAGGAGACAATCTGAATAGCTCCCTTAGACTGTTCGCCGATGATGCTGTCGTTTATCGGTTAGTTTAGACAAAATCTCTACTTGGTGCGAAAATTGGCAATTGACAATAAATAAAGAAAAGTGTGAAGTAATACACATGACCACTAAAAGAAATCCGCTGAACTTCAATTACGCGATAAATCAGTCAAACCTTAAGGTCGTAAATTCTAACAAATACCTAGGAGTTACAATTACGAACAACTTTGACTGGAGAGAACACACAGAAAATATTGTGGGGAAGGCGAATCAAAGGTTACGTTTCATTGTCAGAACGCTTCGAAGATGCACCAGATCCACCAAAGAGACTGCCTACATCACACTTGTGCGTCCTCTCCTGGAGTACTGTTGCCCCTTGTGGGACTGACGTAAGATATTGAGAAGGTTCAGAGAAGGGCAACTCGTTTTGTTTTATCACGTTACGGGGGAGAAAGCGTCACGGAAATGTTGCACGAATTGGGGTGGAAATCATTAAAAGAAAGACGTTATTCATTGTGGCGTGATCTGTTTGCGAAGTTTCAATCACCGACTTTTACTTATGAATGTGAAAACATTTTGCTAGCACCCACCTGCTTAGGGAGACATGACCATCCCAATAAAATAAGAGAAATCAGATCGAAAACGGAACGATTTAGGTGTTCTTTCTTCCCGCGCGCTATTAGAGAATGGAACGGTAGAGAAAAGTTACGAAAGTGGTTAATGAACCCTCTGCCAGGCACTTAAGTGAGATTTGCAGAGTATCTATGTAGATTTAGATGTAGAATAAGAACTGAAAAAAGACTATGACCACAATTATTTTATGTATGATTTTACTGTCATAAATAATGAATTTCAATGTGTAAATCGTGGCGACTTGTTGTCATGTGTTAAAATGAAACCTTCAGAGCTGATGCATCTTTTCTCAATATTGCAAGAATGCTCAAAAACTTTGGGTTTTTCGAAAGGATACTGAAAACCTTTAACCAGCATCAAACTACAACAATACAATAATAAAATGTCATTGTTATTAATTGATAAAAAGTAATAGGTATCGAAAATTCGTTACCAACTGCAAACTACTATAATCCAGTAGTAAAAAGCTATTGATTGAAAATAATATTAAGTCGGTGATTATTTGTTTTTCTGGCATAACAATATTTGTACATGTAACAAAATCATACAAGAAGATTGCTACCATTGTAGATAACTATAGCTGTACCACAAGAACGCTGTTAAGTCGCTTAATTAACAAGTCATCATGAGAGTGAAAAATTGTTTCATTGTTTCGCGATTGGAAACAATCATCAGTAATGAAAAATGCCATAAGCACATCTTATGCCTGTGACACTTTTGATGTCTGATTAAGGGCCAACTGAAACCTGTCAGAATTTCCCACATATTGATGTCTTGTTAAATAAGCGACTTTCGCGTAACCCGTATGGCTCGGTAGCACAGTGGTAGAGTGCCAGACTATGAATCCAATGGTCGCGTGTTCGATCCCCACCAGATACTAGGATTTTTATCTTTCATCTCTCGCAATGCTGCTGATGTGAAAAATATCGAGTAGCAACGTGGTTCGGAACCCACTTTAAACTGTAGCTCCCCCTATTTCTGGCTGGGTAAGTCAGTTCCAAGGTCGGAGGAAGGCAACGTCATACCACCCTCCAAACAGGGCGATGCCTATAGTCGGGCCGCCGAAAGAACGACCCTGACAGTTCTCGCACGTGGGCCGCTGAGGGTGGGGGGACACCTAACCACCAACCTGAGCTCTGGAATTCGTAAACGTTGCCCGGGTAACGGTGCCGCGTTGCCACCCTGCCACTCAAGGTCGCGCGGGGTGGCAGGCTTCAGTCGCTGCAAAGCATCCATCTGTCATGTGTTCATCGTTACCGGTTTTGTTCATGCCTTTTCACCTGTCGTTAATTTCAGACGTGTGCGAGATGGCTTCTTGCTCTAACCGTAAGAAAGTCACTTTTGTGACCAATGGACTGGCTGTCGAAACTCGGACACTATACTATGGCAGTCAACAGCGATTGTAAACGAATGAGGCAAAAAAAACACTCTTCTCTTTATGTAAGAAGACCAGTCATTTCACTGGAAGAGGCGATTTTACTACTTGTAAAGTGGTAGTCCTTATTTGTTTACCCTCTTGGCAGACTGCCACAATACAGTGTCCGAGTAATAACACTGAGTTTCTGGAAAATGGTTATAGAAGATGAAATATATAAACAAAATTCTTCAACTAGCGACCTTTGGCTGAAGACTAAATTATACATTATATTTAATGGAATACTGGAACATATGATACTTTAACTCGACATATATTTCTAAACCTTTCTTTTTAACTGCAAAAAGAGTGTTTTTCATTAATTCGTGGTTGTTATCGGGCGTTCACACTTTAGTAATACATAGCAACGGTTCCAAAATATTCGGACGTGATATTCGTACGCCGGCGACTGGCACGGCGTAACAACAAACAGCCGCGTAGCAGCATTGGCAACATAGCCGCTAGCTTTCAGAGTCGTTATTTCGGCGGCTCGACTATAGTAAAGCACTGTGGTGTTCAAACTAATCTTCGGACTGTTGACTGCTTTACCTTTTCACGTAACCCTGTCACTTCCGTGTAGCACTTCTGTCATTGTAGATCATCACTCAACGTAGATTTGCCATCGAACATGCTGCTACTGCAGCCTCCTGCTACCACGACCCCTGAGCAAGACTTCGCGACCCCAGGTTGAAAAACACTGTCTTAGAGTGTCACTCGTGCTACCTACATCCAACTGGCCGACGATGAAAAAGGGTCACATTGTGGATTTCTGAGTGGCAGGTTGTGGATGTGCTGCATCAGTTATACAACGATGCTGGTTACAATGGTCAAGAGGACATTCTGAACCCAGTAGAAGAGATTCTGCATATGCTCGCAGTACAGACATCCGCCGTGATTGTCTTATCGTAAGGACAGCAGCGGCAGATCGTATAACTACCACAGCACACATAACAGTGTTTGTGATCCCAGAAGTGTCAGTTGCCAACCGGTTACTAACTGTGTGACTGCGGGCTGAAACACCTCTAGCCCATCTTCCACTCAGCCTCAGCATCAGTGTGCATGGCTCTTCTGGAACTCTCAGAGGATCACTTGGAACGGTGAACTGTGGACTTCTGTGGCGAAAGCAGATACTGTCGGTAAGCAAGAGATAGTCGTTGGCAAGTACGACTTAGACCTGGCGGCTGCTGCATTTGTACAGTGCATGCGTCCAAGATACGCTGGCCTCACCTCAGGCTTTGTGCTCAGAGGTGCGTAAGCTACAACTTTCGCTCACCTTCGTGGAGGGAATGCTAACCAGCTCTCGGTGTGTGCGAAATGATAGAAGACTCGTTATTTTGCCATTAAAATACGTCCAGTTGTTCGAAACCTAAGGGATCAAACTGCTAAGGTCATCGGTCCCTACACTTACAAACTATTTAAACTAACTTATCCTCAGGGTAGCACACACTCGCGTGCCCAAGGGAGGATTAGAATCTCCGACGGGAGCAGTCGCATAGCCGGCCGCTGTGGCCGAAGGGACTAAGGCGCCCCAGTCACGGTCTGCACGGCCACTACGGTCGGGGGTTCGAATCCCCACTCGGGCATGGATATTTGTGCCGTCCTAGTTCGTAAGTAGTTAATAAGTAGTTTGTAAGCTTAGGGACTGATGACCCCGTAGTCAAGTCCCATAAACTATACAAACATTTGAACATTTTTGAGCAGCTGCATAATCCTTAATATGAAGCCACAGACTGAGCAGCCATTGCAGAATATGTCTACTGTTGACGTATTCTTGTAATTATGAGTTTTCAATTAGAAACAGAGCAAAAGAAATGAATTTTGGCTTAATTAAAGGAATTGCATGCAGGTTGACAGCAATCCTGGATAATTTCAGTTATTTATTAACTGACAGTAGGAACCACACAACACAAAAATTTGAATGAATTATTCTCTCCCCTTAAATGTTATCCCTTTCATCCCAACGCTACTTTTTTCTTTGCATTCTTGAAAGCGTTAATCTCGATCTTTCTTCCGTAAATGTTTATGACTACCCTTATGTGTTAGACAAATCAACAACAGATTGCAGCAGTATGCCCTCCGAGGTGCGATGATAGTAATGTTTAGTGTGAGCCGCTATTCTGATGTTCAGATCAGCTGCTGTGTCCTGCTAGCTTTTTCACCTTTGTTCTTCTCTCAACATTAATACAGGGTGCCCAGAAAAGGACACCCTGATTTCAAAATTAAATATCTCGAAAACAAAGATCGATAGAGGATTGCAGTAAACAGTATGTTTATTGTGAAAGCTGTAAGAAGTTTATACAACAGTTTGAGATAATAGTAATCGCCATACGTAATACCTAGTATAAATAGTGATCCGAAGCCCAGAGCGATCAGTTCCACTATTGAAAATGAAAGGAGGTTAGCGTACCGAAGGAAGAGATTAAAACCGTGTACTCCATTGAACAACGCGTTTTTCTCGTGCTAGAGTACCACAGGTTAGAAGAGAGTCCTACGGCAACAAGGCCAAGTTTTCAAGCACGATTTAATGTTCCAAAAGGACCCAATGCGAAAACCATTCGTACGCTCTTCGCAAAATTTCAACGAACCGACAGCGTAACTGATGATCTAGTGGGGCATGTTGGCCGCAAGCAAACCGCAGTTACGCCTGAAAATATCGCCACAGTTTCTGGAATTATTCCGCGAAATATAATGTCATCCGTCCGTAGAATTGCATCTGAGACTGGTTTGAAGTGTTCCAGCACGCAGAAAATACTGAGAAAGGGCCTACACATGTTTCCATTCAAAATTCTAACGCACCAGGCCATACCCGTACGAGCTGTGCAACAAAGGGTTGCCTTTGCTAATCAGATGCTCACAATGATTGATAGTGAAGGATTTGATGTTGGCTGCATCTGGTTTACAGATGAAGCACACTTCCACCTGAATGGATACGTGAATAAGCAGAACTGGCGATTTTTGGGTTCCGAAAAGCCTTATTGGTATGAAGCGAAACCCCTGTATTCTTCTAAAGTTACTGTGTGGGCTGCAGTATGCAGCAGAGGCATTATTTGCCCTTTTTTCATTCGAGACACGGTCACTAGTGCACGTTACGTTGCAATTTTTGAACAATTTGTCGCCACACAGCAAGCGTTAGAGGATCGACCAGGTAATAAATGGTTTATGCAAGATGGAGCCCGACCACATCGATTTCGCTTTCTTGAGGAATACTTCGGGAATCGAGTCATTGCTTTGGAATATCCCAAATTTACTGGTGCAGGCATGGATTGGCCTCCATATTCGCCGGATCTGACTCCCTGAGACTTTTTTTTTTTTTTTTTTTTTTTTTTTTTTTTTTTTTTTTTTTGTGGGGCACAGTGAAAGACATGGTCTACCCGAAGCATCCCGACACGCTGGACGAGCTTGAATCGGCGATCTCTGTCGCATGTGAATCCATTTCGGTTAAGACACTACGAAATGTGATGGCGAATTTCATTCTTCGTTTGTGCCACCTGTGTAGTGCCAGTGGTGAACATTTTGAAAACATTGTGATGTGCTTGTTTTCAAAGAATGTTTTCATACGATTATTTCACTTATGTATGCTGATATGAGCTGTACAGCGTATAGCGCCATCTGATAGCAGCTTTTGTAACTATTATTTCAAACTGCTGTATAAACTTCTTATAGCTTTCACAATAAACATACCGTTTACTGGATTCCTCTATCGATCTTTGTTTTCGAGATATTTAATTTTGAAATCAGTGAGCCCTTTTCTGGACACCCTGTATTTATAGGGAAAGTTTTTCGTAGTGTGGTAAAGTTACCGTGTATCACTTACTGTAAAATAGTAATACATTTTGAATGATTTATACTCAGTACATCTACTGAATTATGACTGTTGCCATATGGTTTTTTTTTTTTTCGAAATAAGTTGAAAAACTTTTGACAACATCAGTTATGTACCTAAATAACCCTAGTTTACGTAATTGAAAGTATATTATTAGGCAATAAAAAGGTTAAAATGTCGCAAACGAAGAGGCGCTGCAGCACAGGTAGGGTGCTGCAGTGGCGAGTGGCACGAGCAGAGAGTGACGCGAACACCACCTAGACAAGGCCTCACAACTGTCCGTGCTACGTCACAGTGATCAGGCCGCGGCCACCAGCGGAATGTCTGTCCGCTGTGGCACGCCCCCTGCCTCGTAGCGGGCAGCCAGTAAGCTGGCGGCCTGGCCTGGTCAGTGTGACGTAACACGGCCAGGTGTGAGGCCTTGTCTCTAGGTGGTGTTGGTGAGGCACAGCCCAGCGGGTTGGCGGGTCGGCAAGCAACTAGTTGGCCCATGCGTTCCCTGCATCTGGCCTGGAGGGCTGCGCTCAGCCACGTCCAGCCCGGCGGGCTAGACGGACTAGCCAGGCCAGCCCCCAGCCCGTATGGGCTGGGCAGGCTGAAATGAGCGCCGTGCAGAACTCTGGTCGTGAAGCCACTGTTGCACTGCATTTCGCACGTCCACCTTAAGGCAAATTGGCGACCATGCTTAACATCCTAGAGTGGCCTGAACAAGTGAAAGTCACTTGGAGCAAGATCTGGGCTATAGGGAGGCTGTTCCAAACCTTCAGATTTCATTCTTTTGGTAGCTTTAATAGTGTGATGAGCCATGCGTGGCCGTGCATTGTCATGCAACAACAAAACCTTCTTCAACAGCAAACCTCCGCATTTGGTGCTACTTGCTGGCTTCCGGATCTTTTCCAACAATTCACTATACCTCACACTGTAGATAGTCGTTCCCATTTCCATTAAATCTGCCCGTATGGACCCCTGTGAGTCCCAAAACACGGTTAATATAACCTTTAATGTGGATAGCCCCATTTAGAATTATTTTCTTTCGGCAATCAAGGGTATTTCCACTCCATACTTTAGCACTTTCACTCAGGTTCGTATTGATGCACCTATGTTTCATGTTCGGTGACAGTTCTGCTCAAAATGTATCGCCTTCATTGTTGAAGCGAGTGAGTAAGTGTTGACTGATGCTAACATGGTTGAGTCGTCGAGAAGCTTTCTTGGTAGCCACTGTGCGCAGACCTTATGGAAGTCTAGCCTGTAGTGGATGCTGTGGTGGGCAGAGCCATGGCTAATGTTCAAAGTGGACAGCGATTTGCCTATTCGCCAGAACCATATCTCTAGCTTGCTGAATGTTGTCACCTGTAATGAAAGTTGATGGCCATCCCGCTCCCTCTTCATGTGTGACACTTGTTTGACCACTTTTAAACTTCTCGCTCCACAAAAACACAGTTTTATCTAATGGTGGTCTTCTCCCAAATTGGGATGATAGTCTTCGGCACATTACAACCAGAGGAATCGGACCGCTCGTTGTTCCTCATTGGTGCACACCTGTAATGAAGCTGCAACATAAGGAAGAATGATGGCAAAAAGGATCCAACACAGCTTTACCACAACATGTGCGAGGACAAAAGGTAACGTGTGCAATGTAACAAACATTGTATCAAAAGTGTAAATAATTTTTTACTTGCCCTCGTACATGCGACTAATTTCGTTGTGATCAGACAATCATTCAGTGATGTTCAGGAATGTTCCACAATGATCTGGTAAGTTCCAGGATGTTCCTGAACATTCAGAAATCCTCCCGAATATTACAGACTATTCCCGAAAATTCCAGAACATCCAGGATCATTGTGGAACATTTCCGAACTCTCTAGAATGTTGTGGAATGCTCTAGAATGTTCTTGTGTACTTTTTTCAAGAGATCCTCATTCAGCACCACTTGATACACCACCATCAGTTTCATGTTGTGAAATGGTTTGCGTTGAACCAGCTGTTGATAAAACTGTTGATAAGTAGCTGAGATATACATGAAGTCACATGGTAGGCGATCCTTCAACTTCTGTTCGTTGATCGGCAGGAACGTATGTCACATTATGATGGCTGCCTGCCTTTAGACTGCTTCTGGACAAAGATGCACTTTGCTTCTTCCTGGTATGTATACGTGAAATACACTTCAGATGTCCGCCTCCGTACCTCAGCGGTAGCGTCGCTGACTACCACGCAGGAGACCCGGGTTCGATTCACGGCAGGGGACTGGGTGTTGTGTGTTGTCCTAGTCAACATCATCTCAACATCATTGGCACGTAAGTTGCCCACGCGGCGTCAAATAAAAAAAAAAAAAGACTTACAATAAGGCGGCCGAACGAACCCGCAAGCGATCTCCCGGCCAAGAAAGCCATACGCTCATTTCTATTTTTTCACACTTCATATGGTCGTTCTTCTAAGACAGCAGTTTCCCGTGCTTTAAGCCACATCACTTTATCAATATTGGTGTCGTACCTATATTGTCGATTCTGCACCACTTATTTGAAGTCGTATTTGTCCTAATTCATTTCGTTAACTGGATATTGCCTGTAGGCGACCTTACTTATTCTCATTATGGTTACCCACTGATCTGGAACATACAAAGACTGGTTCTTTTTTTCTGTTTTTGTTCAGAGGATGCACTGACTGGTGAGTCACCTTAATTCTGGGAGAGCCGCCGTTCCCCAAAATGATATGTGGTACTTATTCGAAACTTTATAGATACAAAATAAATAAATAAAATAAAAAATAAAACATATGAAGTAGGAATAAATTCCTATTTTGACCTCCACAGCTTTAGGAATAGAGATTTAATGTCTTGGAAATCTTTACCAGCTTGCTTCTGAAAGAAATGATAAAGACAGATAGGAATTTCATTTGGACCACGGTGGGCAATTGCCTCACGCGAAGAAATGACTTTCTTTGTTTCCCATGATGGATACTGTGAAACTGAAGGTGGAATACTTCCGTTTGCAGTAAAAAGGCTCACATCTGACAGAGGAACAGTCAATAGTTTCTGCGGATCAAAACATGCGCTGATAATGGACTTGTCGCAGACTGAAGTGAATTTGTATTTTCCTTTGGGTTCCCTACACTAGCTTTATTTGCAATGTGAGAGGTGTATTTGTCTGTCAACATTTGTCTCTCCTCTCCAGAAGAGCTGGCATAAATGTCGTATAATTCACACTGAAGTTTTTAATTCTGGCACCTTTCTCATAGCAAAAACACCCTAATATAACTTACGGCCCTTTTGATTACTGGATGCGTTCCTCAGAGAAGTTCCGATTTTTCAGAATCTGCTATTAGTGCTAAAGTTGTACTGATAGAGATACGACGATTATACACTAGAAAAACAGTAAAATAATAGTGTTGGCGAACTTCGTAAATAAGTTAATACTGGAATGATAAAGTTGAAGTCCAGACGTCCGAGTTCCCTTGAAAGTTCGCGTTAATTACTCATTCTCGATATGCTAACAACTCTTGAGGCACTGCGGAGGAACTGTATCAAGTGAATGCAATGTTCTGCGAAGCGTAGCGCTCCCTGACTATGCATTTTGACCTGAATCTATGAAAACTGGCCGTATGTGGCGGGTATTTAACTATGCTTCAGCCACATCATATTTGACAGACGTAGTGGTGTAACGGCAGAGACTGGAGGGACAGAAAACAATATACGGCGCGGTGCGCTCACACCCCGAGCCACAGTCTAACATACCAGTCGCGACACTCACTGGTTTAAAATCTGTTACCAACTGACAGCTAAGACGACACTAGCGCTCCAAGCGGAGAGCAAGGGAGCCACCTGTTGACCTCATACATATCGTAGGAATAACACCACAGACGTATATTACGAGACCGGCAAACTTGCCTCTGTGACTGAAGCCTGATGCCGACATTGCCTCACCTCACGTCAAAAAAGTTTCCGTATGGTACTACCATGATCTTCTGACACGATATGACGTTTTAAGCTTTTTGGAGTTCGTTTGAACATGATTTGCGTTCAAGCTAATAATTCAGCAATAGTTGAATTTGACATATAGGCCTACATTGTCGAATTGTGTTATGAGAAGAACGTGTTATGTATGCTTAACTTTTACTTACCGTCCTGGCGGCATCGTGTGATTATGTTGTCAATCGTGTAACATTGGCATTAGCCAATCGCGTGACAACACAAACGCTTAGTCAAGAAATCTTCGTTTTGCTGAGAGAACGAGGGTACATACAAGAACCTGTTAACCGTAGAGAAGGAACAGCATTGTTTATGTAGTTCATAATCTGTACGAGAGAGACTAATAAAGTCACACTGTGGTGATTTCAAAGAATATCAACATCTTTGGTGAGGGCTTCCAACCGTTTTGTTGCTGTTGCCAACATAATCATACAAGGTCGTCGGGAGGTAAGTAAAATTTTACCTTTAAGTACCGGTATATTTGAAGCAGACTGTATTTATCGGAAAACACTAAGAAGAATAGCGATTGTGTTATCAACGACAAATAACACATTTATAACGGTCATATTATTAAAAGAAAAGCCGAAGTTGATAGAATCTGGTAACAGATTAGGCCTAATAAAAACAAAAAACGCGACGCGACTCATTAGTGTATGTGTCAGAGATTTCGTAACAACTTTCAAAAGAATAAGGATTCGTGCTATTCGTGATAAACAACACTTTTAAAATGACTATACTACTGAAAGAAAATCCGAAGTTGTATGAAATTGGTAACAATAATAACAGCAAATCAATGAAATTCATTACTGTATGTGTTGAAGCTTAGCGGCCTACTCCAGCTAAAAAAATTACAGCCATATACAACACACGAATTTCATATACGTCAAAACTCTAAAGACAGCATAGTTACGTCAGTTCATCCGTATTTTTACGGCCGTTTTCTGTACTAACTCACACGACTGCTTGCTAGTTTATAGTATAGAAATATGGCGGCGAGAAATCACGGACACCAATGATACTGTATACGGCATTGCCAGTTTAGTAATACATGTCTGTGAATAATACTTTATTCTCGCACCATTTTCTACGTAATTCACAATACGACTGTTTCAAAATGTTCAAATGTTTGTTGAGCTTATGGGACTTAACTACGGGGTCATCAGTCCCTAAACTTACAAACTACTTATGAACTACTTACGAACTAGGACGGCACAAATATCCATGCCCGAGGGGGGATTCGAACCCCCGACCGTAGTGGCCGTGCTGACCGTGACTGGAGCGCCTCAGTCACCTCGGCCACCACGGCCGGCTACGACTGTTTCATTTTAGATACAAAGTTTTTAGTCTAATATCAGACGAAACGGACGATGCATAAGTAAACAGTAATAGAACTAAAACAGATGAATGAAACGATGAAAGCTAGAACCTACTCAAGCAGAAACATGTGCCTCCGAATATTTTTTGCAGCTTTCCCCATTGAAACGGAAGTAATATAAGCCTAAGAAGCGTAGCTTCAAAGTAAACGCGTATGACACACAATTTATTTTCATTTCCTTTTGTGTTTTAGTTTTTAGGACAACTGTTAGCAAAACTACGTCTTTTGTCTTTCTCATTGTTCTGTGTCGGACGAGATGCTTCCACCTAATAGTTGAAATACGTAAAAAACTTTTTTTTATAGTTGAAAGTTTACGAACTGTCCTTCTTAGGTTTACGTGTATATTTACGAAAAAAATTGTTTTGTGTTGATATTTTCTACAAATATTGGGTATTTGCCTATCTCGCTAGATGGTTTTTCATCTTATCTTCCGAACTTTCAATTTTTTTTCTAAAATGTAAGGTTTCAGAGTCTTGTAGCATATTCTTCAGAATGTTACTTTATATTTTAGGCCCATCATATGCTTTTTTATGTACCTTTAGAGTAAATGTTCAAATGTCTGTAAATCTATCGGACCAAACTGCGTGGTCATCAGTCCGTAGCTTACAAACTACTTAAACCTAGGTAAACTAACCTAAGGAACACACACACCCATGCCCCAGGTAGGACTCGAACCGCCACGGCGAGCAACCGCGCGCTCTGCAGCGTGACGCTTTAGACCGTTCCCCCCCCCCCCCCCCCCCCCCCTCTCAGGTCGTTATTTTGGTTCGTTCTTGGTTGTTCGTTGAATCTTTGGCTCAGCTTTTTTTATTACAGAGGGCGTTTAGCCCCCTGACCGGGCGCGCTGAGCCACGGCGCCCGGCAACCGTTCGGCTACTCCACCGCGGCACCTTTAAGAGATCCAGACTGCAGTACATAGTTGCATATAGACACTATGAGCCATTTTCTACTCCTAGAAAGGTCAAACTATCAGTATTATATATGAATATATGCAATTTTCAGGTAAATCATAAGGGAAAATTTTTAGCAGAATGATTGTTACTTCCCTCTCAGTCTCCTTAGGAAATTTGAAAACAGACCAATGAGGTATTTTTTCTGGTGATTGCTACGTTTTATTGGGTTACAAGCGTTCCATATTCCGGAAAGCATCACGAAAACGAATAGAAACTACGAATAATCCGACGTACAAAGCGAGAAATACCGCGAACTCAGTAGTGTCCCCTGCTGGCCGCTAGGTTCGCCGCTGTCGCTGTAGGTAACAAAAATTCGCTGTAGTGTCGTGACTAGTATGTTAGATTGTGCCCTGAGCCACGAACCCTTCGGGCCGAACAATTGGCTGCGGTAGCTACGGCCCCACTTACCAGCCTTCAAACCGTTCCGTCGGCAGCGCGCCCTCCTCGACCACGCGGTCATTGTTTACAGGCTTCCAGCCCAACTCTGAGGTGTTCCAGTGCCGCTCTCCAGCCACTCTCGACCGCCCAGAAGCAAAAACCGCCACTGGCCCCCTCGCCTTTGCGTCCACTCATGAGCCACTAACGACACATCGACACGGAAGTGTCAGTTACCATCTCATTAGATTTGATTAATGTTGTTCAATCTGTACATTGAGCAAGCAGTGTAGGAATGGAAGGAGAAATTTGGAGAGGGATTTACAGTTAATGGAAAAGAAATAAATAGTTTGCGGATGGCCGATGACATAGTAATTTCGTCAGAGACTGCAAAGGATCTGGAAGAACAATTGAATGGAATGGACAGTGCCTTGAAAGGAAGATATAAGATGAACATCAACAAGAGTAAAACGAAGTTAATGGAATGTAATGTCAGAAAATCAGGCGATGTTGAAGGAATTAGATTAGGTAATGAGACAATTAAAGTAGTAGATGAATTTTGTTATTTTGGTAGCAAGGTAACTTCTGATGGCCGAAGAAGATATAAAATGCAGAAAAGCGTTTCTAAAGAAGCGAAACTTGTTAACATCCAATATTAATTTAATTGTTAGGAAGTCCTTTCTGAAAGCATATGTCTGTAGTGTAGCATTGTATGGCAGTGAAACATCGACGATAAGGAGTTCAGACAAAAAGATTATAGAAGCTTTTGAAATGAGGTGCTACAGACAAATGATGAAGATTAGATGCCTAATGAGGAGGTGCTTAACCGAATTGAGGAGAAAAGGAGTTTCTGGCATATCCTGACTAAGAGAAGAGATAGATTTGTAGGACACATTCTGAGACATCAAGGAATTGTCAACTTAGCATTAGAAGGAAGTGTGTGGGGTAAAAGTCGTAGAGGGAAACCGAGGGACGAATACAATAACCAGATTCAAAAGGATGTAGGTTGCCGAACATATTCTCAGATGAAGAGACTTGCACAGGACAGGGTAGCGTGGAGAGCTGCATCAAACCAGTCTGCGGACTGAAGACCACAACAGCAACAACAATAGATTAATACTTGTTCCATAGATCATAAATACGACTTTTCGCAACAATGTGGAGCGTGTCGGTTTAATAAATAGTGTCTATACATGATGCTCAATATTTTAAGGATATTTTTATTATTTCTTTATTTTTATGTATTTTTAGCGAAATTACTAAGTTTTATCTAAAAAATCATCTGAAGTGTAGAAGGAGTTGCCTTTAATAAATTCTTTTAATTTCTTTTTAAATATTAGTTGGCTATCTGTCAGACTTTTAATGCTACTTGATAAGTGACCGAAGCTTTTTGTGGCAGCATAATTCAACCCCTTTCTATGCCAAAGTTAGATTTAACCTTGAATAGTGAATATCACCATTTCTCCTAGTGTTGTAGCTATGCGCACTGCTATCACTTTTGAATTGACTCGTATTTTTAATAACAGGTTTCATGAGTGAATATATAGAGGGTGAACCACGTAACACTTGCACCGAAAACATTGTGGAAACGGAAAGTGCGATTGATGTGCTGTTCTCACAGAATTGATTGGTAGTCAAGGACTCGTATTTTTAGCCAATAAACAGATTGTAATACTACTTAGAACGTGTATTTTTATGCAAATATACAGTTTTTTAAAGGAACAATGGTTGTTTCTATCATGCTCTGGAATTTCTGATACCAGCTGTGTACAAAAAAATTTGAATGACATTTTTATCAGGTTTAGTTTGGCAACTACAACCGTTCAAAGTTTCGGAGGCGGAGACTCCGATAGCGTAGCTGCCTGGCCGAGTGACTATCCCCTGGGGCACGGCCCACTGTCTCATGACCACCAGCCAGTCAGCTACGCTGTCGTAGTCTCCGCCCCCAAAACTTTGAATCGTTGTAGCTGCCAAACTAAAAGTGATAAAAATGTCATTCAAAATTCTTTTTACACAGCTGGTGTCAAAAATTCCAGTGCATGATAGAATCAACCATTGTCCCATTTGAAAAATTGTATGTTTGCATAAAAATACACTTGTTAGGTATTTTTACAATCTGTTTATTGGCTAACAATACGAGTACTTGACTACCAACCTATTCTGGGATAATCGCACATCAATCGCACTTTCCGTTTCCGCAATATTTGCTGTGCAAGTGTTAGGTGATTCACCCTGTATATTGTGAAGCTACAGTCTAGGTCCCAAGATCCTTAAATAAATGTCTGCAGACTGATCTTGGGTGGGCTCCAGCAATTATTCTGATTACACGCTTTTGAGCAATGAATACTTTTTTACTCAATGTTGAATGCCCCAGAATATGCGAAAGCAATGAATGAAAATACAGCTAATTTACTGAGATTATCACCAAACTTTGCAATGATCCTGATAGCATAAGTAGCTGAACTCAAACGTTTCAGCAGATCTTCAATGAGTTTCTTCCAATTCAATCCTTCATCAATGCAAACACCTACAAAGTTTGAAAATTCTTAGCTACAGATTTCAGTTATTAATGGAGTCGTGCCATTTACTGTATGAAACTGTATATACTAGGTCTCATCAAAGTTAAATTAGAGTCCATTTGTAGAGAACTACTGCTAAAACAGCTGTGTACACTACCATAGAACACGAATTCGACTGAACCTACACTGACCAAGAAACAACAAACTTAGTTCGTAACATCATTTCCTAGCATGGATTAAAACTAGACAATCAACTGCCAAAACAGAATAAAAACATTATTAGAAATCAATATGTTCACCAGCAAAATATCTACCCAGAGAAGCATTTTTATACATTGAAGAGCCAAAGAAATTGGTATAGGGGTGTGTATGCAAACACAAATATATGTAAACACTCAGACGACGGTGCGACGTCGGCTAGGCTTATATAAAGTCCCTTTTAAACGACCGACTTTCTTGTCTCACAAGGGGAGGCCGCCATTGTGAACTTCAGATTCGAATCATACTGCGCATAACGAAAGCTCATGGCCAGAGGTGTAATTTGGCAAAACACCAAAATGCACTTCTCAGCCGTTGTCGAGAAATTCGACAATTAAAGAAAGCCATTGCTGTGAAATACTATATCGCACGAACCAGAGTGATAGATATCACAGAAGTATGGAAAGCAGAGAAAAACACGACATCGAGCACATCTGATAAACGATGCGTTTTTACAAGAACAACTGTTTCTTAAATTATCTTTTGGGAAACACACCTGATTGACATTCTGAAAAAATGTTCTATCGTTCGTCAGGTTTGACTTACACTATACGTATTCGTTTCGGAATATCGTTTATACTTCTTCCCTTAACTATACGTGGTAAACATTATGAAAACAATTAATAACGCTTGTGAAATACAACTTTGTTTGCGGAAAACATAATGATGTTCGAAGTCGCCAGTTGCATGTAATAAGTTGTTTGAAAGTCGTTTGTCGTGGAAAAACTGGCGACTTCGAACATCAAATGTTATT
This sequence comes from Locusta migratoria, assembly GCA_026315105.1. Lineage (NCBI taxonomy): Eukaryota > Metazoa > Arthropoda > Insecta > Orthoptera > Acrididae > Locusta > Locusta migratoria. The sequence goes on from CM048749.1 coordinate 125,795,974, forward strand.
AATTTTTTTTTTTTTTTTTTTTTTTTTTTTTTTTTTTTTTTTTTTTTTTTTTTTTTTTTTTTTTTGTTAAGCTTAAGGGACTTAACCACGGGGTCATCAGTCCCTAAACTTACAAACTACTTATGAACTACCTATAACTAAGGACGGCACAAATATCCATGCCCGAGGGGGGATTCGAACCCCCGACCGTAGTGACCGTGCAGACCGTGACTGAAGCGCCTCATCTCCTCGGCCACCGCGGCCGGCTGTTATTAATTGTCTGTGTGTGTGTGAGTGAGTGAGTGTACATTTGAATTACAAAAAACAAATAATAAAAAAGTTGCATGCGAAGATTCGATCCGGAGACCTTCGGATTACAAACCCGAGCGCTTACCTCTGCGCCACGCCTCTGTACAATATTACTAACTCGTAGAGATTATAGAGATTATTTCAACGCAACGGCTTTTTTTTTATTGTGGATTTTCTCGACAACGGCTGAGAAGTGCATCTTGATGCTTTGCCAAATAACACCTCTGTCCATTAGACTGCATTATGCGCAGTATGAATCGAATCTGTATTTCACAATTGGCGGCGTCCCCTTGTCAGTCGACTACTCGAGCCGCGTGCGTCTACTGCAGCGCTCCTGGTGTGTTATTCGTGTACTGCGTTTCGCCTGTATCAAGTGATCGTTTTCGTTTAGACGATAGCACTAAAATTGTAGGGCTGTCTGCTGTGTAGTTTCGCATCTGAATGACGAAGTGAGATTATAAGGCACTTTTTACGTGGGAACAGGAAATGATATTGAGTTTACTGATGAATAAAGGATAGCGTTGCGGAGATGATTGATGTACTCCAGTGAGAGACGCTCTGTAGCTCGGTAGGGGCTTTTGTCGAAGATTCGAGAACATAACTTTACCGAGGAGTCTAGCAGTATATTGCTACCTCGTACGTATATCTCGCGAAGAGATCATGAGGAAAAAATCAGAGAGATTAGAGCCCACACAGAGGCATACCGACAATCTTTCTTATCGCGAACAATACAAGACTGGAACAGGAGGGAGAACCGATAGTGGTACTGAAGGTACCTTCCGCCACACACCGTCAGGTGGCTTGCGGAGTTTGTATGTAGATGTAGAGATGTAGAGAGATATTTGATATTCTCGTCTAATATCATGTGGTAAATTCTGTACTCTATTGATGACCTAAAAAACACAAAAGCATCACCCAAAAATCTCAAAACTTATATATTGATTAGCTGACGAAAATTTATACTTGCAAGCACATAAAACAATTCCGAAAATGAAGTAAAAAGCACATGTTTACTTTAGTTATCTTGTTTTCTTACTAATGGCCAAATTACGTCGAAAAACATTTTCTCTCCTAATAATTGCCGGCCGCGGTGGCCGAGCGTACTGCGGCGCGCCAGTCACAGTCTGCATGGCCACTACGGTCGGGGGTTCGAATCCCCCCACGGGCATGGATATTTGTGCCATCCTTAGTATTAGCTAGTTCATAAGTAGTTTGTAAGTTTAGGGACTGATGACCCCGTAGTTAAGTTCCATAAGCTCTACAAAAATTTGAACATTGAATCTTCTACTAATTCTGAGTCTTTCAGTGTTAAAATAATTTTCATTAAGACATCTTTACATAGGGTGTTTCAAAAGGGTCTTTACAACTTCGAAAATTAATATATATTTATGAAATCGGGTACAGAGATGGTTGTAGTGTTGTTTCAAGCCGGCCGCGGTGGCCGAGGAGACTGAGGCGCTCCAGTCACGGTCTGCACGGCCACTACGGTCGGGGGTTCGAATCCCCCCTCGGGCATGGATATTTGTGCCGTCCTTAGTCTTAGCTAGTTCATAAGTAGTTTGTAAGCTTAGGGACTGATGACCCCGTAGTTAAGTCCCATAAGTTCTACGAACATTTGAACATTTTTTGTTGTTTCAAAAGAAAACACGTCAAGTTTTGACTCGCGTAGTTCGGTAGTGCAGAATCGCACCGCAACAAGCGCTAGCGGCAGTTCCGTTAAAGATGGCTGCCTTCACTGGACCCGAGTGTGCTACCTGTGTGTTTTGGTTTGAAGAATCAATTTAGGCGACAACACTTCAGCGTAAATTTCGTATCAAGTCTGCTAAATATCCTCCTAGTAGGCCTACAATTTATGAGTGGCATAAAAGTTTTGTGGAAACGGGGTGCTCAGTAAGACATAAGAAAGTACTAGGTCATCCAAGCACATCTGACGAAGTTGTTGAGCAAGTGAGACAGTTTTTTGCCAACAGCGGTACGAAATCGACCAGGCGTGCATCTCGTGAACTGCAAGTCCCACATACAACAGTTTGGCGTGTGTTGAGAAAACGTTTGCATTTGAAACCGTACAGATTGTCGCCTTTACAAGCAATTAAAGACACTGACAAGATTGCCCAGAAGAACTTCCGTGCAGTTATGTTGGACCGAGTGGATGATGAACATTTCTTGGACAACATAATCTTTTCTGAAGGGTCAACTTTCGAGTAGTTCCATCACATTCGGCGATGGTAGAACGTAGGGAACATATACAGAATGCCATACCGTAAGTACAGTATTTAACGTACCAAATCAGTAACCACAGCTGAAGTTGAAGGAAAAATGTCACAGACGTGGCAATAAATCTGCAAAAGCAATCAAACTGTTTCTCATCAAAGAAGACATAAAGTTCACAATTGTTGCTACAGCTGAACTACAAACGGCAAGAATCTTCAAAACACTGGCTTTTAAAGCTGAAGTAATTGCACTCAAAATATATATGCATGTACAAGGACGAGTGAAGTGTAAAAATGTGCGTATCATTAGACTCCACAACGATTTGATATGCGTCAAAAACTGCCTGTCGTAGTAAAAACAGATCATAATATAACTTTTTGTTGTTCTTATATTCATATTCTACTTACTCTCAGCAGAATAACCTGCAAAAATACGCATTTAGTTACTATTTGTTCAAGACGACTTTGTTATTTATACCACTTAATCAGTGAAATTCGGCTGTTTTTACATTAATTTCCCGATTATGTATGTCTTTTGATGTTTTACTAATGCTTGTAACGCAAATATAATAGTAACTACTTAGTTAATTATGTACAAAAATAATTAAAACGAACTTTATTCCTTCGGCGGCTTACCCACCGCTAGGAGCGGCTAGCGTCGTTACACCTGTCAGTTGGTAATAACTTTCACAGCAGTGAGTGTCGCGACTGTATAAAATTGACTGTGATTCTATGCTCAAACACCAGAGTTACTCATCCAGTTTGTATAGAGATCAGTGGTATGCCTATACCGTTATCTTTGGCTCTCTAGTTTACGTGCAGTTTTCCAAACCTATCCGTCTGTAACGATACATAGTTAAATTTTTTTCCAATCAGTGACGCTCTTCGCCGTGGTTCCCTCCTTCTCGTAATATTTTATCTGTGAATAAGTTTGTTTCGCTCGTCTTTCGTTTCTACCGACGAGCCGAGAGGACGGAATCGCGATCACTCACTCTCTTGTTTAATGCTGTTTAGCAGTGGCGTAACTATGGGGGGGGGGGGATGAGGGGGATAGAACCCCCCCCCTCCCAGAAACCGAAAAAAAGAAAAAAAATCGTACAACAGCAATCTGGTAAAGGTAAAGATTGAAAACTTGGGGTGTTTTACCATAATCTTTCATTGGATGGGAGTGAATTAGTTTCTTCAACGGGAGTAGTAGATGGTAGTCTGTCTGGAAACTGACTAAAATTTTGCTCGTCAAGCAGATCTATCCCCCCCCCCCCCCCAAAGCCAAGTCCTAGTTATGCCACTACTGTTTAGTGTGGACTTGTCCGCAGACTGCTCTGTAATGTAAGTGTGAAGGCTGTAATATTCTATTTTAAAATATACACTATTTTGTTAAGAGCAGTATCTCCACCCTGTTTTCATTTAATAATGTCCCGTCTTTTCTTAATTATTCATTTTCTTTGAGGTTTTCAGCTCATCGATATTCCGTCGTAACATGATGTTCAGACGCCATGTTTTTCGTTTCGCGTATTTCCTTGATTAAATCCCGATCACTTACTTTAAATAATTACCTTTTTCCTTTTAGATCCTGCATCTGTAATAACTGTTTCGCGAAGTCCGATAAATTTTTCTTTTTCTTATTTTCTTTATCAAACTTTAGTAAACGGTTTGGCAACAATGACTCGCGAGGTGAAAAGTCTGAAAATTAATTTATTGCGGAAAATATCATAAGATTCATCTAAACCATTGTGATGATACTGCTGGCCCTCTCATCGCAATGTTATCGTACGAGCCGGCCGCGGTGGCCGAGGGGACTGAGGCGCTCCAGTCACGGTCTGCACGGCCACTACGGTCGGGGGTTCGAATCCCCCCTCGGGCATGGATATTTGTGCCGTCCTTAGTTGTAGCTAGTTCATAAGTAGTTTGTAAGTTTAGGGACTGATGACCCCATAGTTAAGTCCCATAAGCTCTATAAACATTTGAACAACATTATCGTCCGATACCGTCTGCGTCGGACCCGAAATCGTGTGATTTAATAGTGATATATGTTGCGTGTGAAGTTAGTTACAGACGAAATAGCCAGTCTAGAATCAGTGTAGGACAGTGTCTCGGTGATACTGTGATTAAAACAAGTGATAGATTTCTTTAATTAAGATATTCGTTTAGATGCTATCCAGACAGTTCTATAAACAATAGTTTTGTCATTGTACATTATTTGAAGAACTAGATAGACGAATTTTAGAAACTTTATGTAAATGAAAATAAATAGCATTGTATATATGTTAGGCTCATAAACAAGTTGTGTTGACCAGTTAATTGTGTTAATTAATGTGATAGTCGAGATTTAAATATTGTGATTCTTTGTATTCTTTGTGATTCTCTTGACGTAAGATTTGGAGTACATTTTGAGAATGGACAAGATATTTGATATTTCAATATATGTTAGGAACATGTATGATGTACTCATTAACAAATTAATTGACATTTAACATCGCACTTTGTTGTCAACAGAAAGATCGGAGATTTCGTCTTAAAAATATATGTGCCATGTAAAATTATTGTATGTATAGTTTTCATTTTATATTGTGATTATTTTTGTGTACATGAAATGTTTTCTTTGTGTGTTTGTTAATTGTAAATTAGTATATTCTATTGTTATGAACAATGCATAATGTAAGGTCATTATTGACTATGTTGTATATTTGCCTCACTGCCTTGCGTGGGAGAGTTCGAGTTTTGGCTTTTCTAAAGTGCACTGGAAGCTATGTCAGTCTGTGTTTGGAAATGGAAGTACTACCAGCTAAGTTCTGATGCTTTGTATACGTTTTGAAGTTGTAATGTTTTGGAGGAGAAGCAGTTTGATTGCAAATTAAAGAAGAAGTGAAAAATTGTATCTACGAGTATTTATTTCTACCACGATGCCCCAGGAGAATAATGTTGCAGCGAGCAGAACCCCCATACATCGTAATGTTGAAAAGCTAAGTATCTTGTTTGGAAGTGGTAGAAAGGAACTGTAATTTACTAAAAATCTACTAAAACATCATACCATTCAACAGCTAAACATGTTCAGCTGCTGAGATAAAGATTTTCAGAAAGAAGCTTCAATGGGTACTTTCCGTAAGTTTTCTCTGTAATGTTATTTTTGTGTGTTGCCCCTATCCCCATCTGTATTCCTCCATTTCATTCTGTTCAGTCATTTCGTGTATTAATTTCATCCACCCTTATCTAAATTATTTGCACAGATTTTATCCGATTTTTCTACGATGAAAATTTTAACAAAAATTCTTAACCTTTTAATCGCGGAGTCTAACATTGATTCATACAGGCAGCATTACAAGAATAATGTTACATCTCCCTTAATCCTGGAGAAAGGTCGCTTCTCTTTTATGCCAGATACGTCTCTGGCTCAACGAAAAACAACATAGCCAGTGTGTTATATTTCACTGTGAGCTGGTACTCGAACTGTGCGCATTTGACAGATGAAAGAGGAACTCCTCCTCCACACTGCCTGTACACGCCGTAAACCATGTCGCTTGGCTCAGGTTGTCATTAGTTAATGACTTAACACCTGTTGCTGTACTCGCTCTTAAAGCAGCTCACGGCAGCAGCCATTGCTGTTGCCTCCAGATCATTAAACAAGTACAATACTAATACGGCCTCCTATACAACCCAGTGAAGAGTTTTTACTCTTACAGTGGTGAAAAGATTGTCTACATTACGCGATTTAAAACGCTTAAACTTCTGTTTTAATGTAATTCCCGTCATTTTATTGTATAAAATTGTTTACTCTATTACATTCTCAAAAATGTTCAAATGTTTGTATAGCTTATGGGACTTAACTACGGGGTCATCAATCCCTAAACTTACAATCTATGAACTAACTAATACTAAGGACGGCACAAATATCCATGCCCGAGGGGGGATTCGAACCCCCGACCGTAGTGGCCGTGCGGACCGTGACTGCAGCGCCTCAGACCCCTCGGCCTCTATTACATTTTCAACTATCACACTGGCAAATACATCCACACAGAATGGACAACAAGATTCGAGAACCAGAAACTACACAACATATAGGCAATACAGAAGTTGAGAGAGTTATAAAAATTGGACCACACAAGTAAATAAAAATGTGCTGCTATAAACGAAGCCAACATCGAAACACGTTTATCCTGCAGGTACAATGCAAGTATCTCTGCATAAACACGTGTCCACTATGTGAATGATAAACGAAACATACATATTTCCTGTGAGTGAAAATGGCCGCTAAAACTGTCATCACATGGCATCCACCCCCTAACAAACTTACATTGTCGAACTAACCAAAAATGAACATGCTGTCAGTCACAACTAGACTGGGAAAGGCACATCTGTTACTGACTTCCGACAACGGTATCTTACCTCACAAACGTCAAGAAATTCGTACATGGTACTGCTGCAGTTCTCTGAAACAGAATTATGTTATAAGCTTTACGAAATGGTCCAAACTAGATCCCAGGCTGAGCTAATATTTCAGAATTTAAAACATATTTTAGAAATGTGTAAAGAGCATATCAAGTTGCATATACACAAGCTTAAAGCAGACTGCAGCTCTCGTAAGAACACTTAAAAGAATGAAGTCGCTTGTTATCATTTATCAGCGAAAAATACCACGTTCTAATTATAGGAGCACGTTTATAGTCAGAATGAGCATACCATTTGAAGAACATTTGCAACTGATCAAAAGTGGTAACAATTTAATAAATACAGTTTTTTAATTATTATTTTTATTTATTTCAATTATTTATTTATTTATTTTTTAGTTAGGCTACTTCACATCGTACTTAGATTGTTTGACGTTTGGTGTGGCAAAATGGTGGCATAAGACTCGAGTCACAGATTCACAGATGCGACGTCGTCATTCTGGTGTCAATGTATTAATGTATGTCTGTGCTGTCAGCCAATATAGGATACAGAGTGGATTTAAACCAGACACTTGAAATCCCCTTGCCAAGAAGGTTCCGTTGATACATCACACGCCACACTTCACAATTAAAGAAAGAAATTATTAGTGGACTGTCCCATTTGTATTTTAGTGTACGGTACCCTGACATCCCGCATTTGAAGCGACCATGCCTTACTTGACTTAAGTGTTCCACTGTCCCGACAGAATATATACCTCACAAAGATTTTATTATTTTTTATTGTTTTCATTTTTGTAACAGATCTGCACCAGAAATTGGAAACAGTACACATGTAATAAATGACAACGTAACTATAATTTGCCAAGCACAAGTGATAATGGCTCGCCAACGTGATGCCGTCACTGCTGTGTGCTGCTGTTACTGTGAGCGGTTTTAATGCCGCCGCGACCAGCTTTGATGCTGCCGCTGTTGTTACTGCTATGCTGAAGTTACGAGCCGATTGTTCATATGGAGCGACCCGCTGCTTAGCACGCCAGCGGCACCACCGAGTGGAACCTTATGAACGACAATAGTGTTACCTTAGTTCAATTTTTACACGTAGAGTATCGTGTTAATTTGTAAACACCTTCCTCTTTGGCTAGTAACATAGAAGCTGCTTAATTATTTTACGAGCTGATTATATACACTCCACTTAGAACACATTGCTCCTCTTCCACTTTCAAATTAATGCGAGCCCACTCATTTTATTTCTAGTGCAATTGGTTCCTTAGTATAATTGGTTAAATAATAAAAAGTGTAAAAGTAAGTCACAGATTAATAAATTCAATAGGCACTATTTTTTTTTTTAATGCCCCCCTTCAGAACCAGATCCTGGCTGCGCCACTGCCTCAAATGTTCATAAATTAACTTATGCTAAGGACAACACATACACACACCCATGCCTGAGGGAGGATTCGAACCTCCGTCGGCGAGAAACCGCGCACTCCAGAGCAAGGCGTATTAGAACGCTGGCCACTCCAACGCGGCCAACTACTGCCTCAGGTCAATGGAGTACAGCAACTGAACAATTTTTAAAAATGTATGTGCATCGGTGGAATGGATGAGCGCTCTAAGGCGCCTTGCTGTGAGGCGCGCGGTTGCTGCCCGTCGGAGATTCGAGTCATCCCTCGCATTCGTGTGCGTTTGTGGCTGTGTGCGTGTATGTGTGTGTGTGTGTTATCCTTGGGTTAGTATAAGTTAGTTTAAATAGTTTGTAAGCGTAGGGACTAATAACTACAGTCGTTAAATCCCATAGATTTACAAATATTTGAACAGTTGTATCGGAAAAGAACGAATTTAGAAATATTTTCTTGGTGAAAAATAGTTAGTTTCAACCTCTTTTTATCATGTGGAATTTTCTGCAAAGAAAAATTGTAGCTCGTAATTCCGTTTGCACAGTGTCTATATGATGCCATTACTCTGTGGAGTGATGAAAACAATAGGGTTACTATGGAGATTGTTTAAGGATATAATTAGAACTAAGACTGATGTTTAGAATACTTCGTAAGTTAATTATCAAAAAACTGAATTTCAGATATCATACTCAAGAAAAATATAATTAACTGTGCGAAATAAGTAACCTATGTGATTAATAACAACTGTCAGGCATAATGAAAGATGTCGTTGTTAAGGATTGACGTACAGTATTGTAAGGTGTGGGAAAGTTACCTTTTTAAAGTAACTAAGTTACAGTTTAAGTTACTTGCTTGAAAGGTAACTTAGTTGCAGTTATAGTTACAATACATTGAAAGTAACTGTAGCAGTTACAAGTATCTTTGCAGTTACTTTTAATCATTGTAATTGTACCTGTTCTGGAAATCCGTGATAAATCTTACACATTTAGAAAGGAAACAAGCTTTAATCTCAATCAATAATTAAATACATTAATACATGCATAATTAATAATAATACGCAATTTATGCATTATTAAATAAATTGTCCACAGCATCTTCTATCTCAATGCATTTCAATTTCAGTATTTGTTCATTTTCAACAAAAGTTGTTTTTCAAACGTTTCATCTCTTGAATGTTTCGTTTCATGCTGTTCGTTGTACGCGTCTCCGTGAGAACCACTGACTTTGCCTTTTGCAGTATATTCGCAGCGTCTGTTTTGCTGAAATGACAGCAATGAGCAAACATTTCAAACCGTGTATTCGCATCGAGAGCTACGCTATGAGAGGTCAAGAGGAAGAGGCGCTGCATTAATAGCAGGCAACTCAACGAAATAATCAGACGAAGAAGACGTAGTAGTCGGAGCAGGGCAAGATATATACCATAGAAAATGTGACATAGTAACGTTTCTGCTATGTTGCGCGCTCCCTACAAATCCGTTGCCAACATCACAGACAAAAACATGAGAAACCTTAAATAAAATTTTACCACCGGAAATGTAAAGTATCACATTTTCGCGTTCAGTTTAACACACTATTAGTAAAACACGTTTAAGAAATAGTATGTTGATTTAAAGATAACTTTGACTGTCCTTTGTACGTAATTTTCAGTTTTTATACTTTCTTAAATAACTGAAAAACACTAAAAATGCATTACACTTAGTTACGGAATATGCTGACCCTATAAAGATACTTGTTTGTATAAAAACAACACTACTACATGTTAGAAGTATTGCACAACGTTATTACATATTTACCTTTTGTTTAAATAAATTAGGGCAGACCATGTTTTATATATCACTGTATCCTAAATTAAATACTGATCATTTTTCACAGACTAAACTTAAAAATCCGTTTGGTACTAAGAAACTATCTTCGAAAAAGACAAAATTACTACGACTTTATACAAATCCGCATTCATAAAAAATTAGACCACAAATTGAAATACATAAAATTACGTGTCTCAATAATAGTACACCTACACAAAATTGTCAAAACAGATATATGTGCACTTCGAAAACAGAAATAATGTAAATAACTTGAGAAAATTTAACATGAGTCAAAACACTACTTTTAATTTGTGTACAATATCAAATACAAATTTCATAAAACACATACACACATTGAGATAAATAGTTAAAGCCTAAATGTGATGTTTTAATTTGTGTATTTTGGCCTATTTCAAGTATTATTGTATTATTTATTTAATAACTCAAAAACATAATCATTAGTCTTATTACGTAGTTACGCAGAAAATGTTCGACTAGAATCCATGTTTTGTCACTGTTTATAGTTACAAGACTGTAAGAGCCCTGTTACCTGCTGCTGGATTTTTAGACATTGTGCAACTATGTCTCTGCTTTAATCTTCATTTAAATGGAAATAAAATAGTCCCATATCCACTGGCATCATGTGGTCTTATTGAAGAAACTATCCTGAAACATATTATACTATTTAGCTGAATGCTGAGCATCAACAACGCAAATGTCCGTTTTCAAGAACCAAGATAAGTAAAATATTTATCTTTGATCTTCCCCATCTAAAGTGAAGTGGTTTGATATAAATCTGACTGTTGAAATAAAATATGTATCCAGTCTTTAGGAAACTTCATTTCAACAGTTAAAACCACGTGACATAAGAGATGGTGGCTGCCGCGCGGAAGTATCTGCGTGGTCTAATGCATTATGCTACGGACTGGGCGGCCGCTCCCACCGGAGGTTTGAGTCCTCCCTCGGGCATGAGTGTGCCTGTTGTCATTAGTGTAAGTTAGTTTAATTAGTTTGTAAGTCTATGGTCTGATGACCATAGTAGTTTGTTCCAATAGTTTCACAAACATTTGCATTTGAATAACACGCCATGTGACCTGAATTGCGATGACATCTATGTTTTTCGAAACTTCACCAAGATGTCGCTATCAGATTTTGAAGTAATATTCAATATTATAGTGCCATTTGTTTCAAAGAAAGGCACAAAGTTCAGAAAAACAACTCCTGCGAAGAGAAGACTTGCTGTTACTCCTTGTTTCTCGTCAACACGAAGTGCCTATGAAACCCTTGCATATTTATTCCACATTTCAAAGCCAGCTATGTTTGTAAAGCTTTAGATGTAAAAGTAATTCAGTTGTATTAAAAGTACTAAACATATTTAATTGATCGAATATTTATTTATGTTTCCACATTATTCCAAATCGTCATTTTCAATAAGGGAAACTTTTTTAGCCTTAAAGCCACTCAGACTACAAATGAATGTGAGAAGGAATCTGCTGCTGACTATCCCCTTTCCACGTCCACGTTTAGTACACACTGCTGCTTCCTACAAATATTCATTTCTGCTTCATACAAATCACTGTAAAACCAATAAGCCGGCAACTAACATAACTTGATAACGACTCATCTTCCAAAATAAGATAAGGAATGCTGTTGTTATCGTTACGGTGTTGAGAACTGAGAGATTTGTTTTATCTACTTGTATGGCTGGTGCCAAACAATGCAGCAATTTTCTGTAGGGAGTAATGGTTCTTTTTAATTAATTTTATGACATCCAACATTCCACAGGCACTCCGCTGGCTCTTATTAGGTGGCGAATTCATAAATGTTGCTTCTTGTCTATTTCATTGCATAAAGGAATACACGGAAAATTAACTTTTAATTCTATATATAGACAGATAAAAACCAGACACTACCGCTGCAAAGGAGCATTTAGCGCTAGCAAGCCACGGACATTGTCTCTTTACCGACAGTGCTACGGAACGCAGCTTTTTGTGATGTCAGCATGTTGTGAAGATCGGTACCGTAGTCCAGAACTAGAAGCGTCAACGTTGCACAACGTGTTTCATACTCATTGTAAACGCGCCTTAATGCTAGAGAGATGGCAAAAAAATTTACCTCTACATAAATTCTTAAGTTCGCTTTGGAGTTTCCACTGCTTTGGATTGTTTTCCCAACGCGACATAATTTGCAGCAAAAGGAATCATTATTTCCATCCAACGTCGAAAATTTGAGCACTTCATCGTATGCTGGGCAAGGAATACGTGTGTCTTCTTTCTTTTCCATGTCGAAAGTTGCGGAAAATAAGATGATGTGATTGTTATATACGTATTGTACGTATATAATTCTAAAATATTATGAATGAATCAACGCTATTAAATGTTATAATGGTACTAAAATGTTTATTTCATGCATCTTGTTGAAAAGATTTAACTTAGAAACAAATATTATGTCTTTATTCTCTTCACTAAAATCAAAATCGGTATTCTGCAGTCTTGCGATTCATACATAAATATGTTACGTGACTTGCAACAAAAAAGTAACTATTCTTCTGTTTACTACCTCCACCACAGCTTAAGATAGTTCTGTGGCTCCATCTCCGCCCAAGTAAGTCTGACTTTTCAAAATGTACTCACCTTAGCCACATTAGATTCGCTGCCCGCCAGGTACACGGACTGTAATAAACCATTTGTCTGTTTCCAGTCTGATAATGCGCTAACAGCGCGAAACGCGTAATTGGAGTAATACTGCAACAGAGACTGAGAATTATTTAAGAGTTCCAGTTAAAGTTAATTTATGCAAATAATAACGCCGTTACCGTTCGTTACCTTTGAAAAGTAACTGTTACTAGTAAAGGCGTTAAAAGTAACTCGTTACTCCCGAACCGTGAGTATTGAATTTGCATGTGACAGCAATAAAATATTTACTCCATCAGTAATGCAACGTATTTTTACGTTTTTTTAAAGTGCGAGTTTTAACAAAAAGTTTTGATGATGTATGTAGCTGTAGTTTGGAGCAAATATTCCATCACAAATCTGCTTCACTGATACAGTTCAAAAACTGTGTCTTTATTTGAAGTTCTAATTTGTGTCACTGATTTTCATTTTGAACATCTGGTTACCTTATATTAGTGCTAACACGAAAAGCAAATTTAACTAGATAAATAATTCGCTGAAGCGTAAACTCAGATGTGTCGATGCAACAAAAGTTTCTCCTGCAAAAGAAAAAAGTGTGAGGTGTTGGAAAAGTGGAGAGAGGCCACGGAGGGATGCGCACTTTAAATAAGTTAGAGTGGAGACGCCCTGTGGGCCGCACAGTGCTCAACAGGTGTATTTACGACGGACACCGCGGTGGCTGCAGCAGGCACGGCCGACGTGACGGTTGTCTAGACTGGTGCAGCGAGTGTAAAGTTGGTGGCTCTGTGAGCTTAGCGAGCAGAACGTGACGCGCACCAATACCACCAGGGCAGTGTTTGCTTCGCTTTAGAAGGACGCTGCGAGGTTCGCAGTGGAAATCAATTTGGAGACGACAGACTCAAAGACAAATGACCTACTGACCCAAGGTCAACACGGATTTAGAAAATATCGTTCATGCGAAACACAACTAGCTCTTTAAAAACCATATAACATTATGGAATGAAAGTAAGCAAAGTATGCAAGCTTTTTTTTATTTTTATGTCTCCTGTGTATGATACCACCCATATTGCAAATACGCTCCACTCACGGTCTGCACGGCCACTACGGTCGGGGGTTCGAATCCCCCCTCGGGCACGGATATTTGTGCCGTCCTAGTTCGTAAGTAGTTCATAAGTAGTTTGTAAGTTTAGGGACTGATGGCCCCGTAGTTAAGTCCCATAGACTGTACAAACATTTGAACATACTGCAAATACAGATTTGTTAAGTCGTTTCTGCAGTTCTTTGGTGTGCTCCTCCCAACTGAATTTATTATCAATTGGGAGGAGCACACCAAAGAACCGCAGAAACGAATTTGCAATACGAGTGGTCTCAGTCATAGGGGACATAAAATAAAAAAGCTTGCACACTTTCCTTACTTTCATTCCATAATGTCCTATGGTATAATATTTTGGGGTAACTGTTCAAGTCAAGCAAAAGTTTTCAGAATATTATTTGTAGTGTTATCTAAAAAAAATTCTGTTCACTTCAGCGCGTTTCTCCTGAAGAATATTCACATCCTTGGGAAAATTCAGACCTCCGTTCCCATTACTGCGAAACAGCCGAACAGCCGTACAGCAACGTTTTACCACAGACCAATTGAAGTAAGCAGGATCTAATCTTTATAGCCTTTCGAAAGAAGACTGAATCTTCAGTTGTTAACGTCTCAAAATGTTATTAACGACATTCTGATAATTCCAATTAGGTACCAAGAGTCTAGCAGCAAATACTCCAAGAATTTTTAACGTGCGCAATAAACAAAGTAAATTCCGTTTATAGCTGGGTGTGACACTCTCTGATAAGGTCTGTTTGGACTGAACCTCATGGTCACCACAGTACTTCTCTTTATTGACACTAAGGATCATAAACTGTGCGACTACGACTCAAAAGGAGACGGTTGCAGCCAGTGTGATCTCATTTAAACTACAATGACGGAAATAAAATTTAGTACACCCCCTCAGAGTTTTCAAAATCACTCACGATTTATTATTGGAACAGTGACTATGGAATACACTAAATGACTACATTTGCAGATCAATAGCTCAAGGAGTACTTAGGTATCAGGTGCCGATCCACGCTTAAAAACCCATATTGCGAGTTAGGGTTGCCTCTAAGGATGGCAGTTCAGGCGCTGATTCTGCCAGCCATTCGATCTACATCAACATAAATACTCTACAAGTCACATTAAAGTGCATGGGAGAGTGTTCATCGAAACGCTTTTTTCCCGCGAGCTATTGGAGAATGGAACTATAGAAACACCTAAATCTTTCCGTTTCTGTATCCAAATGTAAACAAAGTGTATGGTGTGAATTATCACTTTTGTGCAGTGATGGTGATATGTTACACTCAAAAAAATGGAAAGCATAATAGTAATAAAAGTAAGGAGATTAACAAAGGAATGTGTGTTCGCAAAAGTGTGTAAAAACGGCGTCTCATGGACAATCACAATCTGGATGCAGTATTAAATGGAACTCTAGCGACATGCTACACATGTAAAATTCTGAATGTTTTAAGCACCTGAAGATGGTCACAAGCCCGAAACCGGTCGTGTCATAAGTAAATAATACGATCTTTAATGTCACTAGTAGCGGTTTTTATTCTCAACCCTATGAATAACGCCTTGCTTTTAATGATTTCCAGCCCAACTCGTGCATCATTTCCGTGACATTATCTCCCCTATATCGCAATAATACAAAACGAGCTGCCCTTTTCTGAATTTTCTCTAAATCTTCCGTTAATCCCAGTTGGCGTGGATCTTACAATGCGCGGCAATATTTCAAAACAGGACGGACAAGTGTAGTGTAGGCAGTTTCTTTAGTAGAACTGTTGCTTCTTCTAAGTGAAACGTAGTCTTTGGTTCGCCTTCCCTATTTTATTTTTTACATGTTCTTTCCAATTTAAGTTGTTCGTAATTGCTACTCCTTGTTATGTAGTAGAACTGGCCCGTAGGTGTTAACGGATTTCTTTTAGTGCTCATACGGACGGTCTCACACTTCTCATTATTAAGAGCAATTGCTAACTTTTGCACCATGCAGATACCTTGTCGCGTCGAGTTTTGTCTGCAGGCAGCCGCCAAAGGTCATAGCTCACTGCGGCGATAGAAAAACTGGTTGAAAATTCGATTTTCCACATTTTTCAAATTCACTTACCATGTATAATTCTATAAAGTAACGACGCTTGGTGTATAAACATAAACAAATGTAATATACTGTTAATCTACAAGATGAAAGCCCCTTTATTAAATCAGTATGTAGCTGCAGAACAAGAGCAATTGAACGGAATGGACAGTGTGCTGAAAGGTGCATATAAGATGAACATTAACAAGAGTAAAACTAGGGTAATGGAGTGCAGTGTAAGAAAATCAGGTGATGCTGAAGGAATTAGATTAGGTAACGAAACAATAAAGGAGGTAGATGAGTTTTGTTACTTGGGCAGTAAAATAACAAATGATGGTCGCAGTACAGAGGATATAAAATGCAGAATGGCAATGGGTAGAAAGGCGTTTTTGAAAAAGAGAAATTTGTTAACATCTAATATTGATTTAAGCCTAAGGAAGTCCTTTCTGAAGGCATATGTATGGAGTGTTGCCTTGTATGGGAGTGAAACATGGACGATAAGCAGTGTGGACAGAAAGAGGATAGAGGCTTTTGAAATGTGGTGCTACAGAAGAATGCTGAAGATTAGGTGGGTGGATCGCGTAACTAATGAGGAGGTACTGAACCGAATTGGGGAGAAAAGAAATTTCTGGCATACCTTGACTAAAAGAAGGGATAGATTGGTAGGACACATTCTTAGACATCAAGCAATTGTGAATTTAGCATTGGAGGGAAGTGTGTGGGGTAAAAATCGCAGAGGGAGACCAAGAGACGCGTATAATAAGCAGATTCAAGTGGATGTGGGTTGTCGTTCTTATGAGGAGATGAAAAGGCTTGCTCAGGATAGAGTAGGGTGGAGAGCTGCATCAAACCAGTCTCTGGACTGAAGACCACAACAACAACAACAACACAGCTGCAGAACAACCACATGGAGCAGTTACTTCCACAAAATATCTGGAAGGGAGCGTACGAAGTAATCTGAAGTGAAATGACAGCATAAAATTAAATCACGTAGATTTTAGACTGAGATTCGATTTAAGAATAATAAGGAAGAGTATTTCACCAACAGAGAAACCACTTTACAGAACACTCGCTCCATCAAAACTTGAATATTGATCACCAGTATCGGATCAGCACCAGTTCGGATTGATGTAGGAGTAGGAGACCATAAAGCGAAGTGCAGCCCTCTTCACACCACGTTTATTCAACAACCGGCCAATTCCGGGCTGTCAGACGTCGTAACGGAGGCGTTCTGTAACACGGCTTGGAATACTGTCAAAGTTCCGAAGGCGTACATTTCTCGAAGGTACAAATATTTGTAAACATAAGGGATCAAACTGCTGAGGCCCTCCGTCCCTAGACTTACAGACTATTTCTACTAAGGACAACGCATAGACACGCGTGATTGAGGCAGGACTGGAACCTTCGGTGGGAACCATCGCGCATTCCGTGACTTGACACCTTAGACCAGAGTTTCTCAAACTGTGCTCCGCAGAGCACTTGGTGCTTCGCAAAAGAACTCTAAGTGCTCCGTGAAAAGGTAAGTATATTTAAATTTCTTTTGAATAAATAAATGGGTCAAAGATTTAGATCTAACGTTATTTTAGTTCTTTTTTCTTCTTCGCCCTTGCGCGGGGTGTAGAGAAGTATCGGGTAGAGTAAAGTAGATAATAATGTTTAGCAACTTTACCCGATATTTTTACAAAACGTAATAATTTATGTCTGTCCATCCAAGGAAACGCAGTGACTATTGCTAATGTCGAATGATTTAAAAAAGAAGATTAAATTTTGGGCACAATCACTGAAAAATGGAAGCCTGGATAGTTTTACAGTGACAAAAATCTTCAGAGATGAACTCGAATAAGACATTCGTGAAGATGTCGTAAATGAGTTCGAAGTTGACCTGTTATATGTGCTTGATTCTTTGAATTCATATTATCCAGACAGGTTACTAGAAATCATTAAGGAACATGTTTGGGTTGTAAATCCGTATTCTGTATCAAAAAATTCAACCTCTTTGGCGTCGCAGCAGTATGAATGCTTCCTTAATATGACATCAGATTCCGAAATAACAGCAAAGTTTCAAACTAAACAATCACACTCGTAATTTTGGTGTACGCTAAAGGACGGACGAGTTTAAAATCTTATCAGATAAAGCTAATCTTATTCTTCTGCCTTTTTCAACCACATATTTTTGCGAATCGGGGCTTTCAAAAAAATGTTCAAATGTTTGTAAATTTATCGGACTTGAGTGCTGGGTTATTAGTCCGTAACTTACAAACTACTTAAACTAAGATAAACTAACCTAAAGACAACATAAACACCCATGCCCGAGGGAGGACTCGAACCCCCGACGGCGAACTGCCTGCGCTTCGCAGCACGGCGCGCCAATACGCACGGCTAGTCCGCCGCGGCTCAGGGTTTTCAGCATATGTTTCAGCTCAAACAAAATACAGATCCCGTCTCAATGTAGAGCGAGATATTCGGTTGCAACTGTCCAATATTCAACCAGATATATTCTCATTGTGAAAATTAAGTCTTATTCTTCTCATTGACATCCCTGTTTTTTCCTAAAACAAAGAAAGCTTGTAACTATGCCGTTAAAAACCTATTTATCTGTGTGTGTGAATAACTGTGGATCTACAATACTTGCGCTGGCCGCGGTGGCCGAGGGGTCTGAGGCGCGCCAGTCATGGTCTGCACGGCCACTACGGTCGGGTGTTCGAATCCCCCCTCGGGCATGGATATTTGTGCCGTCCTTAGTGCTAGCTAGTTCATAAGTAGTTTGTAAGTTTAGGGACTGATGACCCCGTAGTTAAGTCCCATAAGCTACACAACATTTGAACATCTACAAAACTTGTTCTATTGAGTTTATTGTCAAATCTTTTGTTAGTGTTTTTTGTATGTTCGTGAAGTTCTATGTAATATGCAGTTGTGGATTAAACAAACATTTTAAGTGATTAATCGTACTGTCTTGTGTGCTTACATTGTTAAATTACCTTGCTACGTCAATAATACTGTCATTGAATACACCAATTGCAGCATATGTCTGCGATATAAAATGTAATGCCCCGCCTTTAGTTCTACTTTTTAAAGGTGCTCCGCGATTCAGAAAGTTTGAGACCCGTGCCTTAGACCAATGGCCATTCCCGCGCGAAGATTCACTCTGTATATTTCATCCTCCTACATACATCAAAGCGCCAGAGAAACTCGTACAGGCATGTATAAGCACAGAGGTTTGTAAACACTCAGAAGACAGCTCTGCAGTCTACAACGCCTGTATAAGTAAACAGGTGTCTGGCGCAAGCATTAAATCTGTTACCGCTGCTACAACGCAGCATTTCCGAGGTAGCGTTGAGGTTGGGATTTCGCCTTAACGACCACTTCGCATGAGCTCCATGAATGGCGGCTGCGGCCGGAAAAAAGATCTGCATGAACAAGACCAGCAGCGACTTAAGAGGATGGTTCAGCGTGACAGAAACTGCAAATCTTCCCCAAATTACTGCGGATTACAATGCTGGGCCATCAACAAGTGTCATATCATCGAAATGGGATTTCGGACCTGAAGGCCTACTCGTGTGTAGTCTTGTGTAGTTCGCGAACGAACTAGTTCGTAAGAGCGCTCCCACAGGCGAACAACGCGAACTAGTTCGCAGATCCCTCGCCTCTTATTTCGTCCGCTTTTCCGAAGACTGACGGAGAACAGCGAGAGGACGCGAGAGCGCGCAGAATCGCGTGATTCCCTTCTGCCAGTTACCTTCATTTCGAGCTGAGATGGAGCTCAGCTGTAGTTTCATAGTTCACTGCCACAAGGAATCTATTTTAAAAATAAAGTACTACGAGTAATCTGTATGCAAAGTAGTTGAATACCATTGTATCACACATTCGTGTAAATAACTGGTTTATTTGCCTAAGTATTTGATGCCAAATTGCCCAAAAATACGGGTAATAGCACACGCTTTGGCAACACTGATTCATTATATAAAAAAGCTGTCATTAAAAAGAGCTCTTTTAGTAGCGGTAGCAAAAGCCAAAAAGAGCGGACGAACTAGGAGCAGCGGACGAACTAGGAGCAGCTAACGAACTAGGAGCAGCGGACGATTATGCCAAACGTATCTCGCTTCATATTTTCGTTGGATTTTTTTCCGAAGACCGACGAGCAATAGCGACAGGGTGCGTAGCAGAATTAAAAATCACGTACTTGCCTTCTGCTGATGAGTCATTTCGAGGTGAGCGTCTGCCTGCTAGATTACACAGTTCAGTGCTACAAAATTTCTGTTTTGATGTGTTCTGCACTCTGCAATATCTGGCTAATAAATTCCATAATGTCAAGATATAGAGATAACTCTAAACTTAAACGCGAGAAATTATCCACAAACTGTTTCTTTTGGTTTGCGTGATATCGTTAGCGGCTCAAGCAGCAAGCGCATGAAGCAGCTAAGTGGGGGAACTTCCCCCTCCACCTGCACACGCAGACCACGCCGCTCATCCGTCACTGGGAGCGGACGAACTAAAAGAGCGAACTAGTTCGCGGCAGAGCCGCAAACTAAATTGAGCGCTCCCGATCGCGAACTATTATGCGCTAGTCTACTCGTGTGCCCTTCCTGACCGCACAGCACGAAGTTTTACGCCTTACTGGGTCCGTCAACACTGATATTGGATTGTTGATGACTGGAAACATGTTGTCATCTGTAGAATTTCGTTTCCAATTGTGCGGATGGATACAACCTCATGAATCCATAGACCCTGCATGTCAGCAAGGACTGTTCACGCTGGTGGAGGCTCTCTAATGGTGTGGGCCTTGTGCAGATGGAGTGGTATGGGACCCATAATACATCTATATTCGACTCTGACACGAACGCACGCACGCGTCCTGACTGATCATCTACGTCCAGTAATGTCCATTGTGCATTCCGACGAACGTGGCAGTTCCAGCAGGACAATGCTACACCCCACACGTCCAGAATTGCTACAGAGTGGCTCCAGACACACTCTTCTGAGATTAAACACCTCCCTTAGCCACCAAACTCCACACACATGAACGTTATCAAATGCATTTCAGATTCCTTGCAACGTACTGTTCAGTACACATCTCCACCACCTCTCATTCTTACGAATTTATGGACAGTCGACCACTGTACGCAACAAGAGCTTTGTTTTATCACTAAAATTAGCAAATAAGGTCCGTGTGAACTATCGGTTACTCCCTGCTACAAAACCTTGTTCCCTGGCCCAAAGAGAGAACTGACTCGTTTCAAATTACTTCAATAACAGGAAGTTAATACTACAGTGGTCAATATACATAGCAGCTCACACGTTATTACACACACACCTTAATAAGCAAGCCAACACAAATAAAATTACCTAGAAAGGTGGCTAAGAAAACATTTATGGCGCAACGGAATTTAGACATCAGAAAAATTGCATCTGAGCTTGTTCTCAGCACTCGTGAAGAAAAATATTAAATAAAAGAGGGAAGGTGCTTCAAAACTACAATTTATAGGCAACTTACAGTTTATGCAGAAATTAAACTTGTTTATTCAGATAGAAAACAAGCAAAATGGGGAACCAATTTCGTTAACACAATAAAAATGCATCTCTTACATGGATTAATGCGGACGGTGCCCAGCCTAAATTATACACGATTTAACGCTACTGGGGGGAAGGATTCATAAACAACACTCATTCGCTCACACACACGCAATGCCACAGCGAAACTCAACAAAATCAGCGTGCTGAGACGAGGCGGAAGCAGGCACCGCTATCGTAGGCGAAATTCAGCAAGTCGCAGGTAGCACAAAACACAATATACAAACACTTTGAAGCTGGCTCTGGTCTGTCGTGCCTGTTTTGAGATGGTGCGTGTGTATAGCCAAGTTAAATTACATCTGAACTGGACCGCGAGCAAACACGCTAACGGCGACACACATCTACGTTACACGAACGCACTCTACTGAAGGTGAAGTGGTTGAAAATCGAATTCATTATACAAAATCACGGTGGATTCTTAAGTTGCAGTCTGTTAGAAATCGATCTAGGTACTGGTTTTATATGAGAAGTGGCGTGAATTCAGGCGACTAGCTGCAGACCCCGTAAGTCGGAACTCGGACCCACGTAATTTAGGCTGGGCACTGTAAGAGATGCATTTTTATTGTATTAACAAAATTGGTTCCCCATTTCGCTTGTTTTCTATCTGAATAAACAAGTTTAAGTTCAGCATAATCAATAACTTGCCTATAAATTGTAGTTTTAGAGCACCTTCCCTCTTTTATTTAATATTGTTCTTCACGAGTGCTGAGAACAAGCTCAGATGCAATTTTTCTTATGTCTATATTCCGCTGCGCCATAAATGTTTGCCGGCCGCGGTGGCCGAGGGGACTGAGGCGCTCCAGTCACGGACTGCACGGCCACTACGGTCGGGGGTTCGAATCCCCCCTCGGGCATGGATATTTGTGCCGTCCTTAGTGTTAGCTAGTTCATAAGTAGTTTGTAAGCTTAGGGACTGATGACCCCGTAGTTAAGTCCCATAAGTTCCACAAACATTTGAACACAAATGTTTTCTTAGCCACCTTTCTAGGGTAACTTTAATTTTGGTGGCTTTCTTATTAATGTCTGTGTGTAATAACGTGTGAGCTGCTATGTATATTGACCACTGTAGTATTAACTTCCTGTTATTGAAGTAATTTGAAACGAGTCAATTCTCAGTTTGGGCCAGGGAACAAGGTTTTGTAGCAGGGAGTAACCGGTAGTTCACACGGACCTTATTTGCTAATTTTAGTGATAAAACAAAGCTCTTGTTTCGTACAGTGGTCGACTTTTAAGTTCTGTAGGATGGCTGGTGTCATTTCTCTCCAGCAAAACTTCAGATATCAGTCCTGTCGATGGCCACGTAGTTTTGCGGCACTTCTGCTGCTCGCGCAGCCCTACACGATATTATGAAGGTGTGTCTGTGGTTCGTCAATGCATATCTCGCTGAAAGACCATGAGACAAGAACTTATTCTTTTCATTCTCCACTCCGAGGGGTGGAACGGGCTGTTTGAGATCCTGTCCATAAAGAGTCGCAGTTCTATTCAGCCAATTATCAGACAAGTTGATAGTGGGGGCAAAGGGGATCCCAATTGGGAATAAGTGGGAGGGGCTTGCCAGTTCCGGCATACGCCTTACAACCAAGGAAAACCTCCCGAAATTTGGTCGGAGCCGGGGGATTGGAACAAATTTAATTTATCTTTGGGACGTAGCCCCAGGCTAAAAATGGATTATCGGTGTGCACGAGTGCATTCACGACAATCAAAGATCGGACGCCCGCGTTACTCTCGTAAGCTTTGTTTACAAGATTAATCAATCGAAAGTGAAGGCCGTAAACTTCACAAAATTCCTAGGAATTACTATTACTTCAGACTTAAATTGGAAAGAACACGTAGTTAATGTCGTGGGACAGGCGAACCCTTAAAGCATGAAACAGAACTACTAAAGAAACTGCATACACTACGCTTGTCCGTTCTTTTTTGGAGTATTGCTGCCCAGTGTGGGTTTGACGGAGGACATCGTAAGAGTCCTGAGAAGGGCAGCTCGTTTCGTATTGTCACGATACAGGGGAGACAGCTTTACGGATATGATACAGGATCTGGGATGGGAATCATTTCAACAACGGCGCTTATCGCTGCGGCGTGGGCTACTTACGAAACTCTAATCGCCAACATTCTCCTCCGAATGCGAAAATATATTGTTGATCCCACTTACATAGGTAGAATTGATCATCAGAATAAAATACGAGAAATCAGAGCTCGAACAGAGAGATTCAGGTGTTCTTTCTTCCGGCATGCTACTCGAGTATGGAATGGAAGATAAATAGTATAAGGGTGGTTCGATGAACCCTCTACCAGGCACTTAAATGTGATTTGCAGAGTATCCCATGTAGATGTAGATTTAAGCTCGTAAAAAAAAAAAAAAAGTTCAAATGTTTGTTAAGCTTATGGGACTTAACTACGGCGTCATCAGTCCCTAAACTTACAAACTACCTTATACTAAAGACGGCACAAATATCCATGCCCGAGGGGGGATTCGAACCCCCGACCGTAGTGGCCGTGCAGTCCGTGACTGGAGCGCCTTAGTCTCCTCGGCCACCGCGGCCGGCTGTAAGCTCGTAGACATCAGCTCTTCCTAGACGAGCCGCACGCGACCATGAGAGTAAAATTGGGAAGCTGAGGGCATTCCACCAGTCAATTTACCTGCCAGTCGTACGCAACAGAAACAGGAAAAGCAGAAAGTGACGTTGGGACACACACACAGCACGACGTACCGTGAAGTGGTCTGCGGAGTACATACGTACAATAGTATTCAAAATTAGAGCACCAAACGGAAATGTCGCAACCCTGTGTTTTTTGCCACAATACAGTATAAACAGGTAATAGTGAAGAAATACAATGGAAAGAACTGAAACAACTGCAACATGTAGCGCGGTAGACAACAATGTTTTGTTTCCAAATTAACGCATGTACACACCTTTCCGACAACTGGATAATGTACTCAGTATGGGGAATGATACCTCGGCAATAATATAGGACTGATGTGTACGATGTAACCAATCTCATGTTGAGGCAGTAACGACCACACTTCCCCCAAAACTGCTGGCAAGTCGATGTTGACATGATGGAACCCGCTTCCCTAGTGCATGTTAAAATATTTGTAAAGCTTTTGGGACTTAACTGCGGGCCATCAGTCCCTAAACTTACAAAGTACTTATGAACTAAACTATACTAAAGACAACACGAACATCCCATACTAGAGGGAGGATTCGAGCCTCCAACGCGGAAGCCGCGCGATCCTCAACGTGGTGCTCCAGACCGCTCGGCTACTCCCGCCTATTGCATGCCAGGAATGCTGTAGTGCAGTGTTTTTCAACCTTTTCGAATACGCGACCCCCATCCAAGTAAAAATGTTCTGGCGCCCCCGCTACAAATAAAAATAACCGCCCCCCTGCCCCTCACGACTCGTTAACTACATGTATCTCAGTTTCTTTTAAATTGACGGACGAAGTTTTTTGCGTATTTTTCGGAATGGAAAACATTATCCAATTTTCACACGATTTCCGACAGACGTTGCGCTCATTCATCATTAACACACTGTATTGTAAAACAATCTATGATCTGTTCAATTCACAATGAACTCCGCAATCTTAATATTAAATAAATGTCGCTTAGACATAAGTATTACTGAACCCCTAGTTATTTTATGGTGCAAGAACTTTCTTCCTTTGACGGTGATCCCCAAAGCAAGACTTGGCGACCCTCATGGGGTCACGATCAACAGGTTGAAAAACACTGGTCTATGGGATTAAGACCGTGAGAGCGAACAGGCAACATCACGCATGCAATATATTCCGATTCCAAGAAAACATCAACCACCTGTGCTCCATGGTGTTGACCATCAGTATGACCTGTGGGCCCACAACACCTCGCAAGAACCTCGCATGTGTGTCTCAAGATCTCATCACGATACCAGACAGCGGTTAAGAGGTTTTCGAGTGCTTATTACAATCGCTGTTCACTCCATTAAGAATCCTCCACGATATCGGCCTTTTTCCGCAATGCTTGGCCACTATTCATGGTCCGCGTTCTCTCTCATACGTGAAAAACTTTTGTCTACTGTTCGACCGATCACTTGGCATATTGACGACTCCACTCGCAACATTCGCTTCTGTGAAGACGCGCCAGTGGTACGTATACAGCATGTCTCTGTCTATAAAGGCCACTCTGTGAAAGCTGCATGTGGTCATAACTGGGGTAGGTTAGGGACACGCAAGTCGCCATAATGGCGTCCAATTGAAAGACTTGCACCAGGCCAATGAGTCACATGGAATTATATACAGGGTGTTACAAAAAGGTACGGCCAAACTTTCAGGAAACATTCCTCACACACAAAGAAAAAAAATGTTAAGTGGACCTGTGTGCGGAAACGCTTAATTTCCATGTTGGAGCTCATTTTATTACTTCTCTTCAAATCACATTAATCATGGAATGAAAACACACAGCAACAGAACGTACCAGCGTGACTTCAAACACTTTGTTACAGGAAAATGTTCAAAGTGTCCTCCGTTAGCGAGGATACATGCATCCACCCTCCGTCGCATGGAATCCTTGATGCGCTGATGCAATCCTGGAGAATGGCGTATTGTATCACAGCCGTCCACAATACGAGCACGAAGAGTCTCTACATTTGGTACCGGGTTAGCGTAGACCAGAGCTTTGAAATGCCACCATAAATGAAAGTCAAAAGGGTTGAGATCAGGAGAGCGTGGAGGCCATGGAATTGGTCCGCCTCTACCAATCCATCGGTCACCGGTTGTTGAGAAGCGTACGAACACGTCAACTGAAATGTACAGGAGCTGCATATTGTGTCGTACTTGTAAAGGCACATGTTCTAGCAGCACAGGTAGAGTACCCAGTGAGCGTAGGTGGAAGAACACGAGGCCCAATCAAGACATCACCAACAATTCCTGCCCAAACGTTCACAGAAAATCTGTGTTGATGACGTGAATAGAGGAAGTACAGTACATACTCACGAAACAATTGGGTATTTTGACTATTGTCTGCAGGAATTATTTCAATTTACATTTAAAGAGAAATACTTAAATGAGCTCTAACATGGAAATTAAGCGTTTCCGGACACATTTCTACATAACATTTTATTTTTTATTTATTTTTTTTATTTATTTATTTTTTTTTTATTTTTACTTTTTTTTGTGAGGAATGTTTCCTGAAAGTTTGGACGTACCTTTTTGTAACACCCTGTATACTGCTTGTTTCGATAAACCCGGATAGTCCTTTCCCCCTCCCCCTTCCCCTGCTTCCTCTGCTCCCTGATTTTTAACAGAAATTTACTATAGAGTTGTGTAAACCATTCTGCCTTTGCCTACAAATTCGAGTTATCTATTGTGTGTGGAAATTGGACGTCCTTATTGAATCTTGTCCGCTGGTTCAGGGGAAAGTGGATGGTGATTATATCTAGGCTACCCTATATTCTAGTCAATTCGCCAATCACCGCTTATGGTAGTCGTCTGATTCGTTCGGCTGACCAAGTTGTCTAACAGAGGATTCATGGAACTCTGTGTGCATTCATAGAAACTCTGTGCTATTTGTTGGAGTCTCTACACGACGTCCTTCTCTTGTGCAGCTTCTTGTAGGTATTGGTGGGGAATCACGCGGTACGTGAAACTTACGGCGAAGTATCTTAATTTGTAATCTTTGCAGTGTCCTGATGTGGGTAGCGTCAACATTATCCCAAACCGCAGAGGCATAGTCCATATGTAGGCGAAAGGATGTCCGGTACAGGTAAAGACTACTTTCAATTGATAGTTATCAGTGTTCGTTCATTTGTTTGCTTGTGCATTTGCGTCACTTGCTGCTTCCAGAGTAGTCGTTGGTTAATTACGGCACAGAGATACTTAACTTTTGAGGTCCATTACATCGGCTGACCACACAAGGTGACATTTGGAATGTTAGGGAGGCGTTTTCTGTGGGTTACCATCCCCTGTGACTTCGCCACATTGAATCCAACTCTCCAATCTGCAGCCCATCGCTCGAGATGCTTGTTGTAGCCGGCGATGAACAGCTACGGTCCAGTAGCTCCGTTTGAGCAGTGTCATTGGCGTGCTTCACTCTGATGATCGTTGGTGATGTAGGGAGGTCGGCTGTGTATGTAGTGTAGAAGTTGGGGCTAACTGCACATCCTTGCGCCAACTCTGGCTTAAATGTTTCTCGTATAGAGTATTGGTTTCCAATTCGCACGACGAAAGTTCTTTATTGGAGGGAGCTCTCAGTAAGTGTTACGTAGTGTGTAAATAGTTCGTATAGCAAACACCTATGCGGTATGCTATCAAAAGCCTTGGAAACATCTAATACTATCGTTCTGCAGTACTCCTTGTAGTTAAATGCGAGAGTAGCTTCTTCGACAATTCGTACCTTGTGCTGAATCGTGGAGTATTTTGGTTTCAATCCGAATTGTTCATAAGGGATAATTCATCCTGTTCGAAAGTGATGATTTAATCTGACGAGCAGAACCCTCCCAAAGAGCTTCCTGCTGTCGGCGGTAAGCAGTAGCATCTGTAGGTGGCAGCGTCGCCTTGGTCCGGCTTTTTCCGGGCTTCAGCACTGCCACAACTATCGCTCTCCTCCACGCTTTGGGGCTCTGCCGCCTCTCGAAAATGGTGTTGAAGAAGCGTGATATGCATTTGATGCCTTCCCTAGGTATCTGCCAGAGAGTCCGCCCGTCGACAGCATCATGACCAAGGCCATATTTGCGGGTACGACTATTGGAACTTATTTATTCACAATCGATACAAAAGCGTTACATATTTGCATCTGTTACTGTCCTTCAAAGTAGTCACCTGCGTCGTGTAGAACGCCAGCGATGAGGAAGGCGTAGTATACCTGTAGCAGATCCTCTTCTGTTGATGGTGTGAATGGAGCGGTCTACCGCCAGTCGAACTCTGGAACAGTTAAGTGAATGCCACGAAGTGGTTCTTCATCTTCAGAATCAAATCAAAGTCAAAAGGACTTAGATAGGGGGAGTACGGTGGATGGTTCAGTACTTATCAGTCCCTTCGACTGAAGACAGCAGCCACAGCTTGTGCTGTATCTGTCCGCGCATTATTATGCAAAATGATGGGTGGGTTGCGCAGAAATTGTTACCGTTTCTTCGCAAAGCTGAAGCAGGGGATGCTGCAAAAACGAAAAGTGATACTGTACACTGACGGTCTACATTGCTCCTGTTTCGAAAACGTGGTGACTCCGTTATGTTAGACCGCTTGCTCACAAGCGACTGTTTCCCTCGATTGTGCTCACGTCGGTGAAGTAAGGCAGGTATGACAACAACGTGTGCTATTAAGCGACAGTAGTAGATTCCATAGCATAGCGTCTCCACAACAGTGTTGCCACTATTTAAGTTCCTACCCTCATATTTACCGGGTGATCAAAAGTCAGTATAAATTTGAAAACTTAATAAACGACGAAATAATGTAGATAGAGATCTGTGACTTACTGTTCCATCGCAGGTGGGATGTTGTCTGTGGTGTCGTCTCCAGCGAAGAAGACCGCTAACCTGTCTTCCACCATTGCAAGCCAACTTTGTCTTAGGGGATGAAATTTCTGCTATCTTAGGATCGTTGCTAAACTTTCAATTTCAAAGTGAGGGCATTTTAACTAGGGCGACATCTACTAAATAACTGACTACAAAATGAGCGTTGCGTTTTTACTAAAATTGTTTATTGCCCACTGCATGACTATCTTTGGCGAGAACCACTAAATTCATTAGACTCCGTCAGATATGATTAGCTCGAGCCCCCAATATATCCAAAGAGGGGGAGAAAACACTACCACGTCAGAAAGCGATGAATAAAATATAAGTTCCGACTATTGTTCAGAATTAAAGTTCACAAACGTCCGAAAATATTTCAGAGACCAACGCGGCGGATTCTGCGGCTATGTTGGACACCTATCGTATCACCCGATTTCACTGCACTCCCACACACGTCTGCCGTCAAGATTCGACTCCTTCGACTGATCGGCCGCCTCTGCCAGCCACTTATATTCGATCTGTGACGTCATTCCAGTAATACGTCACCTAACGAGGTATAGTGATTCTGACAGTACCGCACAAAACTTTTTAATTAATGATTGAAATGCTGATACGACAGCATCGTTAGATGCGAGCTAATATTGTAATGCAAATACATACCTAACTTTAATTTCTAATATTAATAATACCCCCAAAATCTTAAGTTTCAACAAATCAGTATTTTCAGAATGATCGCTAAATAAGTCTTTCGGCCGTTGCACAATGAATATGTAAGTAATCACTTAGGTAAAGTGTTTTTCAGGTATATTTTCCAATCCACTTTCCAATGCACTGTTCAGAATTACTGTGGTCATAAATTTAAGCCAATAAAATACAATAATTTAGTTTACACAAAGACATATTAAAATAAACAAAATAAATATTTTCTAAATAGGTCATAATGTGTGTTTACGACACGCTCGTTACTGTAGTTCAATTAGTTTAGCGTCTGGATTTATCCAAGTGAATAAATATTAGTTTTCTGAATAACTTTTGATATAAAATTAGTATAAATGATGCAAAACATCATCTGAAACACGCTGTTCTCCTCTTTCATTTGCTTCTCCGTTCTTGTCTGTAACTCTAATTGTGTCAGCTTAGTACTAAAAATAAAAAAACAATGCTGTTTTTCGGTGGAAAAAATTCCACGTCCTCCAACGTGCTTTCCATGTGCTCTCCGCCCGCCGACGCGAAACTGGGCGAGTCTTACCTCCTCGCAGCGGCTGACTGCCTGTTCAGTCGTCGCAACTTTCGACGCGCTCCGCTGACGAACAAACTAGCGCGCTTTGCGCTCCATATTAAATTTGCGCATAATAGTTCGCGATCGGTAGCGCACACTTTAGTTCGCGGCTTGCCGCAAACTAGTTCGCTCTTTTAATTCGTCCGCTCCCAGTGACGGCTGAGCGGCGTGGTCTGCGCATGCAGGTGGAGGGAGAAGAAGTTCCCCACCTAGCTGCTTCATGCGCTTGCTGCTTGAGCCGCTAACGATATCACGCAAACCAAAAGAAACAGTTTGTGGATAATTTCTCGCGATTAAGTTTAGAGTTATCTCTGTACCTTGACATTATGGAATTTATTAGTCAGATATTGCAGAGTGCAGAACACATCAATACAGAAATTTTGTAGCACTGAACTATGTAATCTAGCAGGCAGACGCTCACCTCGAAATGACTCATCAGCAGAAGGCAAACACGTGATTTTAATTCTGCTACGCGCCCTCTCGCTATTGCCCGTCGGTCTTCGGAGAAGAATCCAACGAACTAAGAAGCGAGATACCTTTGGCATAATCGTCCGCTTCTTCTGGTTCGTCCGCTCCTTCTAGTTCGTCCGCTCTTTTTGGCTTTTGCTACCGCAACTAAAAGAGCTCTTTTTTTTATGACAGCTTTTTAATATAATGAATCAGTGTTGCCAAAGCCTGTACTATTACCCGTATTATTGGGCAATTTGACATCAAATACTTATACAAATAAACCAGTTATTTACACGAATGGGTGATACAGTGGTATTGGGGGTTGGAACACTTGCGCGGAGTGACACTTGCGCGGAACCCGGGGCCCTTGGGGCGGCTAATGGCTTTTCCTGGGTACAGGCACACCGAGAAGTCTAGCACTGCTGTTGTCAAGTTTCCACACTGTCAACATAACACGAAAATCAATGAAATTGCACAACCCTTTGCAAGCTGAAAAGCAATATAGTAACTTGTTCTAACTACATATTAATCCGTTGAGTGTTCCTCCTGTAAACAAAAATGTATTTTAATAGTGATAATGTTTGGAGAGTTAGTCTCTGCTATTACAAGACTATGACTTTCCACAGTCATACCTCCTAAAAGCATATTATTCAGAACACTAAGCATATCAAGACACCTGCGCAAGCAATAAATATATTAAGCATCCTGCACAGATACGTTGATGTAATTGACCGCTATGTAGTTAACCCCACTATCACGCAACTTCCATCTCTTTAAACATAGCTACTATGCTTTTTAATAGGAGATGCAACCTTAAACCTTCAATTAAAAAACGTTAATAATAAGACAATGAGTATTTTACATACTTGAAGCGTTTATTCGTAGACCCCAAAACGATTTGGCTGTATTCGAATTAGAAATACATCTAAGAAATGTATGAAATACGGAATGTGTAAGGGAATGTCACACACCGAAAAATGCTAAAGATAAATTCTATTTTCCATTACCGTCATATAGAACTATTTTTACTCCGAACTTGGCATAAACCAACAGGGAGAAACAAGTTGCAAGACTTCCAGGAAAAATGAAGCGAAATTGGCAGCCAATAGTTGGTTATAAATTACATTGCCTGTTAAACTGTATAAATATAAATTACGGAATACGCGGAACTACTGTTCAGTACAGTCAAAAAGGTCTAAGGTAATAGGCAGTGGTTTACAATCAGATATCCGTATCACTCTCCTCCTCAAGAAGTCTTTGTGAAGATTTATATTCAGAACATTCAATAAAAAAGTGTTGAAACTATAAGAAGCAGCTCATTTACTCAGGAAGGGAAAACGTTATGGTGCCTGTAAATTTGAATGGCTGTATCTCTTGTAGTAACATTTAATTTTTGATAAAATGTTAAAATCCAATATACCAGAATTTTGTTTTTCTAAACTCAGTGCCAACATTTTTGTCGAAATTTTTGCAGGAAGTAGTCTTGACGTGATTTCATGTATTAATTCTATGCATTAATATTATCAAACATGTAATTTGAGACACAAATTGCGCGGTCGGTCCGGTCGGAGGTTCGAGTCCTTCCTCGCACATAGGTATGTTTGTTTGTACTTTGCCTAAGTTATTTTAAGTAAGATTAAGTAGTGTGTAAGTCTAGCGAACAATGATCTAAGTAGTTTGGCCGCATAAGACTACACATATACACGTAATTTATTTATTTCATAACCACATTTAAGTACTAATAATTAAAGAAACTTAAAAGAGAAATTTGAAGTAAACACTGAAAACAAATGATTGATAATTCTCATAAGATGACTGCACACAACCGTTGACTTATGTCTTATGAATGTAACTACAAATTGTGCCATATTAAAATTGTAGTGTGAGTCCCAAATGTGTTTTTTCTGTAATAACATTAAAAACATATTAAAAATTCAGAACTCGAAAATCAGTGAAGTTTTGGACTTGAAGCGTTTTGTGTTGCTACATCTTTACATAGTAGACACGATTTTAAAATTTGGTTGCTATCGCCAAAGTAGACGAGACGTTAAATTTTTTGGTGTAATCTTCGCCGTGTAGACTGTATGTTGTAGAAGTATACGTCGAACCTAATCATACCTCTGAGGAGAGAACGTTGTTTGCACTTCTCCTGCGTTTCCAGTCGGCTGTGCTGTGCTACGTAACGACATCGTACAGTTCCACTTTACCGAGAGCTATATATGTATTGGTGTGATATCTGTTCTTTCGAAAAAAGACATCACACCAATATATTTATAATTTAGACGCAAAGATTCTGGGTTCTGTTTTCATCGCTAACGCGATTAACAACGTTAGACCTCGTGTGTAAACAAAATGTTCAAATGTTTGTATAGTCTATGGGACTTAACTACGGGGTCATCAGTCCAAAAACTTACAAACTACTTATGAACTACTTACGAACTAAGATGGCACAAATATCCATGCCCGAGGGGGGATTCGAACCCCCGACCGTAGTGGCCGTGCAGACCGTGACTGGAGCGCCTTAGTCTCCTCGGCCACCGCGGCCGGCGTGTGTAAACACTTAAAGATTATGAGTGCCACTGGAAAAATGCATAAGTAACACCTGTTGTTTGAGACTTGAAGATGACCTGAAATTAGCCGAAATCGATATCTCATAATAAACATAAGGTGTTGCTGTCTATATTTCATAATGCTATTCCTAACATATTTAAATGCTGCTCAAAACCACCTACAAAAAACCTTTATAATGAGATTGTATATAATGCCACGATCAAATTGTGTTTTAGTTATTTGTAGTAATGCACCAAAAGATCTGCCCTTGCTTTTAGTGCCTTGATCAGCTGTTTATTTTTAGAGGTATTACTAGGGACAGGAAAAATTCGCATTTGCGATAAATGCGAATATAGATGCGAATTCTGACTCAAAATGCAGTAAATCCGAAATTGTAGTTAGCAACGGTTGCGCTCAATTCCGATTTCATCACATTACTCTTCACATGGTGCTGTATTGTAAATCGAGTGATATTTGTATGACGTGTTATCTCCCTGTTGAATGAGGCTGTGATATCTCCGGGCCGTTACTACTGCTCCACCTCGCTCGGTGGGCCTTTCCCTGAATACGGCACAGGTAGCGGCTGGAGGGCGAGGAGTAGGGGTGGTGATCCCTACTTCTGGAAAACCCTGTTCACTACCTGCAGCGTCCGGGTCTCCGCGCAAGTGTCTACACATTCCCTTTCCGCGCAAGTGTCCCTCCCCGCAAGTGTCACAAACTCGTGGTATTGAACTACTTTGCATACACTGTACTCATAGTACTTTATTTTTAAAATAGATTTCTTGTGGCAGTGAACTATGAAACTGCAGCTGTGCTTCATCTCAGCTCGACATGAAGGTAACTGGCAGAAGGGAATCACGCGATTCTGCGCGCTCTCGCGTCCTCTCGCTGTCCCCCGCCATTCTTCGGAAAAGGAGCGGACGAACTAAGAGGCGAGGGATCTGGGAACTAGTTCGCGAAGTTCGCCTGTGGGAGCGCTCTTCCGAACTAGTTCGTTCGCGAACTACACAAGACTACCCCATATATCTGTTGCACGTTGTTGTAACATCACAAGTTAACGCCGGCTGTGGAAGCTTACATTGTACGATTATGTTTTGTGTACCCCCTGTAAATCAGGAGTCAATATTACTATCGCTCGCTAGAGGTAGCCCCTCAA
Organism: Locusta migratoria; assembly: GCA_026315105.1. Taxonomy (NCBI): domain Eukaryota; kingdom Metazoa; phylum Arthropoda; class Insecta; order Orthoptera; family Acrididae; genus Locusta; species Locusta migratoria. Next base: position 125,830,330 of record CM048749.1, read on the forward strand.
CTTTCGGCTTGGACGCCTCGTTCTTTGCGATCATTTTACATTTTACATCCTAAGAATTTTTGTACCTTGTTTAAACAATACAACCAACTTGAATGTAAACTAATTCGAATACAATTGGCCCTAAGCTAAATTATTATGCCTCCTGTATCAAAATTTTTAATTGACGACACGCCCACTTTTCGCATAGCCTCATTGGGCGCTACATGTTTCGTTTTTATCCTAACTGACATTTGTAATATTTTATTATTGACCTTTACATTTTATCAACTAATGTTTAGAATTTTATGCTTGCAATGATGTAATGTTTATATCAGAACACATCAGAACATGCCGATTATAATGATTTGGAACGTTAAATATGACACGCCCATTTTTCTCGTGTCGCCATTGGGCGCCAAAAGTTCTAAATTTTCTGAGTTCTGTTGTTTTAATTACTTGACGTTGCTTTCTCTACGGCTTAATGTAAGTTTCATTCTGCTTTTGTACAGTACCTTTTTATATATGTAACATTCTATCTTTTACCATGTAATTTTTGTAAACTTGTTTTCTGGAACAACTAGGAATTTTCACAAACACGAAAAAATACCCGTTTGATATTCTCAACGAACAAACAGATTTAAAGGATAAATATTATTTAGAGAACTTTATTGAAATTTTGGTACAGGAAAACTGATAAAAATTTCACACAAGACAAAGAAACGACGTTTTTCTGCTATTGTATTATCCATGACACACGAGTACACCCTCTGGCTGTCACAGATATATTTTTCTGTAAACATAAAGCATCAACAGAGTAAACAGTGTCTATATCTGTCAAATATAAAAAGTAATGAGATATAACGTGACTGACCTTTCCATCTTGTCACAAAAAGACTCTAATATGCTTTGTGGACGTCAGTCAAATTTAAACGTGTGGTGTCGCACAAGTACAAAGTGCGCGCCACTTACTTTCGCCGCGCGCCGCCATGCACGCACGGCGCGGCGTTCTCACGACGACAGCCACGAGCGCCCTCTGCTGCAACCCCGCTCGTGGCCACCACGGAAAGACACCGGGCACTTCGGACTGAGATAGCAACGAGTTAGGACCTTCGTAATCAGATAGGCACCAGTGAAGACTTTGCTATTGTACAGGCACTAGGCAGGCCTCTAATAACTATGTATCAACATTCTGCAGTACTATGTAAAAGTTAAGTATTGTTTCATTCTATGCAATATATATCTCTTTCTAATTTACTCGAGTGTTTATAGTTTCTGGCTGCTCCCCTCCGTACCTGCACCAGCGTGTCGGTCTCATTCCACTCGGCCACCGACACCTACGACGAGGCTGGGACACAAAAGCGGCGACGAAGTTGGGACACAAAAGTGGCGACGAGGAGTGATAGAACCTTGGACCAGCCCGCTTGCAGCAGCCAGACAGCAGCAGTCGGAGCACGCAAAAATTGCTCCCGCCCACCCACCCTTATTATAAGAATTTTGGGGCAACATATTCTGTTACGTATTTTGTGGACTTTTTTGTTGCAGAGCGTCCTCTTTCATATTGCATTTGTGTTTTGTTATAATTTACTTGTATGCGCGGCGCCTAATCGGTCAGCATGGCCGCTAACCCGAACCCAAACTTAATGGAAATTATTCAGTTACAGACGGCGCAAATCACCCAGCTCCTCGAAGCGGTGGCCCAGCTCACAGCGCAAGCAGCTCACCAACAACAACAGCCGCCGCTTCAGCAGCCCACACCTTCCGCCGCATCGCTTCCTACGTTCCGCCAGTACAACGAACGTGAGGAAGAATGGAGCGACTATTTCGCGCAGTTTCAAGAACTCGTTGCGGCTCATCAAATTACAGGTCAGACTGTTAAGCATCTTTTATTGTCCGTGGTGGGCCCCAAAACTTTTGTGTTACTGCAGAAACTGTTCCCGCAAGCATCTCCTCGTGATGTAGACTTTGAACAAATAGTAGAGGCAGAATGCTCATTATGAGAGAAAAGTTCTTGTAGCCGCTGCACGATACCGATTTTTCAGACTTAAAAAATTACCGCAGCAGTCACACCAAGAATGGATCACCGAGTTGAAGGGCTTAACCCGCAAATGTAAATTTACGTGTTCTTGTGGACTTTCTTATAGTGATGTGATGTTAAGAGATGCGATTACGCAGAACATTCAGGACCCCAGAATTAGGGCAGCAATTCTAAAACAGTCAGACCCTTCATTAGACAGTGTACTGCAGCTTATAGAAGCGCATGATACTTTTGACTTAGCTGATGTAGAAATGCAAAGCCACAGTGTAAATTCAGTGCGCCGTAACGGACGCTTTCCTAGCCGTAGTTCTTAGTGTAGCACTAGTGATTCTTACAATAGTACAGGCCGTGCTGAACAGACAGTGAACAGTAGCCAGTGTAAAAGTGCGACACAAAGGTCGCCCCGTCGTGTTAGAAACAGTAATTTGAATAACGGGCGTCAACGCTCATTTCAGAAAAATGTACGTAAATCTTGCCCCCAGTGTGTGTCTCGCCACAAGCGTGCTCATTGCCCTAGTCGCAACGCAACCTGTTATCAATGTGGCAAATCAGGACATGTACAGTCTGTGTGTATGCAAATTAAAAACTCGAACAGTAACGTTAGGAACAGTGCTTCGCAAAGTGCGAGAGCAGTTCATTCTGTAAATGTTATACGGGCTGTGGACTTGAACAGTGCTTTCCTTGGATCTCAATTGCAAGAAAGTAGTTCTGCGCCTATGGCAAAACTATATAGTGCACCACTTAGCAAGCGCCGACGAGCGCGTAAAACAGTGCAACGGAAAAGGGTTCGGGACGAGCAAAATGACTATGAACAGTGCATTCCTGTAGTGAAAATAGTGCCTTCTGCAACTGCTCCTTGTAATAGTGCCCAGTACTGTGTAGCTAGTGACAGTAGACATCAAGTAGCTACTCAAAAGTGTAGTGCAGTAGTTAGTGACTCTGGAGTAGCTTCACAGGCTTGCGCGGACGCCGATCCGGCGGTAGTGTCATCTAGTGACAGTGTTGTTAATCCGCTGCGTGCCGAGTCTGCGCCGCTTCCTTCACTACGCGGCCCGCGCAAGCGCAGTAAACAAACCGTAGCAGACGTTGCCCACATTCGCGCACCTGTCGTGCGCCAGAAGCACAAACTTTTTGTAAATCTCTCCATAGAAGATAAGACTGTGCAATTTCAGCTTGATACTGGTTCCGCTGTCACATTAATAAATAAAGATACATATGAACTTCTGGGTTCGCCAAAATTGTCGCCGTCACAGCAAGTGTTAACAGCTTATACAGGTGAAAATATTCCCGTGCTAGGAACATGTAGCCTGCCCGCCTCTTTTCAAGGTGTAACAAAAACAGTTGCTTTTGTTGTTCTTCAGGCCAAATCTACACAGAACATTTTTGGACTGGATGCTTTTGACTTGTTTGGTTTATCAATTCAAAGAGATGTGCTTCAAATTTCGTCAGTAGTGCCTCAGGACAAAATCAATGCTTTATGTGACAAATATAGTGACTTGTTTTCGCCGGAACTAGGTTGTGCAAAAGACTTCGTGGCACATGTAACTTTAAAAGAATCTGCAGTTCCAAAATTTCGTAAAGCTAGACCAGTGCCTATCGCAATGCGTGATACAGTTGCCGAAGAACTTCAACGTTGGCAAGATAGTGGGGTGATTTCTCCTGTTTCTGCGAGTCAGTGGGCCTCGCCTATAGTAATTATACCCAAGCCGTCAGGAAAACTTCGTCTCTGTGCGGACTTCAAATCAACAGTGAACAGTCAAACAATTGTCGACACTTATCCCCTGCCCAGACCTGAGGAACTGATGGACAAATTAGGACAGTCTCGCTTTTCCAAGATTGATTTAGCAGAGGCATACTTACAGATTCCACTTGATGACGAGTCAAAAAAAATTTTCGTCATTAATACTCACATGGGCCTTTTTCAATTTCAACGCCTACCCTCTGGCAGTTCTTCCGCCCCCGCTATTTTTCAGCGTTTTTTGGAACAGCTGACAGTTTCTGTACCGTGTTGTTCGAACTATTTAGATGATATTGTGGTATCCGGACGTACAGTTGAAGAACATTTAGCAAACCTGGAGTGCCTTTTCAAAGTTTTGACTGCAGCAGGTCTACGTTGCAATAAAGCAAAGTGTTCGTTTTTTCAAACTGAAATAGAGTACCTAGGCCATGTGATTAATGCCCAAGGAATTCATCCCTTACAGTCACATCTTCGAGCAATCAAAGACTTGCCTCCTCCTAAGAATGTGCATGAATTGCAAGCAGTAATGGGAAAGCTTAACTATTATTTCAGATTTATTCCCAATGCCTCTCAGATTGCAGCTCCACTGCATCACTTACGTAGGAAGAATGTTCCTTTTGTATGGTCCAAAGATTGTCAGGTTGCCTTTGACAAACTAAAGTCTGCACTACTCAGTGATGCATGTTTGATTCCCTTTGACCCACAGAAGCCTGTAGTGCTAGCAGTTGACGCCTCGTCGTATGGTCTGGGCGCTGTAATCTCACATCGTATTGGATGTCACGATCGTCCTATTGCCTTTGCATCCAAGCTACTGACGCCGACGCAACAGAATTACAGTCAGATAGAAAAGGAGGCCTTAGCAATCATTTACGGCGTCGCAAAGTTTCATCATTATCTCTATGGCAGAAAATTCTATTTGTTGACAGACCACAAGCCTCTCACGTCGTTGTTCTCACCCACAAAGCCAATTCCGCCACGTACGGCACAAAAGCTTCAGAGATGGTCCTTGATATTGTCAAATTATCAGTATGAGATTTTGTACCGACCTACCACTAAACATGCCAACGCGGACACACTTTCCCGACTTCCGGTTGGCCAGGATGTATCATTTGATTCTTCAGAAATGGCATGTTGTCAGATAGACTCCAGAGATGCTTCCGCTGTCGCAGATTTCCCTTTGAACTCTCGTCGGGTTGCACAGGAAACAGCTGCGGATGCAGACCTAAGTGTGGTAGCACGTTTTGTTCGCTCAGGGTGGCCTGCCAGAGCCAAAGACATTGATCGGCCTCTGGTTCGACGTTATTTTGCACAACGTCATGCATTATCTTTAAGTCAGGGTGTTCTGTTGTTGCATACCGACAACGACCAAGCAAGAGTGATTGTTCCTCGTTCCCTGCAACGAGAAGTGTTACGCCTCCTGCATCAAGGACATTGGGGCATTGTTAGGACAAAGCAACTGGCCAGACGTCATTGTACCTGGGTTGGTATGGACGCTCAGATAGAGAGCATGACATCACAGTGTACAGTTTGTGCGGAGCATCAGGCGGCTCCTCCACAGCGTTTCTCAGACTGGCCACGCCCCAAGGGACCATGGCAACGTTTACATATTGACTTTGCCGGACCTTTCTGGAATACGCGCTGGTTAATCGTTGTAGACGCTTTCAGCAAGTTTCCTTTTGTGATTGCCATGAACTCAACGACAGCTTCTAGTACAATCAGTGCCTTAACATCAGTGTTTTGCATCGAAGGCTTGCCTGAAACTATCGTCAGTGACAATGGACCTCAGTTTGTTAGTGCGGAATTTCAACAGTTTTGTCGCGTGAATGGCATTCAGCATATCACCACCGCACCTTTTCACCCTCAGTCCAATGGTGAAGCAGAACGTTTCGTTCGAACATTCAAGTCTCACATGGAGAAGATGAAAGGTCAGCACTCCAGGCAGCAAGCTCTTCAAATTTTCCTGTCTACGTATCGGTGCATGCCACGTGACGGCCCGTCTCCTGCCGAGCTGCTACACGGCCGCCGTCACCGCACTCTCCTTCACCTGCTGCAGCCTCCCACGCACCGAGTCGGTTCGTATGGCGCTACGCGTTTTCAGGTTTCTACGCCGGTGCTGTACAGGGTGTTTGCTGGAAACAAGAAGACATGGCTGCCGGGCACCATTCAGTGCGTGCTCGGTAGCAATATGTATGTTGTACGTTCTTCCACAGGGTCGGAGCTGCGGCGCCACGCAAACCAATTGCGCCTGCACAGGCCGCGCGATCCTGTCTCCGGTTTCTTGATTCCAGACCCAGTTCACCGCCAGGGAGCACAACCACATCGTTCGTCCCCGGACTACGAGATCGTCCCGATGGAGATCGACGCGACGCCGCCGCTGTCGCCGCCGCAGATGACAGCGTCACCGAGAGGGACTCCGGGACCGTGCGTGCCGCCGCCGCCTGGGCCACGCACCTCAGAAGAAGATGACCTGCTCCCTCTGGGCGGGGGCGGGCGCCCTTCCCCAGGTTTCGGCGGGTTCCCTGGAGGATCTCAAGGCGGATGCCGGGGCGCGGACGGCGTCTCGATCCCGGCCTCAGCTACGACGCCCGTCCCACCAGTAACGCCCCCGCCCAGGCCCTCCTCCCAGTGCCGTCACCGTGGCCCTCAGCCCTACGCCACGACGGCGCGGCGGTTTGGGGGGGAGGGGTGTGGTGTCGCACAAGTACAAAGTGCGCGCCACTTACTTTCGCCGCGCGCCGCCATGCACGCACGGCGCGGCGTTCTCACGACGACAGCCACGAGCGCCCTCTGCTGCAACCCCGCTCGTGGCCACCACGGAAAGACACCGGGCACTTCGGACTGAGATAGCAACGAGTTAGGACCTTCGTAATCAGATAGGCACCAGTGAAGACTTTGCTATTGTACAGGCACTAGGCAGGCCTCTAATAACTATGTATCAACATTCTGCAGTACTATGTAAAAGTTAAGTATTGTTTCATTCTATGCAATATATATCTCTTTCTAATTTACTCGAGTGTTTATAGTTTCTGGCTGCTCCCCTCCGTACCTGCACCAGCGTGTCGGTCTCATTCCACTCGGCCACCGACACCTACGACGAGGCTGGGACACAAAAGCGGCGACGAAGTTGGGACACAAAAAAACGTAAGTGAATTTGTAGTGAAATAATTAAAATAAAATTTATAAAAATTGTACATTGTAAACGTAGGTAATTATTTTATTATACATCTCCAAGTCCACTTGAAAATGGCAAAACCGAAACAAGCTTATAGTGGAGTCAATTTGCACAAGCTGAATAAATATTGTTAGCAGCAAACTTGGATTTATATATTACGATATGTCATTATATGCAGGTTTGTCACACATGAAAATGGCCTAACATAGAGCCCGAAACGGGTAGTGTGGGCTTAAATAAAGCAACAATAAATGCAACTGGAGCTGGACTTTCATTAAATTTTTCAAGGAGGTGATCCTCCTTGGTACACAAACAGGTCAGGACACTGTTGCAAAAGCAACGGAAAAGGCATACTAATTTTAAACGAACACAAAATCCCCAGGATTGGCGATCCTAAACAGAAGCTCGAAATTTAGCGAGGACTTAAATGCGAGGTGTCTACAATACTTATTACAACGAAACTTTTTCTCGAAATTTGACTGAAAACCCTAAGAGATTTTGGTCATATGTTAAATATACTAGGGGAAAAAGACAAACAATACCCTCACGTGATAGTAATAGCGATCCTACCGATGACAGCGCTACTAAAGCAGAGTTACTAAACATAGCTTTTAGAAACTCATTCACCAAAGAAGACGAAACCAATATTCCAGATTTCGAATTACGAACAGATGCCGTAATGGGTAACGTAGAAGTAGATATCATCGGAGTAGTGAAGCAACTAAAATCACTTAACAAGAACAAGTCTTCTGGTCCGGATTGTATACCCATTAGATTTCTATCTGATTATGCTGAAGCGATAGCTCCTTACTTAACAGCCATATACAACCGCTCTCTCAAAGACTGATCTGTACCAAAAGATTGGAACGTTGCACAGGTCACACCGATATTCAAGAAAGGCAGTAGGAGTAACCCATTAAACTGCAGGCCTATTTCATTGACTTCAATTTGCAGCAGGTTATTGGAACATATCCTGTATTCAAATATTATGAATTATCTCGAACAGAATGATCTATTAGCCCAAGGTCAACATGGATTTAGAAAATATCGTTCATGCGAAACACAACTAGCCCTTTATTCACACAAAGTGATGTGTGCTATCGACAAGGGTTCGCAAATTGATTCCGTATTCCTTGATTTCCAGAAGGCTTTTGACACCGTTCCTCACAAACGGCTTTTAATCAAATTGCGTGGTTACGGTATATCGCCCCAAATTTGCGACTGGACAGGGGATTTCCTCTCATAGAGGACACAGTTCGTAGTAATCGATGGTGAGGCATCGACTAAAACAGAGGTGATATCGGGCGTTCCACAGGGTAGTGTTATTGGTCCTCTGCTGCTCCTCATTTACATAAACGATTTGGGGAAACATCTAAGTAGCTCTCTTAGGTTGTTTGCAGATGACGCCGTCATTTACCGTCTAGTAAAATCATCTGAAGATCAAAACCAACTGCAGAACGATTTGAATAAGATATCTGTATGGTGTAAGAATTGGCAATTGACTCTAAATAATGAGAAGTGTGAAGTCGTCCACATGAATACGAAAAGAAATCCGTTAAACTTTGTTTACATGATAAATCAATCAAATGAAAAGGCCGTAAACTCCACAAAGTACCTAGGAATTACAATTACTTCTGATTTAAATTGGAAACAACACGTAGATCGTGTCGTGGGAAAGGCGAACCAGAGACTGCGTTTTATTGGCAGGACCCTTAAAACATTCAACAGAACTACTAAAGAAACTGCGTACACTACCCTTGTCCGCCCTTTTATGGAATATTGCTGCCCATTGTGGGATCCTTGTGGGTTTGACGGAGGACATCGAAAGAGTCCAAAGAAGGGCAGCTCGTTTCGTATTGTCGCGATACACGGGAGACAGCGTTACGGAAATGATACAGGATCTGGGATGGGAATCATTACAACAACGACGGTTATCGCTGCGGCGTGGGCTGCTTACGAAATTACAATCGCCAACATTCTCCTCCGAATGCGAAAATATATTGTTGACTCCCATTTACATAGGTAGAAATGATCATCAGAATAAAATACCGAGAAATCAGAGCCCGAACGGAGAGATTCAGGTGTTCTTCCTTCCCGCGCGCTATGCGAGAATGGAATGGGAGATACAATAGTATAACGGTGGTTCGATGAACCCTCTGCCAGGCACTTGAATGTCATTTGCAGAGTATCCCATGTAGATGTAGATGTAAATCGTACCACAGTTGCGGCAACAGCAAGCATGCAGTCACGGAGAAACTAATAATATTACTTGGTACGAGTGACGCTTTTGGTGCTAGTTACTGCTCTGTTATTTCGCGCCTGTGCAGCCTACAGTAACGGCGGCGCCCTGACAGCAGTTTAATCCGCGGCGGGCGCCTTCCATTAGCGGTGGTGGCGGCAGAACAAGTTGGCGTGTGCAGTTTAGACAGCGCGGCGGCTGGTGCAATATTCCGCGGGCAGCAGTGGCGTGTTAATATCGGCGCCCCTGCTGCTGCTGTGGTAAACAGTACAGCCGAGGCAGGGCGAGGGTGCGCCCCCCGTCTGCGCCGCGACCCTCCAGCTGGAACTCGGCTCCCCTTGCCGGCGCGCCACGCTCCAGCGCCTGGAATTTTCCAGACTCCCTGCGCTACCGGAGCCGTCTTCCCCAGCACGATTACGCGGGGGACGTTCTTACACTTCCCTTGTTTAGTTATCTGTCTTCAGGCCATTACACTGCCAATACTCCGACGCTAACACCTGTACACGAGTATTCAAAATGAATTACTTCGTTTACAATATCAATTTAAGTATAAATTCATGAAAAAAAATTTGAAAAGTCTTGGTCGCAATTAGCTTTATTTCATATGACGCGTTTCGAGAACATCGTCATCAGATAAAAAAATTTAAAAAACGATGGGAAATACAACCATCTCAATATAGATGCTTCATTACAACTTAAAATATAACCATGGACGTCTAGTGACAGTGTTGAACCAGACTCACATGCCCAACTGTTGGGCATGTGAGTCTGGTCCAACACTGTCACTAGACGTCCATGATGACATTTTAAAATGTTCAAATGTTTGTTAAGCTTATGGGACTTAACTACGGGGTCATCAGTCCCTAAACTTACAAACTACTTACGAACTAGGACGGCACAAATATCCATGCCCCAGGGGGGATTCGAACCCCCGACCGTAGTGGCCGTGCAGACCGTGACTGGAGCGCCTCAGTCCCCGTGGCCACCGCGGCCGGCGATGATATTTTAACTTGTAATCAAGCACCTATACCGAGATGGTTGTATTTCCCATCGGTTTTTAATTTTTTTTATCTGATGATGATGTTCTCGAAACGCGTCATATGAAATAAAGCTAATTGCGACCAAGACTTTTCAAAAAAAAATTTCAAGCATGCCAACGTATGGTCGCTTGTCCACAGAATGGAAGGTTTCATGAACCAAGTGATAAATATAAATTCAGATACCCTGACGCGGTTTTTCGTCTCAAACATGTTTGAGACGAAAAACCGTCTCAGCGTTTCTGAATTTCCATTTATATTGATATTTATATCACCTTAAACAGGAATGTTCCAATATGTCCATTGCCGAGGTGCTATTCCGCTGCAGGAGAGCCTTGGCAGAAGTGGCAATTATCTTTGGAACACTGAAGCTGAATTAAAGTTTGTGATGTGGAGGGAAGTCGTGCGTACAAGGGGAGGCCGCCATTTGTGAAATTCTGAATCGATTCATACTGCGCACAATGAAAGCTAATGCACAGAGGTGTAATTTGGCAAAGCAGCAAGATGCACTTCTCAGTCGTCGAGAACATGGACAATTTAAAGAAGCCGTTGCGGTGAAATACTCTCTACGATCTCTGTTGTTATTGTTGTGGTCTTCAGTCCGGAGACTGGTTTGATGCAGCTCTCCACAATACCCTATCCTGAGCAAGCCTCTTCATCTCCACATAGGAACGGCAACCCACATCTGTCTGAATCTGCTTACTGTATCCATCTCTTGGTCTTCCTCTGCGGTTTTTACCCCAGACACTTCCCTCTAACTCTAAATTCACAATTCCTTGATGTCTAAGAATGTGCCCTACCAATCTATCCCTTCTTTTAGTCAAGGTATGCCAGAAATTTCTTTTCTCCCCAATTCTGTTCAGTACCTCCTCGTTAGTTACGCGATCCCCCCACCTAATCTTCAGCATTCTTCTGTAGCACCACATTTCAAAAGCCTCAATCCTCTTCCTGTTCGCACTGTTTATCGTCCATGTTTCACTCCCATACAAGGCAACACTCCATACAAATGCCTTCAGAAAGGACTTCCTTAGGCTTAAATCAATATTCGATGTTAACAAATTTCTCTTTTTCAAGAACGCTTTTCTACCCATTGCCATTCTGCATTTTATATACTCTGTACTGCGACCATCATTTGTTATTTTACTGCCCAAGTAACAAAAGTCATCTACCTCCTTTATTGCTTCGTTACCTAATCTAATTCCTTCAGCATCACCTGATTTTCTTACACTGCACTCCATTACCCTAGTTTCGCTCTTGTTAATGTTCAGCTTATATGCACCTTTCAGCACACTGTCCATTCCGTTCAATTGCTCTTCCAGGTCCTTTGCTGTACCTGACAGAAGTACTATGTCGTCGGCAAAACGCAATGTTTTTAATTCTTCCCCCTGAACTTTAATTCCTTCTCCAAATTTCTCCTTGCTTTCCTTTATAGCTTGCTCAATGTACAAATTGAATAACATTGGAGAAAGGCTACAACCCTGTCTTACTCCCTTTCCAACCACTGCATCCCTTTCATGCCCTTCAACTCTGACAACCGATGTCTGGTTTTTGTACAAGTTGTAAATAACCTTACGCTCCCTATATTTTACTCCTGCTTGCTTCAGAACTTGAAAGAGTTTATTCCAATCAACATTGTCAAAAGCCTTCTCCAAATCTACAAAAGCTAGTAAGTAGATTTGCCTTTTCTTAATCTATCTTCTAGGATAAGCCCTAAAGTGAGTATTGCCTCCCGTGTTCCTACATTTCTCCTGAACCCAAACTAATCTTCCCCGAGGTCAGTTTCTACCAGCTTTTCCATCCTTCTGTAAATAATTCGTGTTAATATTTTGCAACCATGACTTATTAAACTGATGGTTCTGTAGTTTTCACACCTGTCTGCGCTTGCTTTCTTTTGAATGGGCATCATAACAATTTTTCTTAAAGTCTGAGGGTACTTCACCTGTCTCATACATCTTACACAACAGGTGAAACAATTTTGTCATGGCTGGTTCTCCCAGAGACTTCAGTAGCTCTGAGAGAATATCATCTACTCCAGGGGCCTTGTTTCGACTTAGGTCTTTCAGTGCTCTGTCAAATTCATCTCTCAGTATAGTATCTCCTATTTCACCCTTATCTACTTCGTCTCCCCTTTATACAATATCAATTTAAATATAAATTCAGATACCCTGACGCGGTTTTTCGTCTCAAACTTGTTTGAGACGAAAAACCGTCACGGGGTATCTGAATTTATATTTATATTGATATTTATATCACCTTAAACAGGAATGTTCCAATATATCCATTGCCGAGGTGCTATTCCGCTGCAGGAGATCCTTGGCAGAAGTGGCAATTATCTATGGAACACTGCAGCTGAGTTAAAGTTTGTGACGTGGAGGGAAATCGTACTTAGACTATTCCAAGGCGCTTTAATCGTTAGCGGTGTGGTGGTCTAACGGTGCCGCGGCGGAGCGGCCGAGCGCATTGAGGCGCTATGCTGCGATGCGCGAGATCGCTCCCCGTCGGGGGTTCGAATCCCCCCTCGTGCATGGATGTTTGTGTCGTTCCTCGGTGGAGTAGCCGAGCCGTCTAAGGCGCCTCGCTGCGGAGCGCGCGGTTGCTCGTCGTCGGAGGTTCGAGTCCTCCCTAGGGCATAGGTGTATGTGTTTGTCCTTAGGTTAGTTTACATTAGTTTAAATAGTTTGTAAGCTACGGACTGATGACCACACAGTTTGGTCCGATAGATTTACAAACATTAAAAAACTGAGCCAAATATTCACGGAACAAACAAGAACGAACAGAAACAACGACCGCAAAGCATAGAACTACGAAAAGCACAAAAAATAAAAAAATATAAATAAAAATAAAAAATAAAAAAAAATAAAAAACGGTAAGACGTCTGCCTAGTAAGCATGGAGGTCCGGGTTCGATTCGCGGCCGCATCACAAATTTTAATTCATTGCCTCTTATTTATCGTTAGTGTCACTAAGTTTACGTGCAACACATTTTCAGAAAGACGAAAACCCGATTTTCGTAAACCGTCTTTCGCTGTCGCATTTACATGTCACAGACTGAATCGGATTTCCTACCCCACTTAAAATGGCGACAGAAAAACAGCTGATTCAGTTCCTTATTTAGTCAGCACAATCGCTATTTTTCTTTACTTAAATACTCAGCCATGCTCACTCTAATATTTATACTTGTATTTCACGATAGAAAATATCATTCCGTCCATATGTGCCGAAAAATCTTAGCAAGAAAACACAATCTGACAAGCCAAGAACCCTTCCAAAAACGGTTGCGTTTACATGGGCACGAAAATCGATTGTGGAACTGGAAAACCGCTTTACACAAGTAGATTTCCAGAATCGATTTTGGAGTGTTTACATGACCAATCGAAAGCGGATTTGGGAAATCGGTTTTCGAAATCCGGTTTTGGGAGCACATGTAAACGGGGTGAATGTAGCATTTACAAATCTTCAATGTTTGTTAAGCTTAAGGGACTTAACTGCGGGGTCATCAGTCCCTAAACTTACAAACTACTTATGAACTACCTTATACTAAAGACGACACAAACATCCATGCCCGAGGGTGGATTCGAACCCCCGACCGCAGCGGCCGTGCAGACTGTGACTGGCGCGTCGCAGACCGCTCGGCCACCGTGGCCAGCAATGTAGCATTTACAAACGTCAATTCTACACTACTGGCTAGCCAAAATACAACACCGACCAGAGATCTTGTTATTGTGGTCTTCAGTCCGCAGTTTGCTTTGTGTAGCACTCCACGCTACCCTGTATCCGAGCCTCATCTAAGAATAAGAACAGCAACCTACATCATTTTCAATGTTCTTACTGTATACGTTCGTCGGTCTCTTTAAACGATTTTTACCCCAGCACGTCCTTCTGATGCTAAGTTGAAGATTCCTCGCTGTCTCAAGATGTCTCACACCTAATTTTCCGTTCTCTTACTTGGGAAATGCCACAAATTTCTCTTTTCCCTAATTCTGTATGAACTCTTTTTGACTGATTCTTCCGTCGCTTCTTGGTACAACATAATCGAATAAATTAAAAAACACACTTTTGTATGTGTTCTACAAGTTTATTTTTGTTTTCTTATCCGGTTTTCGGCTTATTAGGACATCTTCAGAGTGTTGACTGCTGTGTCAAAGAGGTTACAATGTTCAGATACAGCAAGGGAAGAGATGACAAATGTCTGCACTTAGATCGACATAAATAGTATAACACTTCTTTGACATTGTGTTATTACTCCTGTGTATTTATTTATTATGATTAATTTTTAAGTTTTGAAAAAATTTGGTTCTAGTCTAGCTGACAACATAATATCCATTTCAAGCTACTTGAAGTTTTAGAATACTAATTTAATTAGACAGATTTGTTTTAGTTTAATCTAATGCAGCAACTATTCATTTTAATTTCTAGATGTCACTCCAAACCTGGCCTCACAACTGTCATATGTAACACCATCTATAATTATCGCCCAAAATTATTATGAAGACACTTATATATATTTATTTATCAGCATTATCAGTTTGTTTACAATAGTAGGTAGTTCCATTTCCCAGGTTATATTCAAATTTATTCCTTGTTTTATCCTCCACACATTGTATATTCATTTATTACTGTTTAGTTTTTAAGTTAATAAATGTAATAACACAATGTCAAAGAAGTGGTTTACTATGTATGTCGATCTAAGTGTAGACATTTGTCATCTCTTGCCATACTGTATCTAAACATTATAACCTCTTTGACACAGCAGTCAACACTCTGAAGATGGCCTAATAAGCCGAAAACCGGTTAAGTAAACAAAACTAACCTTGTAGAACACACACAAAATTGTGGTTTTTTAATTTATTCTGTATGAACTCCTTATCGTCCACGTTTCCCTCCCACATAGTGCTACATTCCAGACAAAGGACTTCCTAACATTCAAACTAATATTGGATGTCAACAAATGTCGCTTCTCAGGTGTCGCCCACGGTCACTGCTGGCGCGGCACCTTCACGTGTACCGGACGCAGCTGCTCCGCCACGCCGAAGGGTGAGTAGCGGGTAGCGCGTTCGCGTCGCTCGTGCCGGAGGGCCAATGTGGAGGCTGGCCGTGTGGCATCGCCCGTTCATCGTGATAGTGATCAGATGGTCGGTCCTTCAGCAGGGTCCGAGCAGGCACACGGGGGGAGGGTCCGTTAGTGATTGGGAGCTCCAATGTTAGGCACATTACGGAACCCCTTAGGCAGAGTGCGTCCAGGACCGGAAAGAATTCCGATGTGCACTCAGTTGCGTTAAAACTGGTATGTTGGTTGTTGGAATAACGTAAGTCTGTTCTATTGATAGAAAAAACAGGGTCGTTACAGGCATTTGGCAATACTGAACCAGCTAAAGCTGGTCTGTTTCAGAAGCTACTCGTTCAAAACTGATCTGATGTTAAATGCAGCACTAATAATTATCATCATCTGGTAATTAACACTCACGCTAACTTTTCAATCAAGCTGATTAAAGATTAGTTGAATACATTTATTATTCATTAACGCTTTAATTCTGTTCGGTTATGGCCCTAATGTTAATACTTGCACTGTTTATTAGGAAACAGTGGGTTTAAACTGATCGACAGCGCAACAGATTATCAACAAAGTAAGAACAATACGTAGTCTGCATAAGGGGTCTGCACGGCCACTACGGTCGGGGGTTCGAATCCCCCCTCAGGCATGGATATTTGTGCCGTCCTTAGTGTTAGCTAGTTCATAAGTAGTTTGGGGACCCTGTAGTTAAGACCCATAAGCTATACAAACATTTGAACGTTTTTTGGACTACTCTATAAATTTCACTGCGAGAATAAACTGAAAAAACACAAATCACTTTCTAAAAATGCAACTGCGAGAATTTATCGCGCTAACTGATTGATTGCAGAAACTTAGTATCTTGTTCACCTGTGTAGTATTGTACAAAAATCCCTATTATCATTAATACGTCACTACAATAAAGAAATCTGTTAAACAAACGCAGCTTAGTCAATGCCATGCTTTACCTTTAATAGTCAATAACTTTCAATGAAAGGAAGAGGGTTAGCTTTCTAGCTACAAAAGTGAAACAGGTAAAGAAATTTACCTTTCTCAATTATTATTAGCAAAAATGATTACATTACCTTATGATTGGAGAACAACAAAAATATTCTCAGACTGATACATACATGAATGATACAAAATCTTATAAAGACAGAACTGTGTCTGTGAAAATCAGATTTCAAAATTATTCCATCCGCTCGTACAAAACTTGCTGCCTCAGCAGCCAACCAAAGCACGTCTGTTCAATACCAGAGCTACACACCGACTCTCACTCTGTTCAGCTACTACTCACATCCATAGTCCTTGACAGAGATGTTACACAACAAACCAGAATTGTGTCTGTGAAAATCAGATTTCAAAATTATGCCATCAACTCGTACAAAACTTGCTGCCTCAGCAGCAAACCAAAGCACGTCTGTTCAATACCAGAGCTACACACCGACTCTCACTCTGTTCAGCTACTGCAAAGTCTTTGACAGAGATGTTACACATCAGAGTAAACCATAGACGTAGTTACTCAAAGAAGTTCATTTAACATTTTACGTACAAATATCGATACGAGACAGGCGAAACAATTAATTTGTACAGACATGTTTCAACGTCTACCCCTTGATAGAGCAGGGATGCACTACACAAAAGAAGACGCTACTCGGGTAGCATTGTGTGAAATTTGTTGCTCTCAAATAATCCTCGGACTGAGAGTTGGCTGAGTCACGACGTAGGAACCTCCGAAATATTTAGCAAAGAGTGAAATGTATATAGCAGAGATTGATCAGGTACAACTAGAGAGGCTGTGTTCATTGCATTCGAAAGAAGTACTGTTTCTGCTAAAGTCTAGGTCGAGAGTGACCGTGGGGTTATCTGGACACGTTTAACCCTTTAATGACCAAATTATTTCCAGACGTTGTAGTTTTTTTATGAATACATTATTGGACTTAGAAGCCGTACAAAAATTCATAGTTTAAATCTTGAAAGTGAGAGTTTAGCCTACAGGTGTAAAAAATGTTTATCCTTTATTTTTAGTACAATAACTATATCAAACATTTGATTTACTTTTGTATTAGTTCATATTGCCCATTGACTTCACTAAGGTGACGTGGTGTGGAACCTAGAGAAGCATGGTGCTACGCACAAAGGTACACGACAGTTGCTACACATTATTCTTGTCCTCTTTTCTTTGTTTTTGGCGCTACATTGGCGACACCTTTTGTTTGTAGTATCTTTTGTTGGCAAATAAATTCCAACTTTCGCAAGACGAACTTCATCTGGAACTCCAGACACGCCTCTTTCCGGTGTCTGAAAATGAACCGGTCTTCCTCTTCCACATAAAATTGTCATTGACAACTGCCAAATCTACAAGAATTACTTCGATGCCGATTGCACAGGCATACACACTGCACTTCACATACGTTCAGTGGGAAACATAGTTCCCACTAAATTATCTTGTAATATTTATGTAATTTTCATTGATATCCAGCAAATATACACTAACATTATCTCCCTCGTAAATATAAAAGTAGACAAAAAGAACACAAGTAGCTTCATACGCAAAAGGGAAGCACACTACATAAAATACGCTGTTATATTTGGAATAGTGGCTAGTTTTCCCGCGAAAACTGCTCTTCTACATTGACTGTCTAACAGTGTAGATACGCAATCACTTTCGCGCGTCTGTTGACAATCTATATGTAGTTAGCACGCTCTAACAGATGGTAGCTCAAGTCAGAAGTGAGAATATGAATGACCATTGAACTTATAGCAAAAAGAAATACGTGGGAACTATAGTTCCCACTAGTCAGTAAAGGGTTAACAGGTATAGGCAAAATCAAGTTAATGGTTGGGTGTTTTTACCGCCCCCCCCCCCCTTTCCAGTTCCACCGTCACAGTGCTAGGAGTCATTCAAAGGAAGTTTAAGCTCAAAAAAAAAAAAAATGTTCAAATGTTTGTTAAGCTTATGGGACTTAACTACGGGGTCATCAGTCCCTAAACTTACAAACTACTTATGAACTACTTACGAACTAGGACGGCACAAATATCCATGCCCGAGGGGGGATTCGAACCCCCGACCGTAGTGGCCGTGCTGACCGTGACTGGAGCGCCTCAGTCACCTCGGCCACCGCGGCCGGCAAGTTTAAGCTCAGTAGCGCGAAGGTACCAGGGGTGAATTTAACCAGCCGCGTATCATTTCACTACAGGGGGTAGTCTTCTGAACTACTGTTGAACACGTTTTCCGAAAACCGCTTTGAGCAGCTAAATCGTCAGCCCACACCAAATGGAAATATTTAGACATATAGTTACAACACCAGACCTTGTAAATGATGTTTCTGTACAGACAGGGGTTAGTGATCATGATGTCGTCTTAGCGACAATGGACACCAATGTTAATAAATCGGCCAAGAAGACCAGGAGAGTGTCTGTGCTATGACGAGCAGATAAAGCAGTTGTTAGCGTCCCACTTAAGCGGGATGAGTGGTCATCGTTTAGTTCCGGTACTGTGGAATTATGGGTAAAGAAAGGAAAAACGAAGCAAATCAAAACAGGCTTAGGTTAGTAGAGATTCGCGCATCTGTAAAAAAGATCGATGGGCGAAGCGTACAATAACTACCAGCGTTATGCCTTAAGCCTTTTCTATACGAGACGTGCAACACGCACAAGGAAATCGTTGTCAGCTGCAGCGCTCCTTGCGGTAGACCGCCGAACTACAAAGAAGCGTTCAAACGGTACGCATTTGTTGAGTCGTCTGCTTCACGTGTCTACTTCGTTTGCTGTCAACTTACAGCAAATGAATCGCCGCGTTAACATCACTTTTCGAAACTGTAAGATATATTGTGATGATTAAAACATTTATTTGTGTTTTAGACTGCCACTGTGAAACTGTATTTAATTGTTTTCGTGCAGTTCATGCGTAACTACGTCGCTCACATCTGTTAACGTTCTCATTATAAAATGCTATTACATACATCCATCCCCTGCGGTTTGTGTCGCGTATGTATATGGTGAACATAGACCTTTCACTTTGATTAAGCTTTAAATAATGCTCAGCAAAAACAAATATTTCATCTGTTAACTACAGCATGTTTCAGGAAAAATAGCAAATATGTTAGACGATGGTAATAACGACGATTTGCAGTTAAAATTTCATATAACGTGTGTCCAATTTTTATTGGGTTCAGAAATACCGCTCTTGGTGTGTACAACAAACTGATTTGGATATTTTAAGTGATTCTAAGTCTGAATATGTCCTTTTAAGCACAAAACCGGGTAACTACGTGGAAATGAACGTCTAGAACATACACTAAATTCAACTTTTAAGTAAGTGTATTGTTGTACTACCAAGAACCAACGGATAAATCAGTGAAAATTTCTTGATTTACATTTGCTCTACGTTTGTTTGGATTTCATCTTAACAGCTATATCTCTATATTCTATAAAAATTCTACACAGGTTATATTAAACTTTTAATGCAATTCCTCTATACTATCACCTCCTAAAATACTTACGACTGAGTCGAAAAACTACGTTCCTCTGAGCAGGAGGCAAGTACACACTCTCAAACAAATTCGCGACTTGGCTTCGTTTGTCAGCTGGGTTCCCCATTCGGTCGTCTGCGCATGCGCGAAGCACTTCCATACGCGTGAGAAGAGGATCCATCCTATTCCGTCTACTAGCGATCGTACGCGTGCATATCGTGCAAGTGGACGCTTCTACACTGTACGCGGACGGCGTGACCGGTGCATGCTGGGTAATCTCGTAAGCTTTCACTTCCCATGTAAAAAGGGCTTTAGCAAAAGATCTTGACGAGGATCAGAAAAAAAATCCGATACTATTTAAAACTGGTAAGCGGATCAAAGGACTCGATCCAGTCACTCGTTGATCATTCTGGGGTCGTAATACAAGACAGCAAAATAAACGCTGAACTTTGAATTTAAGAAATCAGTCACGCAGGAGGACCAAGCAAAAATACCTTCAGTTGATGACAGCACTGACTCACAAACGGTGGAGATGATAATAGGCATAGCCAGAATAGAAAAACAGCGCATAGAGTTAAAAAACAAACAAAGTGCCAGCTTCAGACAGGGTAGCAGTCCGGTTTTACTAAGAGTGCTCTGCGGCATTGGCTCCTTACTTAGCTTGCATTTATCGCGAATTCTGATCCAGCGCAAAGTTCCAAGCGACTGGGAAAAGGCGCGTATAATAAAAGCAAACGAACGGACCCACGTAATTACGAACCGACATCATTAACATCACTTTTCTGTAGAATTCTTGAACATATTCTCAGTTCTAATACAGTAAATTTCCTTGAGACGGAAAAGCTTCTGTCCATGCATCAGCACGGCTTCAGGAAGCATCCATCGTGCGAAACTCAGCTTGCCCTTTTCTCTCAGGACATCTTGCGTGTTACGGATGATCGGCAACAAGTGGACTGCATATTACTCGATTTTCGAAACGCGTTTGACATGGTACCGCACTACAGACTGCTAACGAAAATACGAGCTTTTGGAATAGGTATCCAAATATGTGAGTGGCTAAGTAATAGAACCCACTAAGTTGTTCTCGATAGCGAGTGTTCATCAGAGACTATGGTATCGTCAGGGGTGTGTCAGAGACCGCGTGATAGGTCCGCTATTATTTTCTATCTGTGTGAATAATTTGACTGACAGAGTGAGTTGAAAACTGCTATTTGCTGATGTCGTCATTGAATGACTGTAGTAGGATGCAGGATGACTTTGATCAAATTTCTAGATGGTGGCAACTAGCACTAAATGCAGATGAGTAGGAGAAACAGTCCCGTAAAGTTCTAGTACAGCATTAGCAGTCTGCTGCTTGATAGAGTCGCGTCAATTAAGTATCTAGGCGTAACGCTGCACAGCGATATGAAGTGGAACGAACATATAAGGACAGTCGTGAGGAAGGCAAATAGTCTA
This sequence comes from Locusta migratoria, assembly GCA_026315105.1. Classification (NCBI taxonomy): domain Eukaryota; kingdom Metazoa; phylum Arthropoda; class Insecta; order Orthoptera; family Acrididae; genus Locusta; species Locusta migratoria. The sequence continues at coordinate 125,851,509 of CM048749.1, forward strand.
CTTCGCTTTATTGGAAGGATTTTGGGAAGGTGTGATTCGTCTGCAAAGGACACCGCATATAAAACGCTTGTACGACTCCCTCAAGTGTTTGGGATCCCCACCTGATCGTTTTAAAGGACGGTATAGAAGAAATTCAGAAGCGTGCCGCTAGGTTTGTTACTAGTAGGTGCGCAAGTGTTACTGAAATGCTTCGGAAACTCAAATGGGATTCGCTGGAGGGAAGGGGACATTCTTTCCGAGAAACACTGTTGAAGAAATTTAGAGGATCGGAATTTGAAGCGGACTGCAAAAAGATTCTACTGCCGCCTACCTACATTTCGCATAAAGACCACAAAGATAAGATCAGAGAGATTAGGTCTCGTTCTGTTTGGGAGGAAGTAACTAGTAGTGGTACCAAGTACCCTCCACCAAGCACCTTTGAACGGAGAGCGGAGTATGTATGTACGAGGCGTGTTTTTTAAGTAAGTATCGTTTTAAAATTTAAAAAAAGACGTGCTAAGATATCTCAATAATTTCATTTTAACTTGAAAGCCTGTACCTTAAACTACTTTTCTGTATAATTTTCATCAATACTGAGGAACTTGTCATAACGTTGTACCAGTTTTTTAATACACTCCTCACAGAAGTCTGCCGCCTGACTTGTTAAGCACTGCATCACAACTGTTTTGACTTCGTCATGGTCATTCTCGGTCACAATGCCATACAAAACACTACGAGAAACATTAGGAAAGTCATCCCGCAAGAAAATCGTAAAGCGCCTGTTTTCTCTCACGTTATTGTCCACATCCTGCACCAAATTTTCATTTACGACCGAAGGACGCCCACTCCGTTGTTCGTCATGCACATTTGAGCGGCCATCTTTAAATGTTCTCACCCACTTTCTTACCATTCCATCACTCATAATTTTTTCTCCGTAAACTGCACAGATCCCATGATGAATATCGATCGCTTTTAGGCCTTTAGCACCAAGAAATCTTATAACAGCCCGTACTTCACAGTCGGCAGGACTCACTGTTATCGGAGGCATCTTAAACACTCAGTACGCAACGTAAACAAGGAAGAACGAGATTGTAATGTCGTCAACAGATGTAGGTAACCAGTGCTTATAAAATTATTGAGATATCTTAGCACGTCTTTTTTTAATTTCAAAATGATACATACTTAGAAAACACGCGTCCTAGATCTAGATATGGAATACGTAGGGTAACATGGAATTCAATTTAAACTTTCCAGTACATGTTGCAACCTGCTGGTTTCAGTTGAATCTAAACCCTCAGAGGTTGGACTGACGCCAAAATATCGCTAGTTGCTGTTAGGGTTTGCTGTGCAACTGTGTAAGTAGACGTTATATACGGCAGGAATTAAAAATTCTTACAGCAGTTTTTATAGGTAAGAACCATTCAGTTGATGTTGATGAGCGTATTAGGTAATAATTTAATAACTGAAGTCTAACTTGTAACTAACTTGCAACTTGTGGCTTTTCGATGATATATTTGTTTGTTTTATTGGTAACAAAATATTCATTTCTCGAATGAACAAAGTCAGTTTATGTATAGGAGGGAGTTATGGAATGATTTGGCTTCCAAATGTTTACAGTTCTTTAACTGTCTACTAATATAAAGCCTTCATTTGCCGCTCTACAATGCTCAAAACGATAAAGGAATTAAGAATAATAAATTTAGCATTGGAGGGAAGTTTGTGGGAGGAAAATCGCAGAGGGAGAAGGCAGGAAGGAAGCTTACGAGTCAGCGTACCGCGTCGACGTCGTAGTGATTAGAGACGGAGCTAACGACGCTCGGATTTTTTGGGATAAGGATGGGGAAGGAAATCGGCCGTGCCCTTTCAAAGGAACCATCGCGGCATTCGCCTGGAGTGATTTAGGAAAATCACGCAAAACCTAAGTGTGGATGGCTGGAGGTGGATTTGAAATACCATCCTCGAGAATGCGAGTCCAGTACGTTAATACTGCACCACCTCGCTCGGTCAAAACGAGAATATCGGGTGATTAAAATGTCAGTATAAATTTGAAAACTTAATAAATCACGGAATATTGTAGATAGAGAGATAGAAATTGACACACATGCTTGGAATGACATGGTGTTTTATTAGAACAAAAAAAAGTTTAAATATGTCCAACAGATGGCGCTTCATCTTATCAGAAAAGTAATAATTCGCATAACAAATTAAGACAAAGCAAAGATGATGTTCTTTACAGGAAATGCTCAATATGTTCACCATCATTCCTCAACAATAGCTGTAGTCGAGGAATAATGTTGTGAACAGCACTGTAAAGCATGTCCGGAGTTATGGTGAGGCATTGGCGTCGGGTGTTGTCTTTCAACATCCCTAGAGATGTCGGTCGATCACGACACACTTGCGACTTCAGGTAACCCCAAGCCAATAATCGCCTGGGAGGCCAAGCATGACGATACCGACGGCTGAGCACACGACCATCACCAAACGACCCGCGCAAGAGGTCTTTCACGCGTCTAGCAGTATAGGGTGGAGCGCCATCCGGCATAAAAATCGTACGTTCCAGCAGGTGTTTATCAGCCAGGCTGGGGATGATGCGATTCTGTAACACATGTGGGCTTACCTCTCACCCGTCACGGTATCAGTTGCAAAATCAGAATCACGCGCCATCTGTCGGACATATTTTTGAACCTTTTTTTTTTTTTTTTTTTTTTTTTTTTTCCTATGAAGACCCTATGTCATTCCAAACATGTCTATCAATTTTTACCTCTCTATTTTTATTATTTCGTGATTTATTAAGTTTTCAAATTTATACTGACTTTTTGATCATAAATGAACACAAACAATGTTTCCGTCTTCTAGAGCCGTTTACTGTCCTAGTTACTGTGAATACCTGAGAGATATCGCCTACACCGCAAAAGAAGGAGACATCAAATTGAGGGAGGCCAAAAGGTTCAGTTCAAGTATTGACAACTTCTTCCTAAAAAAGAATTTTAGTGCCTCATTTAAATCGAGAGAATTTAAAAGCCTTTCAATAACCACCGAAACGATTTTAGGACAAAGTAAGTCTCAAAGAGGAAAGAACCCCAAACTACTACCTCTAGTGATTCATAGTAGAGCTGCAAGACTCCACTAATGAAGAAGACGTCAGAATGCAATCGAAACAAGGAAGGGAGTGTACAGAATGCGGTGACGCAGCCAGGACAGGCACTGCTGGCGACGCCAGTGCTGTTTTTTTTTTTTTTTTTTTTTTTTTTTTTTTTTTTTTTTTTTTTTATGGGACTTAACTACGGGGTCATCAGTCCCTAAACTTACAAACTACTTATCAACTACCTTATACTAAAGACGGCACAAATATCCATGCCCGAGGGGGGATTCGAACCCCCGACCGTAGTGGCCGCGCTGACCGTGACTGGAGCGCCTCAGTCTCCTCGGCCACCACGGCCGGCGCCAGTGCTGTTAGGCGAGGCACGCGGCTCGCTTGTCTCCTGCTATAGCCCATTAAGGCCAAATTACGCCGCATTGTCCTGGCGGGTACGTGGTCGTACGTCACGCATTGATTTCTGTCGATACAGTCAGCACTGGCAGCTCTACGCAACCGCCGCTGCTCACGGTCCTTAAGTGCTAGCTACACTCTGTGATCAAAAGTATCCGGAATCCCCCAAAATATACGTTTTTCATACTAGGTACACTGTCAGATACTCTATATTAGCGACTTCAGTAAACACCATGAGAGAGCAGAATGCGGTGCTCCGCGAAAATCACGGACTTCGAACGTGGTCAGGTGATTGGATGTCACTTGTGTCAGAAGTCTGTACGCGAGATTTACACACCCTTAAACTTCCCTAAATCCATTGTTTAATGTGATAGTGAAGAGGAAACGTGAAGGGACACGTACAGCACGAAAGCTTACAGGCCGACCTCGTCTGTTGACTGACGGAGACTGCCGACAGTTGAAGAGGATCGTACACCGTATAAGGAGGCATCTATCCAGACCTTACACACTGTATCAGGATCCACTCCAAGTATTATAACTGTTAAAAGGGAGGTGAGATTTCACGATAGAACACCTGCCCATAAGCCACACATAAGTAGGTGAAAGTCAAACGACGCCTTGCTTGGTGTAAAGAACGTAAACATTGAATGATTGAACAGTGGAAAAACGTTGTTGGAGTGATGAATTACGGTACACAATGTGGCGATCCGATGGCAGGGTGTGTGTATGGTGATGCCCGGTGAACGACATCTACCAGCCTGTGTGGTTCCAACAGTAAAATTAGGAGGGCCGCGGTGAAGTAGCCGAGCGGTCTAAAGCGTCTCGCAGCGGAGCGCGAAGTTGCTCGCCGTGGAGGTTCGAGTCCTCCCAGGGGCATGGGTGTGTGTGTGTGTGTGTGTTGTCCTTAGGTTAGTTTACCTAGTTTTAAGTAGTTTGTAAGCTACGGACTGATGACCGCGCAGTTTGGTCCGATAGATTTACAAAGATTTTGAAAATTAGGAGGCGGTGGTAGTGTGGTTGTGGTCGTGTTTCTCGTGAAGGGGGCTCGCAGCCTTTGTTGTTTTGCGTGGAAGTATCACGGAACAGGACTACATTGATATTTTAGACACCTTCTTGCTTCCCACTGTTAAAGAGCTATTCGGGGATGGCAATTTCATCTTTCAAAATAATGGAGCACTTGTTCGTAACGCATGGCCTTATGGAGGAGTGGTAACACGAAACTAACAAAATCAAATGTTTGTAAATCAAACCAATACAGATTGGTTATCAGTCCATAGGCTTATAAACTACTTAAACTCTCTTAAAGTAACTTATGATGAGGACAACGCAAACACCCATGCCCCGACGGCGAGAAACCGTGCGCTCCGGAGCAAGACGCCGTAGAACGCACGGTCACTCCACCGTGTCCGAAAATAACATCCCTGTAATGGACTGGCCTGTACAGAGTCCTAACTTGAATCGTAAAGAATATCTTTGGGATGTTTAGGAACGCCGACTTCGTGCCAGGCCTGACCGATCTACATCGGTACCTCTCCTCAGTGCAGAACCTCGTGAAGAATGGGCTGCTATTCACCAAGAAACCGTCCAGCACCTGATTGAACGTATGCTAGCGAGAGTGGAAACTGTCATCAAGGCTAAGAGTGAATCAACACCATATTGAATTCCAGCAATACCAATGGAGGGCGACACGAACTTGTAAGTCATTTTCAGCCAAGTGTCCAGGTACCTCTGATTACATAGTGTATAAAAAAAATGTGCAAATGTTTGTAGAGCTTATGGAACTTAACTACGGGGTCATCAGTCCCTAAACTTACAAACTACTTATGAACTAGCTAATACTACAGACGGCACAAATATCCATGCCCGAGGGGGGATTCGAACCCCCGACCGCAGTGACCGTGCAGACCGTGACTGAAGCGCCTCACTCCCCTCGGCCACCGCGGCCGGCACATGGCGAGTATGTTGTCCATGGTCCATGTCTGAAATTTAGTCTTCTCGGTCTTCTTGGAATACTAAATTCCATAACGAGTCTCGAAATTGTTCGTTCCGTGCGTGTACCTCCAACAACCATTTCGCGTTCAAAGTCTGTTACTTTCCGTCGGAAGGTTTTCCACATGAATGATCGGAGCACAAACGATAGATCTGACAACGCTCCACCCTTTTATACCTTGTGTACGTCATGTTCCCGCCATCTGCACCTTGAGCTAATCGATATCACACGAGTTATATAAACTCATTGTAATTTCTCTACACTTGCAAACATTTTTCACATAACTCCAGAAGCTTCGTAATTCCTTCTACATTAAACTCTGTTGGCTATGAGTGTACCCATATATTGACGTTCTCTGATTTGAGGAAAGCGCTGTGGGAGTTCACAAATGGTATAATGACGTTCCTGTCTAAACGCATGTTCCCCTTTTACCACATATTCACTACTTACAACATACGATCGATCACTTGGTTCTTCATCATAGTGGTGAGTGCATCTGCCAGAAAATGCCCCAGAGTCGAACAACAGTCAGTCATAATGGACTTGCACGCTTCAGTATTGTTACGATTAACTGCTGTTGGAGTCATTTGTTTGGTCCACAAAATCATATCACACCGCGTACCTCACACACGGAGGAATCCTCTGTTGCTGCGTCCATTTCAAACAGCAGAATAGACTACTAACGAGGGAAATGAGCGAATACAATCATACAGTTACACTCCCAGCAGCGTACTGAACGAAGTTACGTAACTGCACAACGCTGGCGACGCATGCACTATTCATTCACGCGATGTAAGCGACTGTAACTTAATTTTCCAATCACCCTCCTACTAGTCCCTGATCCACAGACATAGATGAGGTGGGGTGGCTTGCGTGCTTCGACGATACAAATAGCCATAATGCAGGTGCAACCACAATGGAGGAGCCTCCGTGGAGAGGCCATACAAACGTGTGGTCCCTGAACAGGGGCAGCAGCCTTTTCCTATTGTATCAAATAGACCTTGACTGCATCCTCGCCGCGATGGAGTAGCCGAGCGGTCTAAAGCGTCTCGCTGCGGAGCGCGCGGTTGCTCGCCGTATAGGTTCGAGTCCTCCCTGGGGCGTGTGTGTGTGTGTGTGTGTGTGTGTGTGTGTGTGTGTGTGTGTGTGTGTGTGTTGTCCTGACGTTAGTTTATCTAGGTTTAAGTAGTTTGTAAGCGACGGAGTGATGACCACGTAGTTTGGTCCGATAGATTTACAAACATTTTGCACTGCATCCTCTTGGGTAAAATATTTCAGACATAAAATAGTCCCCCACTCTGATCTCCGCGACGAGACTACTCAGAGAGATATCAACAGGCGAAACAACACTGGAATTCTACGAATCAGAGCTTGGAATATTATATCTCTTAATCTGCAACGGAGGTTAGAACATTTAAAAAGGAAAATGGAAAGATGGTAGTTAGATATAGAGCGGATGCAACCATCTCTGTATACAGAATGAAACTTTAACTCTGCAGCGGAGTGTGCGCTGATATGAAACTTCCTGGCAGATTAAAATTGTGTGCCGGAACCGGAACTAGAAAAAAAAATGTTTGTTAAGCTTATGGGACTTAACTACGGGGTCATCAGTCCCTAAACTTACAAACTACTTATGAACTACTTACGAACTAGGACGGCACAAAGATCCATGCCCGAGGGGGGGATTCGAACCCCCGACCGTAGTGGCCGTGCTGACCGTGACTGGAGCGCCTCAGTCACCTCGGCCACCGCGGCCGGCCCGGAACTAGAACCTGGGACCTTTGCCTTTCGCGGGCAAGCGCTCTACCGACTGAGCTATCCCGACACGACTCACGATGCCGCCTCACAACGTTACTTCCTCCAGTACCTCGACTCCTACTTTCCAAACTTCACAGAAGCTCTCCTGCGAAACATGCAAGACTATCACTCCTGGAAGGAAGGATATGGTGGAGGTTCGAGTTCCGATTCCGGCACACAATTTTAATCAGCCAGGAAGTTTCATATCAGCGCACATTCCGCTGCAGAGTGAAAGTTTTATTCTGGAAACATCCCTTAGGCCGTGGTTAAGCCATGTCCCCACCATATCCTTTCTTCCAGGAGTGCTAGTCTTGCATGGTTCGCAGGAGAGCTTCTGTGAAGTTTGGAAAGTAGGAGGCGAGGTACTGGCGGAAGTAAAGTTGTGAGGTGGCATCGTGAGTCGTGTCGGGATAGCTCAGTCGGTAGAGCGCTTGCCCGCGAAAGACAAAGATCCCCAGGTTCGAGTCCCGGTTCCGGCACAAATTTTAATCTGCCAGGAAGTTTCATCTCTGTATACGTCCGTTACAACCTCCAAACTCAATGCAGACAGACTTATCCTTGCAGTCATCACTAATTCATAACAAACGAACATAACCGTTTCTAATGAGGTTCAGTAGAAAGACGAACAGGATTTCCGGTCAGATGAGTACAGAATTATAAATACAAAGTGAACTGGCCGCGGTGGCCGAGGAGACTGAGGCGCTTCAGTCACGGTCTGCACGGCCACTACGGTCGGGGGTTCGAATCCCCCCTCGGGCATGGATATTTGTGCCGTCTTTAGTATATGGTAGTTCATAAGTAGTTTGTAAGTTTAGGGACTGATGACCCCGTAGTTAAGTCCCATAAGATTAACAAACATTTGAATTTGTACAAAATAAATTGGAGGTATTAAATGAGTAGGTCTAATAATGAATGATGAAATAGTAATTCCGGTAAACTACTACGACAAGCATTATCGGACACAAAGCCAACACCCACAACAGTAGTAGAAATTTATACGCTCAAAACAATTACGGGATCAGCTATCATACACGATGTACGTTTGGTAACATATTCTATTTAGATACTCGTCACATTTGTAATCTGTGTGTGATACAGTGCGATATTTTGCTGTCTCAGCTATTTATTTGTGGTTCACATGGCGTTTACTTAGAGCGAGGTACCATGAGGCTATCATAGTAGTGGGAAAGTCATTGCCATGTGACACCTGGGCCGGCTAGTAAAGTAGCACACCTACGTGGCATGGGCAGTATAAGGTTATAAAAAGCTCTTGAGGGATATTTTGCCATTCTTCGAATGTTCAAATGTTTGCTAAGCTTATGGGACTTAACTGCGGGGTCATCAGTCCCTAAATTTACAAACTACGTTTGAACTAACTTATATTAAAGACGACATAAACATCCATACCCGAGGGAGGATTCGAACCTCCGACGCGGGAGGCCGCGCGATCCGCAACTTGGCGCTCCAGAGTGCTCGGCTACTCCCGCGCGGCTTGCCAGTCATCCATGAAAGCAATATCCACCTCTGCAACCGTTGTGGGTGGTGCGGTTCTTGCTGCAATGCGTTTGCCAAATGCATTCCAGACATGCTCAATCGGGTTTAACTCCAGTGAATAAGCCGGCCACTACATTCGTTCAATTCCCTTAGCTTTAAGCATGTAGTCCAGCAGAACAGCTCTGACCGTTATCGTCCACCAGAAGGAACCCTACTCCTATGGCACCAGCGCAGGGCACAATAAAAGGTCGAATGATCTTAAAAGCTGTGTGTGTGTTGTGGATGTTGAACCTATCGTTAAATCAGACAACAAATTGTTCATTAACACAGCAATTTGGTTTAATTATGGCCCTGATATTGATGTAAATACTATTAAATAAGAAACAGTGCATTAAACTAATTATGTGCGCAAGGGATCTTTTAACAAAACAACAGTGGCAAGTCACCATATGAAACAGACACTGACTATACTCAAAATATTTGACTGCGAGAAAGATAATAAAAAACCACAAACCACTTTCTTAATGTTTGATTGCGAGAATTTTATGCAGATCAGTACCTGATTATCAAAATTGACTGCAGTGTTGCATAACAATAATTTACTAAAGCACAAATAACGAAATCTGTTTAACAAGATAACCAAAATCAATGCTGCACTTTAAATCCACTTTAAATCAAATGAAGGAAGTAGATTAATCTTCTAACTACGTAAATGAAACAGGAAAGAAAGGTCAACTTTGTTACTTATTATTAATAATCACCATTACATTCCCTACATAATACAACTTCTTTCCAAATGATAACAAATGCAATTATCTTCATTCCAGCGGTGATAGTAATTCAAATCAACTTGCTGGCACAGCAGCCTCTGCTCTACATCGGAGCCATACACGCAACTCAACCGCTCTCTAAGCGAGCTAAACCACAAGTCCCACTCTCTCTCTCTCTGAGCGAGCAACAATGCTATGCAATACATGATCTTTGCCAAAGATGAAACTTCACAGACTTAAGTACACATATCGATACACACAGTAGAAGCGATATTATACATTTTCTTGCAAGCAAGTTACTCGACACAAAACAGGAGGCACAATATTAGACATTTTCTTACAAAAATAATTTTTATGGACACGTTTCAATCTCTCCACCTCTGAGCAGTTATAGCACCACGTGAACGACATAGTGATCTGTACGCCCCCATTACTGACTCTTGCCCACACCATTTGTCCACGATTATGATATGGTGATGTTTCCTGCTCAGAAGCTTGGTTGTTCAGAGTTCCACGTTCTTTCCAGAAGAGGGAACGACGTTGGTCCGGCTTTTCGCAAAATCTTGACTCATCTGTGAACAGAACCCGGCGCCATTCGTTACGACTCCAATTTTGATGTTTCTCCGCCCAGTTTTTGCGGTCTAAACGGTGTCGTCGTTTTGGTGAGACATGCGATGTAGGACTCCGTGCGTGAAGGCCACGTACCCGAAGCTGATTTCGTGCTGTTCGTGTTGATATTGTGCGTTCTGTTGCTGCCTGGAGGGTGTGTTGCAGTTGAATTGCATTCAGCCTCCTGTCTCGATGGGCTGTTAACCGGAGATAACGCTCGTTTCTTGCTGATGTTACCCGTGGACGACCTTGGCCTTGTCTTCTTTTAACGGTGCCTGTTACCTGAAACAGCGTTCAGGTCCTGGAGATTCCAATTTGAGGCACCTCCCTCTGTGATTGTCCAGCTTCCCACCTTCGTATTGCTCTCAGTGCCATAGTTTCGGACAAGTCACGTTTTTGATGCATTGCACTACCTGCTTATAGCACTATCTGGGGCCAATTGTTTGTGTAATTAGCAGCTTTCATCTGTTACCTTTATCTCGGTTGCCGTAATGTTGATGTCTCCAATCTGTAGAACCGACAGAAATACTCGAACCAATTTAGTTCATTTTGTCGATGACAATAATTCAGATCCCACATATCTCAACTGGTACTCTAATTGTTTTGACTACTGTAGTCTGCCGATGCTCATGAGTTTGTGGCACAACAGATACATACACCGTATGTAACATAATTATTCAGTTTGCTGGAATTGTACGAGAGCCCGGGCGGTACCCATGCAAGCAGGAGAGACGTACAGCTTCCGCTTAGGAGTGGTATGCAAACTCTCGGCTACTTAGGTTTGGCCCCAGCAACCACTCAAGAGCGGTGAGAGTGGTGGAGAATGGCGAACCGCCGAATTTGCGTAAATCCGTACACAAGGGGAATTGAACGATGATGGCCGGGGAAAGGGACATGTCTTAAATGACGCTCTGTCAGATACTTAAAAAATGGACACCCCTTAAATAAGAAATAAAAAACAAAATTTAGAGTTATGTTCCCATCAATTCTGGAGGCATCTACGATATCAGAAAAAGTAGGTGCATCTCATGAACCAACAATATTTTCATGTCTTATCTCCTCAAGCTATCATCGTGAAAGGAGCATACTTATGTATATGTACATAAATTAATTGTATTTTCCGTCGGTGCTTGACAGAATATGATAATATCAAAAAGGAACCACTTCCTGATGATTCTGCAAAACTTATTAATTCGTCATAAACCGGATTTAGGCTTTTCATCACCAGGTGACAACTAACTGTAGTATACATGTTTTCAAAGATGTTACAAACATGTTACGATTTACAAAGATGTTGTCACACAAAATCGACTAGTTCACGGGAAAGTACATTACAAGTACATATTTCTGTGAGTTATTAACATTTATATAAAAATATGATACGTATATGTAAAGAATGAAAACTGGCATGATTATTTTTGCTGAAAAAGAAAGTTGGAAACTAAAACTTATTTTAGTAGAGGTGTAAAGGGGAACTGGATTTGATCATTTAATAGTAAACTGGCATCCTGAGCCAAATGTTTATTGATTTCCAATATTTCCAGTAGTGTCATCTTTCTGCGTTTCTTCAGGGGATGTAGGATTTCACAATGTACATCGTCATCATGGTTTCTCTGAGCAGGTGTTCAGCAAAGGTTGAAAAAAAAAAGAAAAAAAGACATATTCAACCTTTGCTGGACATGTGCTCAGAGAAAACCATGATGACGATGTGCATTGTGAAATCCTACATCCCCTGAAGAAACGCAGAAAGATGACACTACTGGAAATATTGGAAATCAATAAACATTTGGCTCAGGTTGCCCGTTTACTATTAAACGATCAGATCCAGTTCCCCTTTACACTTCTACTAAAATAAGTTTTAGTTTCCAACTTTCCTTTCAACCAAAATAATCATGTCACTTTTGATCCTTTACATATACTTATCATATTTTTATATAAATGTTAGTAACTCTCATAAATATGTACTTGTAATGTACTTTCCTGTGAACCAGTCGATTTTCTGTGATAATATCTTTGTAAATCGTAACATGTTTGTAACATCTTTGAAAACATATATACTAACTACAGTCAGTTGTTACCTGATAATGGCGTGAGAAGCCGAAAGCCGGTTTGTGACGAATAAATAAGTTTTGCATAACATCAGGAAGGTGTTCCTTTTTTATATACTTATTTAAGGATTTATCACAATTTTAATATCAGTTCAATATGGGAATATAGTCAGATCATCTTATCCTGCACGGTAATTTAGCAGTTGGAAGAACAATGATATGCAATGTAAACGAAGGCTTCCACGACCGTCTTTTCTCATGTTTTGCCAGTAAATATTGTGAAATATGATCGACTAAGCTCATGAAACTCGCTTGTTTCTTTATTTATTTTCTACAATATTTGTACTGGTGATAAAACGTACCAAGGTTAAAGAATGTTGATAACTATTCTATTTAATATTGTCAAAATGTTATGTTACTGTGGAAGTGGTCAAAGTTAAGCTGAAACAGAACTTTCAGGTTAAGAACTCTGCTAATTTTGGAGGGCATGGCAATTTCCCAATGAAAGATTGTCTATGGTAGTGCTGTATTCTAGTAAAATCCTTGGAAAGTTCGTGTGGAGAGTTCGTTGAGTCTTTAGGCACACTTTATGTCTCGTTTTGGTAGGAGGAGCACCTGTCTGGCTGCCTGGCGTGATTCGTTTGCTACAGTGTTAAAATCTATGCAGTAACAGCCGCCTTGTCGGGACTTTGACTTTGGCAACGGCTACTGAGTGTCAGTTTAAAAACAATTTTTTTCGATTCCATTACGGAATTGTGATTGAACGGTGTATGTGTTTCTACACGAGAATTTATTATTTTTGATATGTTATTCGTCAGACTAAGATTTGAACTATTTTGAGCTGACGATTGGAGAATCGACTTTATGTCGGAGCGTAATCGATGATTACTTATTTGGAGGTGTTGCTACCATTCACATAACGCAGTTTAAGGTTTATTTCTATCTATTATTACTGCTTGAGCAGGATCACTATCCATAGACCGAGACATGTGCTTCTTCTTCTTATTTCGAATAACCCATTTGGAGGGTACGATTAATCAACTTTGACTACTCTTCATTGTATTATATTTTCATTGTTTCCAAATTTCGTTCATCCTTTGAGAGTGTTGTTCCTGTTCTTCTTGGGTCTCGTCTAGTTGTTTTCTTTTTCTTCTGAAATCCTGCCTTGTGAATTACCTCTTTGTAATGAGTTTTCTTTTCTATGTATTGTAATTCCAATGTTACTCATGTCCTTTCCAATTTCAATGAACCATGTGTGTTTGTATTTGTCATTGTTGAGTAATTTAAAGATCCACTTGATTAGTTTATTATTATCCATTCTGTAGCTGTAGATGTGTCTAAAAACCTTTAGTCTTCTCTTTCTAGTTACATCAATTAGTTTTTCAATTTTGAAGTATAACTTTGTTTGCTCTTAATCTATATTCAGCACTATTGTTTATTTAAATTCCACTATTTTCCTCAAAATTATCCTTTCGATCTTCTCTAGTTTCTCGAGATCTCCATTTCTGGTTAGTTCAAGTATTTCTGCCGCATTCAGAGCATGGGGTGTGGCCACTTTTGGTAATTTTGTGTTCCATGACAAGGATTTTTTGTCATGTGAAATACTATATCCATTTTGTGCACTCTAGTTTCTATCTGTATTTTCTCTTGCTTTGTTCGTAATCCACTCTCCAAGGTATTTAAAGCAACTTGTTTTGTGTACTGTGTTATTGTGAAAGGTGATGTTTTGTGGAGTATCACCGACGTTTGTCATTAACTTTGTTATTTCAAATGTTATTTGTTGTCCTACTGTGGCTGTTTGTTTCTACAGTTCTCTGATTTGTTCTTGGGTATCATCTGGTGAGTCTGCAGTTAATGCCATGTCACCTGAAAAGGCTAAACAGTCAATAGTGATCTTCTTTGGATTCCTTCCTAGCTGAATCCCTTTAATATACACGGCCTTTCTCCAATCGACTACCTTTTGTAATACTGAATTGAAAAACAGTGGTGACAAAATATCTCCATGTCATGCACCTGACTTATTTCAAACAATTTTGAGAGTTCCCCCCTAAATTTTACTTTCGATGTTGTAATTGTTACAGTTGCTTTAATTATTTCAGTTATTTTAGTATCTAGTCCTAATTCCCTTATGATATCAATCTGTGTATTTATGTCAGTCGAATATTACGCTTTTTTAAAATCCACAACATTAATTACATGTTTCGCGATTTTTCTCATTTCTATTATATTCTTTTGGTTTAGTATTTGCTCTGCATATGACCTTCCCTTTCTAAACCCTGCCTGATACTTTCCTAGTTTTATCAATATTTATTCGCAATAGCGAATTTCTTTCAGTTTCAATGGATAAGGTACATATGTACTACCAAATGATGAAAAACAAAAATTTATGCCAGTCCGGGACTCGATAAAATATTTCATCACTGTAATTCGTCACAATACAATGATTTAATTCTCCTAGTTGTCTGTCAACTATTTTTTCTGCTCCTTTTAAAAGTACGTTTGGCAAGATTTTGTAGGTCACTGGAAAGAGGAGGATTCCCCTGTAGCTGCTAGGGTCAGTTTTCTGCCAATTCTCATGTAGTAGATGTATTAGTGCAGATGTCAATTCAGAGGAAAAGCTATGTGTTTTCCTAATTTCTCTTAATATTTCTGTTAAACATAGTATCATGTTGTCACTAGAATATATTATCTTCTTTTTTTTTTTTTAAGTTCGTTTGTAATTGAAACTTGTGTTTGAATAACGATTATTCATCTGAGTTATCTGGCGCTGCCTACATCATATGCAAACCTTTTATGTTTATTTTACATTTCATTACTATTTCGCAAATGATAGCCTATTCACAGTTTGACTGTAGGATCAAAGCTATAAGCTATTACAACCTTTGGCAATAAAGTTCCATGAAAAGTCCTGCAACATTAACGTAGATGAATTATGAACTACTCTCCTTCGAAATAGTCACCTGCCATAACTATGCACCGCTGAGCTCTGCAATGCATGTCCTGGAAACCTTGGAATGGTGTTCGAAAGCCTCGTCACATATCTTTGGATGTCAGAAATATCGTCAAATCCCTTTCCTTTCAATACGAGTTTGAATCGAGGGAATAGGAAGAAGTGTGGAGGACTGAGATCCGGCAGCAAATATGGGATATTATATATTGACGACGTTACAGCGTTCATCTTAATGAAATAAATCGCAATTTGCGATCACTTGTGGCATCACTGTACTAGGATTAGATGGAATACGAAAGTGCAGCGAATGAAAATTTGGGCCCGGCCGGGATTCGAACCCGGGATCGGTCAACGCGTCTGCCTAGTAAGCAGGAGATCCCGGGTTCGAATCCCGACCGGGCACGAATTTTCATTCGCCGCATTTTGGTATTCCATCCCCCCTTCTTTTCTTCTTCTTCTTCATCTTATTCTTCAGGAAAAACCAGATGACAGTTAAAGAGTCGAAAGTAATGAAAGTGTTGTAACCTTTCTACAACATTATTCAATCTGTACATTGAGTTAACTGTGATGAAGCTGAAATAAGGAGAAATTTAGAAAAGGAATTAAAGTTCAGAGTGGAAAAAAAAAACGGAGACGCCCACTCTTCTTCAACGAAGCTGCCTTCTCTGGTACTCCGCATCGCAAGATCCACATCCTCAGCGAACTCCAAGCGCTTCATTTCTCTTCTCTGTACTTCAATATCAACT
Organism: Locusta migratoria; assembly: GCA_026315105.1. Taxonomy (NCBI): domain Eukaryota; kingdom Metazoa; phylum Arthropoda; class Insecta; order Orthoptera; family Acrididae; genus Locusta; species Locusta migratoria. The sequence goes on from CM048749.1 coordinate 125,867,382, forward strand.
TTTCTTCAACTCTAATTTTAACGGACGATTCTCTTGTATGTCTGTGTAATCACAACAGGATGTCGACCCTTATCAGTATTTTCTCCTAAGTACACCTTACAGTCTAATTTTTGATTTCGAAATCCCTCTCTGACCATGATTAAATACAGATGAAATCTTTCTCTGTCTCCAGAGGTTTCCAAGTGTACCTCCTCCTCTGGTGATTGCTGAAGAGAGTACTTACTATTACTTGCGGAGCGCAATTAGCCTCTCACGTCTCTCATTCCTACTACCATCCCACACTATCCAGTAATTCTTTTTGATCTATTCTTTCACCTACTATTTCGTTTCAGCCCCCCAGGCTTATTTTATTTTAATTTGCATTCTACACGAGTTGAAGTTCTGATGACGGCGAGAAAATGCTGATGGGTTCGGCATTTATGAACAATGTATTAGCGTTTCCCGTGTTCCAAACTTTGTTACTATGGGATCTGAAGTATTCATCGGAAAAATGAAGAAAATGGTTCGATGTCTTTCTGTAGGTTTTAGGAAGTGGAGACAAAAACATTATGGCAACCAATATAGTGATAATAACATTCAGTTGCTGCAGAGGGGGCTAGTATTGACTTGTGTTTACCAGACGACGTACACAAGCATTTTGGTTCAGATAGTGTAGTCAGCAGGTAGTACAATGCCAACGCCCATGACTTACTCGAAGCTATGGCATGGAGAGCCATAGAAATGTTGGAAGCGACACAGATGGAGGTGGCTGCAGCTACTGGTGTCCCAAAGTGTAATTTCATGCAACAGGAAACGTTAACCGTTAACTGCCCTGGCGAAAGTAGGTAACTCTCATACCCTGGTGGGGTCATGTTTTTGGGGGGTAAATAATTGTAAAGGGCTGTTTTTCAATGTACATAATTTATTTTCTAGTTAATAGAAGTATAATGATCACGTTGTAAGCTATACAAATTCATTTTAACTTAGAAGTAAGCACAAAGAAATTATTTTAAAAGATTTGATTTTTCTGACAATTTTTGTTATTACTTCACACAAAGCCGGCCGCGGTGACCGAGGGGACTGAGGCGCTTCAGTCACGGTCTGCACGGCCACTACGGTCGGGGGTTCGAATACCCCCTCGGGCATGGATATTTGTGCCGTCCTTACTTGTAGGTAGTTCATAAGTAGTTTGTAAGTTTAGGGACTGATGACCCCATAGTTAAGTCCCTTAAGCTTAACAAACATTTGAACATTTTTGAACTTCACACAAACATTTGTTTACATTGGAAAGATGTTATTTTCCTTGTTTTCCAGTTCTGAAAGCATGGTTCTTGCTATCTGAAAACAAAAAAGATTATTTTCGAACCACTTTTGGTGAAATTATTATGTTGAATATTGATTTATAATTTTTTCAATTTTTATAAATTTTTACAAAAAATATTATTGATGACCTTTTCTAGACTTGGCAACATTCGCTTACGATTTTTTGCTTGCAGTGGACCTTACAATCTCCATGCTCCACTTGAAGCATGCAGTCGAGTGCTTTTGTTCACGATTTCTTCGACACAGTTGGCAACTCTACGGTAGGGCAAGTCGCGGGTTTATAATAGATTTATTCCTGCGACTTAATACACATCTTCCAGCTGCTCTAACTACATGACCATTTACACTGTCTACACGTTGCTCATTATCTCCCTGACTCGGTTGTGCACTATCTTCAGAAGTATAATGCGCATCAGATTCATCTTCTTGTTCGTTTGAGACAAAAACAGGATCGTCATTGGAAATGTCACTCAATATTTCTGATCCGCAGTCACGATCAGTTTCTTCCAAATCATCATCATCAACTGAAAAGTTATCATTACCGTGAAAACTTCCTTTCAAAATATTCGCTATTTCTTCAGGCGATAAAGCATATGATCTGCCTTTTGTGTCCCAACTTCATCGCCGCTTTTGTGTCCCAGCCTCGTCGTAGGTGTCGGTGGCCGAGTGGAATGAGACCGACACGCTGGTGCAGGTACGGAGGGCAGCAGCCAGAAACTATAAACACTCGAGTAAATTAGAAAGAGATATATATTGCACAGAATGTAACAATACTTAACTTTTACATAGTACTGCAGAATGTTGATACATAGTTGTTAGAGGCCTGCCTAGTGCCTGTACGATAGCAAAGTCTTCACTGGTGCCTATCTGCTTACGAAGGTCCTAACTCGTTGCTATCTCAGTCCGAAGTCTATATCTTTCCGTGGTGGCCACGAGCGGGGTTCCAGCAGAGGGCGCTCGTGGCTGTCGTCGGAAGAACGCCGCGCCGTGCATGCATGGCGGCGCGCGGCGAAAGTAGGTGGCGCGCACTTTGTACTTGTGCGACACCACACTGCCAGCTATGTTATATCGTTCTATAAAACATATGTACGATTTACCTGCAACATAAGTGTAATGAAGGACATATATCACTCAAAATCTAAAGTACTGGAACACAGTTAAAGGCCCACACTGCTGCCTTGGCGGGGTCAAATAAGACCCCGGAAACTACTGGACAGTAAACGACACACGGAAATGAGCAGCCGAACCGTGTACTACCGCTGTCTGGCGGGAACTGAGGTTACAAGAGCGGGAAGCTCCCCACTATGTCACCTAGCGGAGAAACATTAGAGGGAAAACTCTTGGGGTCAAATACGACCTCGCCAGGGCAGTTAAGGGTTAAAAGAAAGAAAGGCCAAGGTCATCTATGGGTAACATCAGCAAGAGGTGATGTTTTTCCCCGGTTAACAGCCCATCGAGGCAAGAGGCTGTATGAAACTCAGCTGCAACGCACCCTCCCGGAAGCAACAGAACGCGCAGTACCAATACTGTCCGACTTCGCTTACGGGAGGCAATGTGGCCTATACACAAGGAGGCCTATGGAGACTGTCGCATTAAAACCACAACATCGTTTAGCCCGCAGAAACTGGAAGGACAAACATCAGGATTTGAGTCGTAACGAATGGCACCGAGTTCTGTTCACAGATGAGTCAAGATTTTGTGTTCAGCCGGACAATCGTCATTCGCTCATCTGGAGAGAACGTGGAACTCGAAACAGTCCTGCTTATGTGCAGGAAATATCACCATATTATGGTGGTGGACGAATGGTGTGAGCGGGAGTCAGTATTGGCTGATGTATGGACCTCTTTGTCGTTCAGAATGGCGCTTTGACTGCTCATATATATATATATATATATATATATATATATATATATATATATATATATATCTGAGCAGTCAAAGCGCCATTCTGAACGACAAAGAGGTCCATATATATATATATATATATATATATATATATATATATATATATATATATATATATATATATATCTGAGCAGTCAAAGCGCCATTCTGAACGACAAAGAGGTCCATACATCAGCCAATACTGACTCCCGCTCACACAATTCGTCCATATATCGACGAGATCATTTGACGTTTTGTTGTGCTCAACGCTGGCGCCATAGAAGATGGGTTCCTTCTGGTGGACGATAATGCTCCTCCCCACAGAACTGCATTGGCCGACAGCATGCTTGAAGCTGAGGGAATTGAACGAATGGAGTGGCCAGCTTTTTCACTGGACTTAAACCCCATTGAGCATTTCTAGGATGCGCTTGATAGTCGCATTGCAGCCAGACCAGCCCCTCCCAATACAGAGCTGGGTATTGCACTCTTGGAATAATGACCAAATATTCCTCAAGAGCTGATTGATAACCTCATACTGCCCATGTCACGCAGGTGTGCGACTATACTGGCCGTCGGAGGTGATCACACACCATATTAAAGGGCAATGAGAATGACTTTTTCACTAATATGGTAGTCCCATGATGTCTCGTTTTATTTAATACCATGTAAACCTCAATAAAAGAGTTGAGATAGCATAATATCGTACTGTATCATACGGTCTGCGTCTCGGTTGCACAGTGGTAGAGTGTCAGACTACAAATTCAAAGGTTCGCTTCCCGCCAGGTCCTAGGATTTTTATCTGTCACTTTTCACTTCTTTCACCTCTGGCAGTACTGCTCATATGAAAAATACCGAGTAGCAGTGTGGTTCAGAATTCACGTTAAACTGTAGGTCCCCCTATAACTGGCTGGGTAAGTCAGTTCGAAGGTCGGAGGAAGGCAACAGCATACCATCTCCAAACAGGACCATGCCTAGTAAAGCACTGTGGTGTTCAAACCAATATTCGGATTCTTGACTGCTTTACCTTGTCGTACACAAATTACAGTTGCACCAATATCTGAACGTAATACGTTACCATATGTATATTGTCAATAAAATTCTTCTGGGTATTTAGCCGCATTGCCAAAAAATTCGACCACTGCTGCAAGTGGCCTTTGTGAAGGTGTTTGGTTGACTGCAGAATGCAAGACATTGCTGGTATTTATAATACAGGGAGAAGCTGTTATCGAAATATGATTGGATATTGGTGGCAGGGGAGGATTTCTAAAGACTGTGATTGGAGGGAATACAGGTACTTTATTGGTGTTTTCATTGTTTATTGGTATTTGTGGAAATTGGCGAATGAGAAGCGGTCGGCGGTTTGACGTGACGCTGTTTACTTGCTTCCTGGCGTTGGCTAGTAATCTCTTAGCACTCTGATGCTGGCGCCCCTAAAGTCGCACGGATGCTTGCCCCGGATGTGTGAGATCCATTCCCTCAAATTAACAATTCTTTAAAAAATCACTTATGGATGTGCTCCAGGATACTATATATTTTGTTTTCAATAATTTTATTATAAAATTACTTTATACACATAGAACATAGGTTTTTCTGCGCTTTGTGTGTGGCGTCTCTTTCTAGTCAAATGATTCGATTATTTTCTTTCCTCTCTTTGTATAACAACGATGCACGTCGCCATCTTTCTCTCCTGAACTTACGTCTGTGTCACTCTGTTCAGCCTCTGAGTCGTCTGTTTCTTCTGCGCTTTCTGAGGAATCAGTATCGATCTCTTCGTCCTCCAGATCGAGAATAGGAGCCTTGTGTAGCATGTTCGCCTTCGGCATCGCTGTCATCAAACAGAATTTTTTGAAAATTTGTAACTTCTGGATTGTGTGTATCCCGATTTTGTTTTGAGCCCATGTCCACACAAATAACTGACCTGTAAACAAGATTAACATTCTATTGTTTCAAATACACACACACACACACACACATATATATATATATATATATATATATATATATATATATATATATATATATTCTCCTGGTGGGCAAAATATGTATAAAAATAGAGATTGTTTAACTTATCCAAAGTACAGGCTCGTTGACAGACACAAAACCACAAATAAACACACACACACACGCACACACACACACACACACACACACACACACACACACACACACACACACATACACAAAGATTCAAGCTTTCGCAACCGTTGGCCGCTTCATCAGGAAAGAAGTAGGGGAAAAAGGGAAGGATGCGGCTTTTAAGGGAGTGGATAAGGAGTCATTCCAATCCCAGGAGTGGAAGGACTTACCTTAGGGGAAAAAAGGAAAGGTAAAGAAGAACACCCACACTCACACACATACACACGAAAACACACCAAGACTGACGTTCAAATGTCTGCCTTGGTGTGTTTACGTGTGTATGTGTGTGAGTGTAGGTGAGCTTATTTACCTTTCCTTATTTCCCGTAAGGTAAGTCCTTCCACCCCTGGGTTGGAATGACTCAAAGAGCGTAGCGTTGTCAGAGCTATCGTTTGTGCTCCGATCATTCGTGTGAAAAGCTTTTCGACTCATTATTCACTCCCTTAAAAGCCGCATCCTTCCCTTTTTCCGCTCCTTCTTTCCTGATGAAGCGGCCAACTGTTGCGAAAGCTTGTGTGTGTATGTGTGTGTGTGTGCGTGTGCGTGCGTGCGTGCGTGCGTGTATGTATGTGTGTGTGTGTGTGTGTGTGTGTGTGTGTGTGTGTGTGTGTGTGTGTGTGTTTATTTGTGTTTTTGTGTCTGTCAACGACCTGTACTTTGGGTAAAATAAACAATCTCTATTTTTTATACTCACAAATACATTAAGAGTAGTTGAGACCATTGTAAAGTAGCAAGGAACACTAGAACGTGAATGCTGGAGCTGAATTTAACAGAACCAGTACCAGTTTCTATTATATAAGTGCTGCTCTGTAGCTAAGGTGTTACTCTTGCGGAAGTTCAAATGTTCAAATGTTTGTATAGCTTATGGGACTTAACTACGGGGTCATCAGTCCCTAAACTTACAAACTACATATGAACTAGCTAACACTAAGGACGGCAAAATATCCATACCCGAGGGGGGATTCGAACCCCCGACCGTAGTGACCGTGCAGACCGTGACTTGCGCGCCTCAGTCCCCTCGGCCACCGCGGCCGGCTCTTGCGGAAGTAAACACACTATTGCTTGTTGTGAATGCCCGTGTGAAGAGGATAGAACAGAGGGGGTAAACAACTCCGCAGGCGCTTGCACCCAAACCTTCAGATGTCAGACACTCAGATCCGTACCAAACGTTGTATATCAATCGAAACTTCTATATAATACGTGATTTTTGCTGCCGTCCAGTAGAACGTGCGTAAATTATAATAACAAGTAACAACTAACCTACGGAATAGAGCAAAAGCGTATCTGTGAGGCATAGTCACGTCACGCTTCCGTGGATTAGTAAGCAGAGCATTAGATTGTCTTCTAAACGGTCCTGGGTTCAATCCCAACCTAGGCCTTAAATTTTTTCATTGTTTAAACTACAGTACGTTGGAAATTGTTAAAAGGGGCAACGTGTTCCTCATATGTAAAATAACTGTTTCCATTTTGTAGCAATGTGTTGAAACGGAACCGTCGATCCGCTACACGACTTTTATTAGTTTTAAAAGGAGTCTAAAATTAAAATCAGATCACTTGCCGTTCAAATGGCGACTATTCAGGTGATCAATCCGTTGGTCAATCATCCTAGGATACAGAAATGGGTTTTGTTTGTTTATTTCTCCTAAAATTTCTTTTTTTACTTGCACCATACTTCCTTTCCCTTCCCTTCCCATCCTTTCTTAGGGCGAGAGGAGAGCATGCTGTATAGTGTATACTGAGGTGGTGGTAAGTTGCAAAGAACTGTAGTAGAGCTTGTAGAGATAGGTTGTCTGAGGATACGGGCAGCTAAAGTCGGTGACCGACTATAGCTGGTTCGTCAGGTGCATCTTGAGTGCCGACTTTGGCAGGGAGGCCCTCAGCCAATGGCGTCGCTTGGCGCGAAATCGGGTTCGGTTTCGCGTGAAGACAAGGGAGATGACTAAAGTCGAGGCCAGTTGCAGGAAGTCAGTAGAAGGGAACGTGTAAGGCGCTCGCCAGGAGAGCGTGGGAGCAGTGGAAAGGCAGTCGAGTTACCTGTAGGAGTCTTAGTTGGTAAAGTATGGAATTTTAAGAATTATTAACCTCGACAGTCTAGTTTCATTTGTTGCTGCCCGCGCACTTCTCGGTGCCTCAACATCAACTGTAATTTCCTTGAGGTACTTACTTAGCTGACTATGTTTGCCTCTAGACAAGGCCCTTACAAACTTCTTGTCTTCTCTAGTCTATGCTTTTCAGTCAAATAGTGCTCAAATTATTTATTTTATATCTGTAGAGTAATGCAATGGACCTTCGGTCGGAATTTATTTATCTGTGATTTAACTGTGCCTCTTTGTGTCATGCAATCTCATCCACGTGTTGAGCAGCGTAGATGAAGTACTGTTATTTGGTCATTTTGTTCACGTGTTTTGGGGGCAATATTAATATTAATTCATTTAACTCGAGTGTGACCGTAAAGACCGGCAATTTTAATAGTATTTCTGTAAGTGGGTTTGTACTTTGAAAATTTCATCCACGTGTTGAGCAGCGTAGATGAAGTACTGTTATTTGGCCATTTTGTTCACGTGTTTTGGGGGCAATATTAATATTAATTCATTTAACTTGAGTGTGACCGTAAAGACCGGCAATTTTAATATTATTTCTGTAGGTGGGTTTGTACTTTGGAAATTTCATCCACGTGTTGAGAAGCGTAGATGACGTTCTATAAACTGGCCACCTTGCTCATATATTTTGGAGAGAATACTGATATTTATTCATTTAAGTAGGTTGTGACCGGAAAGACCGGCGTTTTAATCAATATCTTAATTTGGTTCACACTTAGAAACTTTCTTACAAGTGTTAAGCAGTGCAGTACCTTGCTTATTTATTTCGTAACAAATAACAATATTTTCTAATAACTAAAGTACGTTCGTAAAGGACGAGAATTTGACACAAATAACCACGCCAGTCACTCAATAAGCAGTTTTAGTTATGTTGTCCTCGGCGCAAAATATAGTTTGTTTTGTGTCCCAACTTCGTCGCCGCTTTTGTGTCCCAGCCTCGTCGTAGGTGTCGGTGGCCGAGTGGAATGAGACCGACACGCTGGTGCAGGTACGGAGGGGAGCAGCCAGAAACTATAAACACTCGAGTAAATTAGAAAGATATATATTGCACAGAATGTAACAATACTTAACTTTTACATAGTACTGCAGAACGTTGATACATAGTTGTTAGAGGCCTGCCTAGTGCCTGTACAATAGCAAAGTCTTCACTCGTGCCTATCGGATTACGAAGGTCCTAACTCGTTGCTATCTCAGTCCGAAGTGGCCAGTCCTTCAGTGGTGGCCACGAGCGGCGTTGTCCCAGAGGGCGCTCGTGGCTGTCGTCGTGAGAACGCCGCGCCGTGCGTGCATGGCGGCGCGCGGCGAAAGCAGGTGGCGCGCACTTTGTACTTGTGCGACACCACACCCCTCCCCCCCAAACCGCCGCGCCGTCGTGGCGTAGGGCTGAGGGCCACGGCGACGGCACTGGGAGGAGGGCCTGAGCGGGGGCGTTACTGGTGGGACGGGCGTCGTAGCTGAGGCCGGGATCGAGACGCCGTCCGCGCCCCGGCATCCGCCTTGAGATCCTCCAGGGAACCCGCCGAAACCTGGGGAAGGGCGCCCGCCCCCGCCCAGAGGGAGCAGGTCATCTTCTTCTGAGGTGCGTGGCCCAAGCTGGGGGGGCCCGCACGGTCCCGGAGTCCCTCTCGGTGACGCTGTCATCTGCGGCGGCGACAGCGGCGGCGACGACTGCGTCGGATGTACGTCGACGTCCTTAGGGATCTCGTAGTCCGGGGACGAACGATGTGGCTGTGCTCCCTGGCGGTGAACTGGGTCTGGAATCAAGAAACCGGAGACAGGATCGCGCGGCCTGTGCAGGCGCAATTGGTTTGCGTGGCGCCGCAGCTCCGACCCTGTGGAAGAACGTACAATAAACATATTGCGACCAAGCACGCGCTGAATGGTGCCCGGCAACCATGTCTTCTTGTTTCCAGCAAACACCTTGTACAGCACCGGCGTGGAAACCTGAAAACGCGTAGCGCCATACGAACCGACTCGGTGCGTGGGAGGCTGCAGCAGGTGAAGGAGAGTGCGGTGACGGCGGCCGTGTAGCAGCTCGGCAGGAGACGGGCCGTCACGTGGCATGCACCGATACGTAGACAGGAAAATTTGAAGAGCTTGCTGCCTGGAGTGCTGACCTTTCATCTTCTCCATGTGAGACTTGAATGTTCGAACGAAACGTTCTGCTTCACCATTGGACTGAGGGTGAAAAGGTGCGGTGGTGATATGCTGAATGCCATTCACACGACAAAACTGTTGAAATTCCGCACTAACAAACTGAGGACCATTGTCACTGACGATAGTTTCAGGCAAGCCTTCGATGCAAAACACTGATGTTAAGGCACTGATTGTACTAGACGCCGTCGTTGAGTTCATGGCAATCACAAAAGGAAACTTGCTGAAAGCGTCTACAACAATTAACCAGCGCGTATTCCAGAAAGGTCCGGCAAAGTCAATATGTAAACGTTGCCATGGTCCCTTGGGGCGTGGCCAGTCTGAGAAACGCTGTGGAGGAGCCGCCTGATGCTCCGCACAAACTGTACACTGTGATGTCATGCTCTCTATCTGAGCGTCCATACCAACCCAGGTACAATGACGTCTGGCCAGTTGCTTTGTCCTAACAATGCCCCAATGTCCTTGATGCAGGAGGCGTAACACTTCTCGTTGCAGGGAACGAGGAACAATCACTCTTGCTTGGTCGTTGTCGGTATGCAACAACAGAACACCCTGAATGAAAGATAATGCATGACGTTGTGCAAAATAACGTCGAACCAGAGGCCGATCAATGTCTTTGGCTCTGGCAGGCCACCCTGAGCGAACAAAACGTGCTACCACACTTAGGTCTGCATCCGCAGCTGTTTCCTGTGCAACCCGACGAGAGTTCAAAGGAAAGTCTGCGACCGCGGAAGCATCTCTGGAGTCTATCTGACAACATGCCATTTCTGAAGAATCAAATGACACATCCTGGCCCACCGGAAGTCGGGAAAGTGTGTCCGCGTTAGCATGTTTAGTGGTAGGTCGGTACAAAATCTCATACTGATAATTAGACAATATCAAGGACCATCTCTGAAGCTTTTGTGCCGTTCGTGGCGGAATTGGCTTTGTGGGTGAGAACAACGACGTGAGAGGCTTGTGGTCTGTCAACAAATAGAATTTTCTGCCATACAGATAGTGATGAAACTTTGTGACGCCGTAAATGATTGCTAAGGCCTCCTTTTCTATCTGACTGTAATCCTGTTGCGTTGGCGTCAGTAGCTTGGATGCAAAGGCAATAGGACGATCGTGAGATCCAATGCGATGTGAGAGTACCGCGCCCAGACCGTACGACGAGGCGTCAACTGCTAACACTACAGGCTTCTGTGGGTCAAAGGGAATCAAACATGCATCACTGAGTAGTGCAGACTTTAGTGTGTCAAAGGCAACCTGACAATCTTTAGACCATACAAAAGGAACATTCTTCCTACGTAAGTGATGCAGTGGAGCTGCAATCTGAGAGGCATTGGGAATAAATCTGAAATAATAGTTAAGCTTTCCCATCACTGCTTGCAACTCATGCACATTCTTAGGAGGAGGCAAGTCTTTGATTGCTCGAAGATGTGACTGTAAGGGATGAATTCCTTGGGCATTAATCACATGGCCTAGGTACTCTATTTCAGTTTGAAAAAACGAACACTTTGCTTTATTGCAACGTAGACCTGCTGCAGTCAAAACTTTGAAAAGGCACTCCAGGTTTCCTAAATGTTCTTCAACTGTACGTCCGGATACCACAATATCATCTAAGTAGTTCGAGCAACACGGTACAGAAACTGTCAGCTGTTCCAAAAAGCGCTGAAAAATAGCGGGAGCGGAAGAACTGCCAAAGGGTAGGCGTTGAAATTGAAAAAGGCCCATGTGAGTATTAATGACGAAAAACTTTTTTGATTCGTCATCGAGCGGAATCTGTAAGTATGCCTCTGCTAAATCAATCTTAGAAAAGAAGCGAGACTGTCCTAATTTGTCCATTAGTTCGTCAGGTCTGGGCAGGGGGTAAGTGTCTACAATTGTTTGACTGTTGACAGTTGATTTGAAGTCCGCACAGAGACGAAGTTTTCCTGACGGCTTGGGTATAATTACTATAGGCGAAGCCCACTGACTCGCAGAAACAGGAGAAATCACCCCACTATCTTGCCAACGTTTAAGTTCTTCGGCAACTGTATCACGCAATGCGATAGGCACTGGTCTAGCTTTACGAAATTTTGGAACTGCAGATTCTTTTAAAGTTACATGTGCCACGAAGTCTTTTGCACAACCTAGTTCCGGCGAAAACAAGTCACTATATTTGTCACATAAAGCATTGATTTTGTCCTGAGGCACTACTGACGAAATTTGAAGCACATCTCTTTGAATTGATAAACCAAACAAGTCAAAAGCATCTAATCCAAAAATTTTCGGTGTAGATTTGGCCTGAAGAACTACAAAAGCAACTGTTTTCGTAACACCTTGAAAAGAGGCAGGCAGGCTACACGTTCCTAGGACGGGAATATTTTGACCTGTATAAGCTGTTAACACTTGTTGACACAGCGATAATTTTGGCGAACCCAGAAGTTCATAAGTATCTTTATTAATTAAGGTAACAGCGGAACCAGTATCAAGCTGAAATTTCACAGTCTTATTTTCTACGCAAAGAGTCACAAACAGTTTGTGCTTCTGGCGCACGACAGGTGCGCGAATGTGGGCAACGTCTGCTACAGGTTGTTTACTACACTTGCGCGGGCCGCGTAGTGAAGGAAGCGGCGCAGACTCGGCACGCGGCGGATTAACAACACTGTCACTAGATGACACTACCGCCGGATCGGCGTCCGCGCAAGCCTGCGAAGCTACTCCAGATTTATTAACTACTGCACTACACTTTTGAGTAGCTACTTGATGTCTACTGTCACTAGCTACACAGTACTGGGCACTATCACAAGGAGAAGTTGTAGAAGGCACTAGTTTCACTACAGGATTGCACTGTACATAGTCATTTTGCTTGTCCCGAACCCTTTTCCGTTGCACTGTTTTACGCGCTCGTCGGCGCTTGCTACGTGGTGCACTATATAATTTTGACGTAGGCACAGAAATATTGTCTTGCATTTTAGAATCAAGAGAAGCACTGTTCAAGTCCACGGCCCGTATAACATTTACAGAATGAACTGTTCTCGCACTTTGCAAAACACTGTTTCTAACGGTACCGTTCTTTGAGTTTTTAATTTGCATACACACAGACTGTACATGTCCCGATTTGCCACATTGATAACAGGTTGCGTTGCGACTAGGGCAATGAGCACGCTTGTGGCGAGACACACACTGGGGGCAAGATTTACGTACATTTTTCTGAAATGAGCGTTGGCGCCCGTTATTCAAATCACTGTTTCTAACACGACGGGGCGACCTTTGTGTCGCACTTTTACACTGGCTACTGTTCACTGTCTGTTCAGCACGGCCGGTAGAAAAATAAGAATCACTAGTGCTATACTGAGAACTACGGCGAGGAAAGCGTCCGTTACGGCGCACTGAATTTACACTGTGGCTTTGCATTTCTACGTCTGCTAAGTCAAAAGTATCATGCGCTTCAATAAGCTGCAGTACACTGTCTAATGAAGGGTCAGACTGTTTCAGAATTGCTGCTCTAATTCTGGGGTCCTGAATATTCTGCGTAATCGCATCCCTCAACATCACGTCACTATACGAAAGTCCACAAGAGCAAGTAAATTTACATTGGCGGGTTAAGCCCTTCAATTCCGTAATCCACTCCTGGTGTGACTGCTGCGGTAATTTTTTAAGTCTGAAAAATCGGTATCGTGCAGCGGCTACAAGAACTTTTCTCTCATAATGAGCATTCAGTGCCTCTACTATTTGTTCAAAGGCTACATCACGAGGAGATGCTTGCGGAAATAGTTTCTGCAGTAATACGAAGGTTTTGGGGCCCACCACGGACAACAAAAGATGCTTAACTTTCTGACCTGTAATTTGATGAGCCGCGACGAGTTCTTGAAACTGTGCGAAATAGTCGCTCCAGTCTTCCTCACGTTCGTTGTACTGGCGGAACGTAGGAAGCGTTACGGCGGCAGGTGTGGGCTGCTGAAGCGGCGGCTGTTGTTGTTGTTGGTTGGCTGCTTGCGCTGTGAGCTGGGACACAGCCTGTAGGAGTTGCGTTATTTGCGCCGTCTGTAACTGAATAATTTCCATTAAGCTTGGGTTCGGGGTAGTGGCCATGCTGACCGATTAGGCGCCGCGCATACAAGTAAATTATAACAAAACTTAAATGCAATATGAAAGAGGACGCTCTGCAACAAAAAAGTCCACAAAACACGTAACTGAAAATGTTCCCCCAAAATTCTTATAATAAGGGTGGGTGGGCGGGAGCAATTTTTGCGTGCTCCGACTGCTGCTGTCTGGCTGCTGCAAGCGGGCTGGTCCAAGGTTCTATCACTCCTCGTCGCCACTTTTGTGTCCCAACTTCGTCGCCGCTTTTGTGTCCCAGCCTCGTCGTAGGTGTCGGTGGCCGAGTGGAATGAGACCGACACGCTGGTGCAGGTACGGAGGGGAGCAGCCAGAAACTATAAACACTCGAGTAAATTAGAAAGATATATATTGCACAGAATGTAACAATACTTAACTTTTACATAGTACTGCAGAACGTTGATACATAGTTGTTAGAGGCCTGCCTAGTGCCTGTACAATAGCAAAGTCTTCACTCGTGCCTATCGGATTACGAAGGTCCTAACTCGTTGCTATCTCAGTCCGAAGTGGCCAGTCCTTCAGTGGTGGCCACGAGCGGCGTTGTCCCAGAGGGCGCTCGTGGCTGTCGTCGTGAGAACGCCGCGCCGTGCGTGCATGGCGGCGCGCGGCGAAAGCAGGTGGCGCGCACTTTGTACTTGTGCGACACCACAGTTTGATTATGGTGTTGAAGCTATTGGATACGAACCTGTACCTCAGACAACTTGCCTTTGCTCCTATTTTGAAGTAACAACGATGGTAGGTTGTGCATGCCAGTAGCTTCAAGGTAGTAAACCATTTAAGCGTCCTTTCTGTCCTCTTAGTATGGTTGCAAGTCTTTTACATGTAAGAGATCAGATAGAGTTACGATTTGATACTGTTTCGGCCAGCTATTCTTACCTTTGGAGCCCAATGTTAAACTATGGCAACCAAGCCAAGTTGCCGTTAAATGTATGTATGTTTAATATGTTTTTATTCTGCTTCGTGTTTTAGTTAGCAATAAATAATGTCAAAAGGAAGCCTTCTATTTAAATCTACTCCTGCTCTACCCCATTCAAAATTATGAAAAATTTTAATCGACCAGTTGTTCCCTGGAAATACATTTAGCTCTAATTTTGCTGTTGTCTATCGGATCATCCGATACCTGCCCCTTATTTTGTGACTGCTCCTTTCATATCTATGTTATCCTTTGCTTAAAATCATCTAGTCATGATACAGGGCCAAAGCTTACATTAATTTGGTAATTTGCAGTGCTGCAAGGAGCAGCTACACAAGATAAGGTGCCTGATCTATTCAGGTTAGTCTGTTTTATTGTATTTGATACAATAAATACACAGACATAATCGATAGACGTAGGAGTTGGGACGTAATTTGCACAGAGTCATCCGAAATTAAACCATATCTCAGCTCCGACAGCGCAGGTACGGTTCAATGTTATTGGCAGTTTACTCTTGCTTCGTTTTATTTGAAAGTAGCTAACCTGTAGGGTTTATTCGTAGTTTCACAGAATAAACGAACATAATCAGAACATAGGAATAAAAAAAAAAAAAACTGCATCACACATACAACTGTATTAATAGTAATAATAGTAATAACAATAACAAAAAAGTAATGTTAAAAACAATAAGCGTAATTAAAGTAATAACACTGTACAGGTTTCCTACTTTCAAATAAAACTAAGCAAGAGTAAACTGCCAATAACACATTGCTACAAAATCGAAACAGTCATTTTACATATGAGGAACACGTTGCCCCTTTTAACAATTTCCAACGTACTGTAGTTTAAACAATGAAAAAAAAATTAAAGCGAGGTGGCGCTTGAACCCAGGACCTTCTGCACCAGATGCTAACGCTCTACCAACTAACCCACAATGGCGTGGCTTCATGGCGCCTCACAGACACGCTTTTCACTAATCCGTAGGTTAGCTGTTACTTATAATTTACGCATGTTCTACTGGACG
The DNA here is from genome assembly GCA_026315105.1 of Locusta migratoria. Lineage (NCBI taxonomy): Eukaryota > Metazoa > Arthropoda > Insecta > Orthoptera > Acrididae > Locusta > Locusta migratoria. The sequence continues at coordinate 125,882,980 of CM048749.1, forward strand.
GCAGCAAAAATCAGGAATTATATAGATGTTTCGGTTGATACTCTATCGATATACAACGTTTGGTGCGGATCTGAGTGTCTGACATCTGAAGGTTTGGGTATTAGACAGAATCTGTGAGATCCAGCGCCAGCATCGGACTGTTAACATGCGGCCGCAATGGTCTCCCGCACGCGTGTGTTGGTTTGCGCGATGTCGTCTCGAAGCGTTGTTACTGCTGCCAAACACTCAGAAGAATTTGATTAAAGGCTAGTCTACACGACGACACCAGGTTGCGACACTCGTTTCATGAATTGAGTTGCGCGCAACTGGTTTCGTATTATGTCTGTAGACACGGCGCCAATACTATAAACTTCAGTTTCCTTGTTTTGTGAGTGCCGTAGTCGCCGTAGAATGAAAGTTTTGGTAGCTGTAAAAGTTGTGGCGTAGCTATTGCTTCTCTGTGTGAAATGGCTGCACAAGACTAAACATAAAAAGACTGAGAAACGTGTTTGGGTTTGTGACTGGATTAAAAAAAGACGTCAGATCGGTTGCTGAAAAAATATTCTGATCGAATCCCTAGAAGTTATTTTAATCAACTCATAATGTCACCAGAGCAGTTTACATTCAAAATGTGCAAATGTTTGTAAATCTATCGGACCAAACTGCGTGGTCATCAGTCCGTAGCTTAAAAACTACTTAAACCTAGGTAAACTAACCTAAGGACAAACACACACACCCATGCCCCAGGGAGGACTCGAACCTCCACGGCGAGCAACCGCGCGCTCCGCAGCGATACGCTTTAGACCGCTCAGCTACTCCACCGCGGCAGTTTACGTTCCATTAAAACAGAGTTAGTATGACAATAAAGAAACAAGATACTGTTTTGTCACCAGAACTGAAATTACAAATTGCATTACGTTTCTTGTCAAACAGATATCTCTACAATACCTGTACCGTGTTCTCAAATCCATAATTGCCATAGTTCGTTTCTATAGGTATTTGGAATTGAATGTGCTTTAGTCTGCAATTCACTAATCATTAAGTCATCAACATTTAATTCACGAATAATTGCTTCAAGAGCACTAACAGGCCGCTGCTTATTCCTGAATGTTTCATCGTTAAAATGGCACAAACACCTATGCATCGCATATATGTTCAAAAACCGTATTATTTCTTCCTTTCCCCCCTTTATGTTGTGTTTTGTTCTGTATTGGTTATCACCTAACCTAAAAACACGCGCAATCAGTTTCGCCAAAGTTGGAATGTGCCGAAACTGTTTAGTTTCGGCAACGAGTTGCGCGAACGCCTGCCGCGCATGCGCACTGGCCAGTAGCGCAGTTTCTTGAAACCTAGTGTCGTCGTGTAAACTAGCCTTAACAGTGACAACGGCCGCGGAAGCCTTCGTTTACATAAGTATGATATCTTACCGGATCGCCTAATTGTTTTGAGCAGCATAAGTAGGTTTCCCAGTAAGAGGTAGGGATGGCGGTTATCGCTGAAACAACCGGTTTTCGGTTATACCGGTTCGTTTCATCTCCAGTTTAACCGCACCGTAAAAATTGTTTCAGATAACCGGTTTTTTTTAAATAACCGGTTTTCGGTTTTTTATTGCTATTATTTCCTGTAGAGTTCGACCGAAACATATTTTGCGGCCGAAACAGAAACCGTAATCGAATTTTCGGTTCTTCTAATTTCTGCCGTAACCGAAACTTAAGAAATTTAGTTAATATTTAGGTAAATTTACGTTATACGACAAATCACTAGGCTTTCCATATTTTGCAAGATCCCCTCCCAATACTACGCCTTCTTGAGTGTGTGTAAGCCTAGCCAGGAGTCCGTAGAAGACGATATACGAAGCATACAGATTTACTGGCCTAGCATTTCCATCCGGCAGTTGCGAATATTGAGCCAACCACTCCGTAAGTTGGACTTGTGAGGCAGCACATACGAATATCTCGTTATATACACAATATATATAAGTTACAGTCAGTAAATAAACTTCAATCAGTGGTGCAGAAGTATTTCGAAAAATAAAATCACAGTTATGACTAACAGTATCATCGTTGTCAGTGTAAATTTACGCAAATTGAACTAGGAATGTACCACATGATCAAAGAATGTTCAGATGGGTGTGAGTTCTTATGAGACCTAAATGCTTAGGTCATCAGTCCCTAGACATACAAACTACTTAATCTAACTTAACTAACTTACACTAATGACAACATATACACCCATGTCCGAGGGAGGAGGGAGGACTCGAACCTCCGGCAGGAGCAGCCGCGCAGACTGTGACATGGAGCCTCAGACCGCACGGCTATCTCGTGAGGCACAATATTATCAATGTTACCTAAACCCATATTGATTATTAAAAAAGCCCCTCGCTTTCAAGGAATCACATTAATAAAACTTGTTAGCATAACAATATAATACATTAATAGTTATTATTCCAAGCTTAGAGTAGATCACATAATAGGTATATGAATCGAATTTACCTTCTCTTCCAAGGAACATTTTGGATGCTTTCTCCTTAAATGACATAGCATATTTGTAGTACATCCACCCGTTTTCAGCTTTTTAAAGCAAATGGAAAATTGTATCTCACTGCTCCCGTACTTCGTGATGTACTTCCACACTCGGGATGGTGCCATTTAAGACACAACCGACAGCGAGGAACTGCCGCATGACCAGACGGAGGCAAGTCTCGTACACTGCCGGTGCACGCGCGTCGTCTAATAGGCCACGCCACACGGCAACAGGTGCATCGGTGCCTCAATAGCTGCACCAGTTCTTAAGTTCTTATGCCACGCGTTTGTTGCCCGTTTCTGACTGCCGGGATTGTTCTGAAATTATCACTGATCGCTTTTCTTAGTTACTCCGATGACATAATATTTCATAGCAGTCGAAATTTTAGGAATAGCCCTCAATATTAGGATCTACTAGTTTTAATTTTTTTTAATTATTTACATAAAAACACATTTGAACCACTACTACAGGAAGTAATCGTACCGGTTTTTTTACCCGGTTCTTGGCAATAACTAAAAAAACCGGTTACAACCGACACCAAATAAATACCGGAAATAAACCGGTTATACAAAACTAAAATACCGGTATCGGTTTTAACCGCTCGGTTTTTCCCATCCCTAGTAAGAGAGAGTGTGGTTTGTGTGGGAGTTGCGAGGTGTCCCTGCGGCAGGTAGCCAGGTGGGTGGGTACCTGTGGCTGGTGGTGCCACTTGTTGATCGCGGGCTGTAATGAGCGGCGCCACTGTATAAAACGGCGAGGGCTCGCCGCTCAAGGGCCCAGACAAAGGCGCCGAGATACCCGCTAATCCTCCTGCCGAGAGCCGCTTTGTCCACCCGACCAACGAGCGCTCCAGGGAGACCCGACTCTGCCGTCTTCACCTCCGCTCCTCCGCGTACACTGTTGTCAGGGAACAACTTCCACTTGCCAAGCAACAACTGACACTTGCTTAGCAACACCTGCAATCGCTAAGTAACAACTGACAGTTAAAGGTCGACCACTGTACGTAACAAGAGCCTTGCTTTGTCACTAAAATTAGTAAATAAGGTCCGTGTGAGCTACTGGTTGCCGGCCGCTTTCTTAATGTGAAAATATTTTGCTGGCACCCACTTACATTGGGAGACACGACTATCCCAATGAAATAATAGAAATCAGATCGAAAATGGAACGATGGAGGTGTTATTTCCTCCCGCGCGCTATAAGAGAATGGAAGAAAGGTTATGAAAGTGGTTAATGAACCCTCTGTCAGGCACTTAACTGTGATTTGCAGAGTATCTATGTAGATGTAGACATAACTTTGAATATTGTACAATACACCTCTACCAAATAGGTAGGAACGCAAGACCAACAAAAAATCCTTGGATATCACAGGAAATACTAAATTGATGAATGGATGCAGTAAATGAAGAAGCTAAACTGGAGCACAGGCGACTAAGAAATGAGATTGACAGGAAGTGCAATATGGCTAAGCAGGAGTGGCTAGAAGTCAAATGCAAGTCTTTAGAAGACTGTATAAATAGGGGAAAAATAGGTACCACCAACAGGAAAATAAAATAGATATTTGGAGATAAGAAAAGCAGCGGTATTAAATCCCTCGGAACTAATGAATCTGGAAGAACCAGCTATGACGAAACTGTTTCACCTGCGAAATCACTCAGACATTATGAAAAAAGTAATAGTCCCCATTCCAACGAATGGAGGCGTAGACAAGTGTGAAAATTACAGAACCATCATTTTAGTAAGTCATGGTTGCAAAATTTTAACAGGAATTTTTTACGGAAGGATGATAAAGCTGGTAGAAACTGACCTCGGAGAAGATCAGTTTGAATTGAGGTGAAATGTGTGAACACGAGAGGCAATACTCACCTTATAACTTACCTTAGAAGATAGATTTCTAGCTTTTGTTGCCGGCCGCTGTGGCCAAGGACACTGCGGCGCGCCAGTCACGGTCTGCACTGTCACTACGGTCGGGGGTTCGAATCCCTCCTCGGGCATGGATATTTGTGCCGTTCTTAGTGTTAGCTAGTTCATAAGTAGTTTGGAAGCTTAGGGTCTGATGATCCCGTAGTTAAGTCCCATTAGGTCTACAAACATTTGTACATTTTGTAAGACTAGGGACTGATAACCAACGTAGTTTGGTCCCATAGATTTACAAACATTTGAACTAATTGAGATACGCAAGTAATAGTGAGTACTCTGTTCAGCAATCACTAGAGGAGGAGGTATACTTGGAAACATCTGGTGACAGTGAAAAATACCATCTGTATTTCATCATGGTCAGAGAGAGATTTCGAAATCAAAAATTAGACTGTAAGTTGAACTTAGAAGAAAATACAGATAAAGATCGACATCCTGTTGTGATTACAGGTACACAGATATACAAGAGAATCGTTCGTTAGAATTAGTGTTGAAGAAAAGGGAATACTGAAGTACAGAGGTTCGAATCCTCCCTCGGGAGGATATTTGTGTAGTCTTTTGTATAAGCTAGTTCATAAATAGTTTGTACGTTTAGGGACTGATACCCGTAGTTAAGTTCGTCAAAAAAAAAAAAAAAAAAAAAAAAAAAAAAAAAAAAAAAAAACCCTACTGGTTACTCCCTGCTACAAAGCCTTGTTCCCTGGCCCAAACTGAGAACTGACTCACTTCAAATTACTTCAATAACATGAAGTTAATACTACAGTGGTCAATACACATAGCAGTTCACGCGTTATTACACACAGACATTAATAAGCAAGCCACCACAATTGAAGTTATCTTAGAAAAGTGGCTAAGAAAACATTTATGGCGCAACGGAATTTAGATATAAGAAAAAATTTCATCTGAACTAGTTCTCAGCACTTGTGAAAAACAACATTAAATAAAAGAGGGTGGGTGCTCTAAAACTACAATTTATAGGCAACTTACGGATTATGCTGAACTTAAACTTGTTCATTCAGATAGAAAACAAATAAAATGGGGAACCAATTTTGTTAACACGATAAAATGGATCTCTTACATGGATTAATGCGGACGGTGCCCAGCCTAAACTATACATGGTTTAACGCTACTTGGGGGAAGGATTCACAAACAACACTCATTCGCTCTCACACACACACGCATTGCCACAACGAAACTCACCAAAAACAGCATGCTGAGACGAGGCGGAAGCAGGCGCCGCTATCGTAGGCGAAATTCAGCAAGTCGGAGGTAGCACAAAACACAATATACAAAAAAAGCACTTTGAAGCTGGCTCTGGTCTGTTGTGCCTGTTTTAAGATGGTGCATGTGTATATCCAAGTTAAATTACATCTGAACAGAAAACGCGCCAGCCGCGGTGGCCGAGGGGACTGAGGCGCTCCAGTCATGGTCTGCTCGGCCACTACGGTCGGGGGTTCGAATCCCCCCTCGGGCATGGATATTTGTGCCGTCCTTAGTATTAGCTGTTTCACAAATAGTTTGTAAGTTTAGGGACTGATGACCCCGTAGTTAAGTCCCATAAGCTATACAAACATTTGAATTTGAACAGAAAACGCGAGCAAACACGCTAACGGCGACACACTGCTACGTTACATGATCACACTCCACTGAAGGTGAAGTGTTTGAATGTCGAATTCATTATACAAAATCACGGTGGATTTTTAAGTTGCAGTCTGTCAGCAATATATCTAGGTACTGGTTTTATATGAGAAGTACCGTGAACTCAGGCGAGTAGCTGCAAACCCCGGAAGTCGGAACTCGGACCCACGTGCTTCCGAAAACCGACAAAATTGAATAAATTCAGATTCCGAAAAATAAAGAAAATTAACTACAGCGTGCAACCCATAGAAATGCTTAGAATTATATAAGGAAGCGAATGAAATACAGCTACACGCGATAGGGGGCGATTACAGAGACGGATAAGGTCCTGTCTCAGGAAAACCACAAAAATGAAATAATTACAAAGTCAGAAAAATAAAAATAAGAATTACGGCATGTAACCCATAGAAATGTTTAGAATTACATGAAGAAGCGAAAGAAATGCAGCTACACGCGATAGGGAGCGATTACAGAGACGGATGAAGTCGAGTCTCAAAAAACTCGTAAAAGTGAAGTAATTACAAAGTCGGAAAAATAAAATTAAGAATTACAGCATGCAGCCCATAGAAATGTTAGGAATTACATAAGGAAGCTATTGAAGGAGGTTTTACAAGGCTCAGAGTGAATAACTGACAAAGACAGAGTGTGTACTACAAGTTGGAGAAGAACAGCAAAATTAAAATAGGCGGGGAGAGAAGATCGCGAAATATTAGTGGAAATCAGGAAGATATCCGCATAGTTACTTGCCTGATAGGCATGGAACAAACAAGAGTGGAAGCTGAAGCTTTGTTCTATGAACCGCCCACATGGAACACATATCACTCACGGAAGGAAAGGATGAGAAGATTTTTACATGCACTGTACATAAATGAATATATCACCTATTAGAAATCGGGCCCGACAAAGCTAGAAAGTATTTACACAGAGTTCATACTCAGTCACATGATCACAAAAGGTTTTAACATATCAGGGCGTTATCAAACTGCAACTAGAATCACACACACCGCGTTTATCTATTGGAAATCACCGAATTGAAAAACGAGTACTCATTTCCGCACACGATCGGAGAAAATATTTTAAAAAAATTATTCTAAGTTCACGAATTAAACGTGCTAGTCAATGAAACGCTACCATCTCCAGAAACAAGAGCAGAACCAACCTTGCCTCACTAGACGACCAGCCCAGAATGAATCGCCGAGCGGCCACCAGGGCGCGAGAAGCGACCGGAAGCTGGAAAATCCAAGAAAACGCGGTGGTAGGGACGGACAGCGAGTACACTCGCGCTGGAGGAGATTCGCTAACTAGCTCGCAACCAAAGGGTGTGGAAACCTCTTTGGTCACCTCAGCAGCTATCGACTGTGAGCCAGAGAGAACGAAGCAAAGCGACCTATCACTCCCCCACATTTAAACAGCCATAGATTCTCGCACTTGTGGTAGAGTGCCTGACTTCAAATCCAAAGGTCGTGGGTTCTATCCCTGCCAGGTCCTAGGATTTTTATCTGTCACTTTCCACTTGTTTCACCTCTGGCAGTATTGCTCATGTGAAAAATACCGAGCAGCACCGTGGTTCGGAACCCACGTTAAACTGTAGGTCCCCCTATAACTGGCTGGGTAAGTCAGTTCGAAGGTCGGAGGAAGGCAACGGCATACCGCCTCCAAACAGAACCATGCCTAGTAAAGCACTGTGTTGTTCAAACCAATCTTCGGATTGTTGACTGCTTTACCTTGCTTTAGATTCTCGCACACACTTAAAAGTACAACAACTGCACATTCACACAAGGACAGTGGCGTAACGCAGATGCCGTACTTACGCCACATTAATTAATATAATAATAAATTATTAACATTAGAAAATAAGAAAAACCTTGCAATATTAACTAATATTTTAAAACATGAAATAAAAATGTCCTCAAGCCTTGAAAAGAGTGGGGTTCAAGTTTTAACAAAATGATAGTCTAGCGACATTAAATAAATTATAACTTTACAGAAATATACAAAATATATGGAAGACGACAGACGGTCGTCTTTCACAGTTACTAAAGAAAACCGACAACCAGTGCCGGATTACCCATAAGGCGGAGTAGGCAGAAGTCTAGAGGCCCCGCGAGTTTTAGGGGCCCCTTGTGCACCGAAACAACAAGGAGAATTTTTAAAAAGAACTTTGCGTTTTAAATAAAAAATTGTTATATTTTCATTCTTCGTCTGCAAGTAACAGAAAGAAAATACGGTGGCAAACTGATCGCGATAGTTCTGAAGAGTTTGAGGAGTACAAGACGGTCACTAGGAGCCCTGCTTTTTCAGCGGCAGTAGTCCACACCAAGATAAAAAAGAAAATAAAAGTTGTAGCACTTAAATCCCTTCATGTATGTCTTGCTGCAGGGAAATTCTTCGCTAATGATGTGCCAGGTGTTGCATCACCTGTGTATAACGAGGCTCTAGGGACTCGAAAAAACCCAGAGTTCTTTCTACTACGTACTGAGAAGGGAAACTAGGAAACTTTGCTATTATTATTGTTAAATCAAAATTTGATTTTATTGTAGCCCATATGATGACATCTTACATGACGGCTGGACATATTAATTACTATAAACGAATGATTATGTTGTACAATACCGCGATTTTATTATTATTACAACTATTATTTCCAATATATTGTTTTCATTTGTAGGAAATTATTAATACTTAACTTCCTGGCATAGAGCACTTGTCCGCGAAAGTCAAAGGCTCACGTTCGAATCCAGGTTCTGGCACACAATTTTAATCTGCCATATAGTTTCATATCACCGCACACTCCACTGAAGAGTGAAAGTATCATTCTGGTATTATTAACACATTAAGGGACGATTTTGTAGTGGACCCCAAGATTTGGATTGCCTAGGGGCCTATATGGCGCTTAATCTGGCACTGCCAACAACTGCTGCAAAACAATAGAAATACAATTGTTATTCAACAACTAACAACTGATAAGGAACAGCTGGAAGATAACTACTGTGTAACAACTGGCAATTGTTTTGAAACAACTGACAGTTGCCAAGAAGTAACTAACAGTTGCTATGATACAACTGAGAACTGTTATTGAACAACTGTGAATTGCTTTGTAACAACCAACAGTTATAGGTAACAACTGGCAGTTGCTAAGAAACAACTAACAGTTGCTAAGAAACAACTGACAATTTCTGAGTAACAACTAACATTTGCACACAGAGAGTGTATCTGGGGGTGAACCTCAACAGGGTGCGTTTCTTATGTTACTATGTGCAATACACACACTAGGGAGGCTTTCTGAACGTGCAGGGCAATATTGAGTACACCATGCGGCCTGTCTGGGGGTTCCAGCTCTTTTCATCACACAGATACAGATGCCATATTGGCTGTCAGTAGAAGCACATATTTAGTGGACTTTTTATGTATAACTTGTTGTTGTAGTTGTGGTCTTCAGTCTGGAGACTGGTTTGATCCAGGTCTCCACCCTACACTGTCCTGAGAAAGCGTCTTCATCTCATCATAAGAACAGCAACCCACATTCATTTGAATCTGCTCACTGTATTCGTCTGAGAGTCTCCGTGTGCATTTTTTACCCCACACACTTTCCTCCTAAGCTAAATATAAGATTCCTTGATATCTAGAAATGTGTCTTACCACCTGATCCCTTCTTTTAGTCAAGGTATGCCAAAAATTTCTTTCTTGGAATTATGGTCAGTACCTCCTCATTACTTACGTAACCCATCCATCGAATCTTCAGCATTATTCTGTAGCACCACTTTTCAAAAGGCTCTATCCTCTTCCTGTCTGAACTACGTGTCATCCATGTTTCACAACCATACAACACTGCACACTAATGCCTCCAGAAAAGATTTCCTTAGGCTAAAATAAATAGTCAATGTTAGCGAATTTCTCTTTTTCAAAAACACTTTTCTACCCATTGCCATTCTGCATTTTATATCCTCTGTACTGCGACGATCATGTGTTATTTTACTGTCCAAGTAACAAAACTCATCTATCACCTCTATTGTTTCATTACCTAATCTGATTCCTACAGCATCGCCATTACAATTGTTTTGCTTTCGTTAATGTACATCTTATACACTCCTTTCAAATGCTCTTCCAGGTCAATTGCCGTCTCTGACAGAATTACAATGTCATCGGCAAAACGCAATGTTTATATTTCTTCACCCTGAACTTTAATTCCGTCCCTTTCCTTGCTTTCCTTTAAAGCTTGCTCCATGTACAAATTGATTAACAGTGGAGAAAGGCTACAACGCTATGTTACTCCCTTCCCAACCACTGCATTCCTCTCATACCCTTCAACTCTGATAACTGCTGTCTGGTTTTTGTACAAGTTGAAAGTAACCTTCCGTTCCCTATATTTTACTCCTGCTCGCTTCAGAATTTGAAAGAGTATATCCAATCAACATTGCCAAAAGCTTTCTTCAAATCAACAGGTTTGCCTTCCTCAATCTATATTCAAAGGTAAGTCATAACGTGAGTATTGCCTCGTGTTCACGCATTTCTCCTCAATCCAAGCTGATCTTCTCCGAGGTCAGATTCAACCAGCTTTATGATACTTCCGTAAATAATTCCTGTTAAAATTTTGCAACCATGACTTATTAAAATGATGGTTCTGTAATTTTCACACTTGTCTACGCCGCCATTCTTTGGAATGGGCCTTATTACTTTTTTCCTATAGTCTGAGTGATTTCGCCTGTCTTGCCGGCCGCGGTGGCCGAGGTGACTGAGGCGCTCCAGTCACGGTCAGCACGGCCACTACGGTCGGGGGTTCGAATCCCCCCTCGGGCATGGATATTTGTGCCGTCCTAGTACGTAAGTAGTTCTTAAGTAGTTTGTAAGTTTAGGGACTGATGACCCCGTAGTTAAGTCCCATAAGCTTAACAAACATTTGAACATTTTTTTCGCCTGTCTCACACAGGTGAAACATTTTTGTCATGGCTGTTTCTTCCAGATACTTCAGTAGTTCTGAGGGTATTTATCTATTCCAGGGGTCTTGTTTCGAGTTAGGTCTTTCAGTGATCTGTCAAATTCATCTCTCAGTATAGTATCTAGGATTTCATCTTCATGCACGTCCTTTACCATATTGTCTCTAAGTTCATTACCTATGTAGAGTCCCTCTATACACTCTTTCCGCCTTTCTGCTTTCCATTCTTTGCTGGGATCTTTTTTTCCATCAAAGTTCCTAATATTAATACCGCTGCTTTTCTTATCTCTAAATATCTATTTTATTTTCCTGTTGGTGGTACCTATTTTTCCTCTTCTTATACAGTCATCTAAAGACTTGCATTTTCCTTCTAGCCACTCCTGCTTAGCCATTTTGCACTTCCGGTCAATCTCATTTCTTAGTCGCTTGTTCTCCATTTTACCTTCATCATCCATTCATCAATTTAGTATTTTCTGTGATATTCAAGGATTTTTTGTTGGTCTTGCGTCCCTACCTATTTGGTGGAGGTGTGTTGTACAATATTCAAAGTTATGTCTACATCTACATAGATACTCTGCAAATCACATTTAAGTGCCTGGCAGAGGGTTTATTAACCACTTTCATAACCATTCTCTACCGTTCCATTCTCTAATAGCGCGCGGGAAGAAAGAACACCTAAATCATTCCGTTTTTGGTCTGATTTCTCTTATTTTATTGGGATGGTCATGTCTCGCTACGTAGGTGGGTGCCAGCAAAATATTTTCACATTCAGATGTAAAAGTCGGTGACTGAAATTTCGAAATAGATCTCGCGGCAACGAATAACGTTCTTTTAATGATTTCCATCTCAAATCGTGCAACATTTCCGTGACGCTTTCTCCCCTGTAACGTGATAAAACAAAACGAGCTGATCTTCCCCAAACCTTCTCAGTGTCTTCTGTCAGTCCCACCTGGTGAGGGTCCCACACTGGGCAACAGTACTCCAGGAGAGGACGCACAGGTGTGGTGTAGGCAGTCTCTTTGATGGAGCTGTTGCATCTTCGATGCGTTCTGCCAATGAAACGTAACCTTTCGTTAGCCTTCCCGCAATACTTTCTACGTGATCTCTCCAGTCTAAGTTGTTCGTAATTGTAACTCCTAGATATTTGGTAGAGTTTACGACCTCAAGGTTTGACGGATTTATAGTGTGATTGAAGTTCAGCGGATTTCTTTTAGCGGTCATGTGTATTACTTCACACTTTCATTATTTAGTGTTAATTGCCAATTTTCGCACCAAGTAGAAATTTTGTCTAAATCACTTTGCAGTTGCTTTTGATCCTCTGTTGACTTAACTAACCAATAAACGACAGCAGTCTAAGGGAGCTATTCAGATTGTCTCCTAAATCGTTTATAAACACAAGAGTAGGGGATAGGGGACCTATAACGCTTCCCTGGGGAACGCCAGATATCACTTTTGTTTTACTCGATGACTTACCGTCAATTTCTACGAATTGTGTCCTTTCTGATAGGAAATCGTGAATCCAATCGCACCATTGGGGCGATAGTCCATAAGCTCAAATATAACTACCCGTACTCGAAAGAAAGAATTTGTTGAAATGTTTTTATTAACAGGACAGTTTGCACCTTACTTAAATTAAAATATTTAGCACTGTATTGTTCTAGCCTTGTATATTAAATTTTGTGAAAAAGTTAAACTGATGCGATATAGTTTGTCTTATGTGACGCTCAATTAAAATTTTGTATTGCTATATTTTCCATGTAACTATGGTTGACAGTGCGTTCAAAGAACATGGAGGAGTGTTCAAGTATGTGTAAATGATTTGACTGATATAATTATTTGGTAGTGGTACTGTCATGTGCGACAAATTAAAGAATACGATATTACTTGGGAAAAATGAAGAAAAACGGCTGTTTCATCCGTAAAAAGCAAAAATTTTGGAAGTCTGCAATTATATCATTTGTGATTTAAATACTGAAACTTTCCCTCAGTACTATTTTTTTTTCAGGTAACCTGGAAGCGTTTGTTGTTATGGTCGTTTAAAAATATTTTCTAAAGTATTTTGTATTGGCGTTGTTTCGCCTCTCTAGCACTGTTGTGTTAATGACGTTGTACAAAAATTAGAGAAACGGACAGAATAAATCTTCAGAAGCTTTTTTTACACGATAATGTCAGAAACTGTATTTTTGTCTCTCCACTTACAAGTACAGTTTCGACCCCCACCTAATTACATTTCTTTACACTGAAAGTGAGCGATAGTTTCGGTATGGTTCGCGGTCATTTGTGTGTCTTACGATACTTCGATGCAATTTCAGTGTGAATGAAATAAAAGTCAGAAAAAAAGGAAAGAAGAAGTCCATTAATGGAGTACTATATTAGATACGTATGTTTAAATTAGAAACTATGTCAGTGCGGAACAGTGGCGCATCCAGGATCGTGGTCTGGTGGGGGTTGAGGTCAATCACCGAGCTTAGTGATTTCTAAAAAAAAGGGGTGGGCTTTACTCATATTAGGAGGATTCCTCCGTTTCTTTTTTATTCCCCCTTCCCCCTCTGTCTCTCTCTATGTCTCTAGGGGAGACTGCAGCAAGGTCTGGGGATTGGGGGGAAGGGGGAATCCAGGAGGGTCTAGCCGGGACTGCAGCCTGACAGCCCCCCCCCCCCCCTCTCTGAATATGCTACTGGTGCGGAAAGAAGAGAAAAAGGGGTAGGTGAAAATTATTTTGGCATAACATTAATAGAAAAAAAGCATGTTATCAAACAGAAGAACGGACATCGATGAGGTTGTTATAAACGAAGCACAAACGCAAAACAAAGAAGTCATTCAGGAATTGCGTGCTTATGGAATATCTCCCCAATTGTGCGATTGGATTCACGGTTTCCTATCGGAAAGGACACAGTTCGTTGTACTAGACGGCAAGTCATCGAGTAAAACAGAAGTTATATCTGGCGCTCCCCAGGGAAGCGTTATAGGTCCCCTACTCCTCCTTGTGCTTACAAACGATTTAGGAGGCAATCTGATTAGCTCCCTTAGACTGTTCGCGGATGATGCTGTCGTTTATCGGTTAGTGAAGTCAACAGAGGATCAAAAGCAACTGCAAAGCGAATTAGACAAAATTTCTGCATGGTGCGAAAATTGGCAATTGACACTAAATAAAGAAAAGTGTGAAGGAATGCACATGACGACTAAAAGAAATCCGCTGAACTTCAATTACACGATAAATCAGTCAAACCTTAAGGTCGTAAATTCTACCAAATACCTAGGAGTTACAATTACGAACAACTTTGACTGGAGACAACACACAGAAAATATTGTGGGGAAGGCGAATCAAAGGTTACGTTTCATTGGCAGAACGCTTCGAAAATGCACAACTCCATCAAAGAGACTGCGTACATCACAATTGTGCGTCCTCTCCTGGAGTACTGTTGCCCATTGTGGGACCCTCACCAGGTGGGACTGACGGAAGATATTGAAAAGGTTCAGAGAAGGGCAGCTCGTTTTGTTCTATCACGTTACGGGGGGTAAAGCGTCACGGAAATGTTGCACGAATTGGGGTGGAAGTCATTAAAAGAACGACGTTATTCATTGCGGCGTGATCTATTTGCGAAATTTCAATCAACGACTTTTACTTCTGAATGTGAAAATATTTTGCTAGACCCACCTACTCAGGGGACATGACCATTCCAATAAAATAAGAGAAATCAGATCGAAAACCGAACGATTTAGGTGTTCTTTCTTCCCGGCGCTCTTAGAGAATCTAACGGTAGAGAAAAGTTATGATAGTGTTTAATGAACCCTCTGCCAGGCACTTAAATGTGATTTGCAGAGTATCTATGTAAATGTAGATGTAGAATTTGCCTTATACTACGGGAGACCTACATCTCAATAGATCTACGGAGGTTCCAACTGCTATCAGTGCTTCAGTAAGGCCAGTGTCTTATAAATGCCCGTGCTCCACTCATGGCACACGCTACTGTATAACTGAACTGCTGTAATCAGTACGTCACCGTTCAACGTGTTGGGTCATGTGCAGAAGGCATTACTAGCGCGCGAATGAAGGTGAACTTTGACGACATGCGAGCTGCAGAGTGAATAAGCTGGCGTCCAGTAACGGACCAGGAGTGCTGATTAGTTATGACTGCGTGAAATGCGATGACGTCGCCAGCTCGCGCTATATTGGCAAGAGCAGCCATCCGAAAGGGGCCATACAGTCTGCCGCAGCCATTTAGCGAGCGAGCTCAGCAAACAGCCAGCTTGCAGCGTTCCACGCAATCAGCACAGCGGCTCATGCCTGGTCATCGAGATCTCTGTAGCCGCCGTGCAGTACAGACGTACAGGCTGGGGTCTCTCTCATTAAAATCCTACTGGATGTATTGCAGCATTGCCTTATAAATACGCTACTGAAAACAATTTGGGGTCAGGTGAGGTATTATGCTCAATATACACATGGCAAAGTACTGTATTCAGATATTGGTTACAGTGTGTTACAGAAATGTTCGACAGATGGCGCTTCATCTGATCAGAAAGCAATAATTAGTATAACAAATTAAGACAAAGCAAACATGTTTTTTACAGGAAATGTTCACCGTCATTCCTCAACAATAGCTCTAGCCGAGGAATAATATTGTGAACAGCACTGTAAAGCATGTCCGGAGTTATGGTGAGGCATTGGCGTCGGATGTTGTCATTCAGCATCCCTAGAGATGTCGGTCGATCACGATACACTTGCGACTTCAGGTAACCCCAAAGCCAATAATCGCACGGACTGAGGTTTGGGGACCTGGGAGGCCAAGCATGACTAAAGTGGCGGTTGAGCATACGATAATCACCAAACGACGCGCGCAAGAGATCTTTCTCGCGTCGAGCAATACTGCTTTTTTCCCCCTAAAAATCCCCACGTCATTCCAAGCATGTGTGTCAATTTTTACCTCTCTAGCTACATTATACGGTGATTTATTAAGTTTTCAAATATATACTGACTTATTGAAATAAATCGCAATTTGCGATTACTTATAGCTTCACTGTCCTAGGTTTATATGAAATACCAAAGTGCGGCGAATGAAAATTTGTGCCTGGCCGGGATTCGAACCCGGGATCTCCTGCTTACTAGGCACACGCGTTGACCACTCCTTCACCGAGGACACAGTGACTAGCCCGACTGTAGAGGACTTTTCCCTGCACGTCTCCTGCCACACCCAAATCTCCATTCGCCACCCTGTCTCTTTCCTACTATCACAGCCTATTTGATCTGTAATGCTCGCAGCACAATACTGTATTCCCGTATTTCATTAAATAAACGCTGTAACGTCGTCAAAAATATATGAAATTGCGTGCTTATGGAATATCTCCCCAATTGTGCGATTGGATTCACGATTTCCTATCAGAAAGAACACAGTTCGTTGTAATTGACGGTAAGTCATCGAGTAAAACAGAAGTGATATCTGGCGTTCCACAGGGAAGCGTTATAGGTCCCCTACTCTTCCTCGTGTTTATAAACGATTTAGGAGACAATCTGAATAGCTCCCTTAGATTGTTCGCGGATGATGCTGTCGTTTATCGGTTAGTGAAGTCAACAGAGGATCAAAAGCAACTTCAAAGCGATTTAGACAAAATTTCTGCATGGTGCAAAAATTGGCAATTGACACTAAATAAAGAAAAGTGTGAAGTAATACACATGACCACTAAACGAAATCCGCTGAACTTCAATTACGCGATAAATCAGTCAACCTTAAGGTCGTAGATTCTACCAAATACCTAGGTGTTACAATTACGAACAACTTTGACTGGAGAGAACACACAGAAAATATTGTGGGGAAGGCGAACCAAAGGTTACGTTTCATCGGCAGAACGCTTCGAAGATGCACCAGCTCCACCAAAGAGACTGGCTACATCACACTTGTGCGTGCTCTCCTGGAGTACTGTTGCCCCTTGTGGGATCCTCACCAGGTGGGACTGACGGATGACATTGAGAAGGTTCAGAGAAGGGCAGCTCGTTTTGTTCTATCACGTTACGGGGGGGGGGGGGGGGGAGCGTCACGGAAATGTTGCACGAATTGGGGTGGAAGTCATTAAAAGAAAGACGTTATTCATTGCGGCGTGATCTGTTTGCGAAGTTTCAATCACCGACTTTTAGTTCTGATGTGAAAATATTTTGCTAGCACCCACCTGCTTAGGGAGACATGACCATCCCAATAAAATAAGAGAAATCAGATCGAAAACGGAACGATTTAGGTGTTCTTTCTTCCCGCGCGCTATTAGAGAATGGAACGGCAGAGAAAAGTTATGAAAGTGGTTAATGAACCCTCTGCCAGACACTTAAATGTGATTTGTAGAGTATCTATGTAGATGTAGATGTAGACATAATTATATACTGACTCTTTGATCACCCGGTACGCCCGGCTTTACCGGACAAGTAAATATTAGTGCGAATATCCGCGAAATCAGCATCCGGGCAGACAACTAATTATTTGCTTAAATTACATAACGTAGATCGCTTCTCGGAACGTTCTGACTCGGACTTTCACTTCCTTTGCCCTTTTGTCTCACAATCTTTTGTTTACGACGAGGAAACATCGGATATTCAGTCTCATTCAGAAAAGCAACAAGTGAAACTCGCCGTAGCTTCTTTTTTTTCCCCCTCTCCTATCTTTGTTAAACACGTACGGATCGTGCCCCGCCGAGAGTTTTCACGGGCGCCGTGTGAGGAAGGGTGTAAAACATTTGTTTCTTAACCGGTTGCGCTCGTGAAACAGGTGCGCGGCAGCTCGCGCCGTCCATCTGCGTCGCGCAGCCATTTGTTCACCAAAAGCGGAGCCGGCACGAGTACGTAATGGACAGTCGCTGAGCAGGAAGTCGAGCCACGCCGTTCGCGCTCGCGCGTGCTGCCTCTGAAAAACAGCCGAATGGCGGGTCGATGCCAGAGATCTCGCCACCGCCACGGCCGTCTGTGCTGACAAAGGGCAGCCTCCCTGCCGCCGATTACGAAACAATGTGACACCAACACGCCGTTTTCACTACAGGCTGTTTCATTTTCTCTGAGGTTTGCGTTACACCACGAGCCGATTGTGTGCCCCAAAACTAAAGGAAACACCTGGAATCAATTTATCCTCTCTAACATTATACATCCAATGTGAGTTTGCTAAGCTTTCACGCCTTACCTACTCAACCGATCATCATGAAATTTTGCATAAACGTTGTCACCAGTGGCGCAACCACGGGGGTGGGGGTGGGGGGCTAATGGGGCTGAAGCCACCCCTCCCTCGCGCCGTCCAAAGATTTTTAATTTTATTATTTTTCATCATTTACATTATTTAATTTTTTTTTAAAGAGATTGGGACTAGAATTTTGAAATACATCTACATCTACATGGGATACTCTGCAAATCACATTTAAGTGCCTGGCAGAGGGTTCATCGAACCACCTTTATACTATTCATCTCAAAAAAAGTTCAAATGTTTGTATAGCTTATGGAACTTAACTACGGGGTCATCAGTCCCTAAACTTAAAAACTATTTATGAACTAGCTAACACTAAGGTCCGAGGGGGGATTCGAACCCCCGACCGTAGTGGCCGTGCATACCGTGACTGGCGCGCCGCAGTCCCCTCGGCCACCGCAGCGGGCCTATTTATCTCCCATTCCATTCTCGAATAGCGCGCGGGAAGAAAGAACACCTGAATGTCTCCGTTCAAGCTCTGATTTCTCGTATTTTATTCTGAAGGTCATTTCTACCTATGTAAGTGGGAGTCAACAATATACTTTCGCATTCGGAGGGGAATGTTGGTGATTGGAGTTTCGTAAGTAGCTCACGCCGCAGCAATAAGCGCCGTTGTTGTAATGATTCCCGTCCCAGGTCATGTATCATTTCCGTGACGCTGTCTCCCCTGTATCGTGACAATAAAAACGAACTGCCCTTCTTTGGAGTCTTTCGATATCCTCCGGCAAACCCACCTGATAAGGATTCCACACTGGGCAGCAATACTCCAAAAAAGGACGGACAAGTGTATTTCTTTTCGTACGTATGTGAACGACTTCACACTTCGCATGATTTAGACTCAATTGCCAATTTTTACACCATAGTGATATCTTATTTAGATCGTTCTGCAGTTGGTTTTGATCTTCAGATGATTTTACTAGACAGTAAATGACGGCGTCATCTGCAAAAAAACCTAAGAAAGTTACTTAGTGTGTGGCTAAGAATCCTACTTATTTCTTCAGAACAAGCTTTTATTACCCTGCTAGAAATACCATCAATTCCATGTGAGCTTTTTCTCTTGAGAGAGTTTATTATTTCCTTAATTTCAGAAGGAGAGTTGAGTGGAATTTCTGTTGTATCAAATTGTGTGTGTATGGCCTGTTCCATTAACTGCCTAGCTTCTTATAATGAACATTTAGATCCTATTTTCTCCATAACATTTAAAAAATGATTATTAAAAATGTTTTCAACTTCTGGCTTGTTAGTTGTAAACTTCTCATTCACTTTGATGGTAATGCTGTCTCCCTGTGCTCTTGGTTGCCCTGTCTCCCTGGTAATAATATTCGAAATTGTTTTAATTTTGTTATCAGATGTACTAATCTCAAACATGATGTACAAGCTTCTGGACTTTTAATAACTGCTCTTAATGTAGCAAAGTAGTTTTATAATAAATAAGACAATTCACTGCTGGAATAAAATAAAAGGTACGACACTCACGCACACACTCCTAGCCACGTAAAGACGGCAACGCAACACAACCTACAAGATGGACACATTAATGCCTCATAAGTGGTTACACACTGTATCAAGCGGTAAAATGTCGTACTAGAAGCATATTGCCCATCAACAAAAATGCAACTTTAAGAATTGATGGACAAAATATGGTATAAATAAACTTTTAACACGTTGTTGTCCTGGAACAACACTGGGAATGAAAGGGTTAATTAAACTAGGAAAACCTTTCTCTTTGGCTAGTAACATAAAAGCTGCTTAATTAGTTTACGAGCTTATTATATACACTCTATTTCCACCACGTTGCTCCTCTTCAACTTTCACGTTAATGCCAGCCTATTGCTTTCATTTCTTGTGCAATTGTTTTCGTAGTACAATTGGCTAAATTATAAAAAGTATAAAAATAAGTCATAGATCAATAGACATTTCCTTTTCTATTCCAGTCCCAAATAGAACGAGGAAAAAAAGGGTGTCTATATGCCTCCGTACGAACCCTAATTTCTCTTGTCTTCGTGATCTTTTCGCGAAATGTAAAAAAAATGTTAACTGCGGGGTCATCAGTCCCTAAACTCACAAACTACTTATGAACTACATTATAGTAAAGGCGACACAAACACCCATGCTCTAGGGGGGAACGGCTTCGCACATCGTAGCACATCGTAGCCTCAACGCGCTCGGCGGCTCCACCGCAGCGCGAAATGTAAGTAGGCGACAGGAAGGTCGTTCTACAGTCAGCTTCAAATTCCGGCTCTCTTAAGTTCCTCAACGGGATTTTTCGAAAAGAACGTCGTCTTTCCTCCGGCGATCCCCAATTGAGTTCCTGTAGCATTTCCGTGACACTCGCGCATTGGTCGAATCTACCAGTAACGAAAATAGCTGCTCGCCTCTAAACTGCTTCTATGTCTTCCTTTAAACTGGTCTGCTGCGGGTCCCAAACACTTTAGCAATACTCAAGACGTGGCCGTACAAGCGTTTTATACGCGGTCTTCTTTACAGATGAAGCACATCTTCCCAAAATTTTCCCAATAATCCGAAGTTGACTGTTCGCCTTACTCACAACTGTCCTTCCATATTCGTTCCATTTCATATCGCTCTGCAAGGTTACGCCTAGATATTTGAACGACGAGACTCCATCAAGAAGCTAACTGCTAATGCTGCATTCGAACATTATGAGAATGTTTTTCCTACTCATGTGCATCACCTTACATTTTTCTACATTAGAGCTAGCTGCCATTTCATTCAGATATTACTTACAATTCTAATTTTGAATATGATATAGTACGATATTTTGCTGTCTCAAACCTTTACTTGAGGTTTACATGGCGTTTACTTAGAGCTAGGTACATGGGGCTACCATAATAGTCAAATAATCATTCTCGTTGCCCTCGGATATGGTGTGTGATCACCTCGGACGGCCAGTGCAATCGCACACCTGCATGGCATTACAGTATAAGGTTATCAATCAGCTCTGGAGGGATATTTGGCCATTCTCCATGAGTGCAATATCCAACACAGCAACCGTTGTGCGCGTTGCTGGCCTGACTACAAATCGTCTGCAAAGTACATCCAGACATGCATATTTGAGCTTTAAGTGCGGTGAACAAGGCGGCCCCTCCATTCGTTCAATTTCCTCAGCTTCAAGGACGTTGTCCACCAATGCAGCTCTGAGGGGACGAGACATATCGCCCACCAAAAGGACTCCACTCTTGGAAACAACAAAAGATCAAAGGATCTCGTCTCTACACCTCTGAGCAGACAAAGCGCCATTCTGAACGACATTCCGTACGTTCACTAATGCTGACTCCAGTCCACACCATTCATCCACCACCATAATATGGTGATGTTTCTTCCACATAATAGGATTGTTCCGAATCCCACGTTCTCTCCAGATGAGGTAACGACGATTGTACGGCTGAATACAAAATATTGACTCATCTGTGAACACAACCCGGCGCCATTCCTTACGCCTCCAATCCTAATGTTCCTCCGTCCAGTTTCCTCGGGCTAAATAGTGTCGTGGTTTTAATGAGACACTCGCTATAGGCCTTCGTGCGTAAAGGCCACACTCCCTAAGGCAATTTTGGACTGTTTATATCGGCATTGCACGTCCTGTTACTTCTTGGAGGGAGCGTTGCAGCTGAGCTGTATTCAGCCTCCTCTATCGTCGGGCTGTTCACCGGAGATAACGGTAATCTCCTGCTGATGTTACTTGTGGACGACTTGGCCTTGCCTTCTTTTAACGGTTCCTGTTACCTGAAATTGCGACCAGGCCTTGGAAATTACACTTAGACTATAGACGGTCGTCCGGCATGACAACCCAGGCAACTGACAGGAATAAATTCGCAGCTGATGCCTGGAGTACAGAGAAAGCTACCTGTGGTATAGCGAAAGAAAATTTTATATCCCGAAAGGGATGTACACCCCTACCCATTAAAATTGCTACACCACGAAGATGAAGTGCTTAAAACGCGAAATTTAACCGACAGGAAGAAGATGCCGTGCTATGCAAATGATTAGCTATTCGGAGCATTCACACAAGGTTGGCGACGGTGGCGACACCTACAACGTGCTGACATGAGGAAAGTTTCCAACCGATTTCTCAAACACAAACAGCAGTTGACCGGCGTTGCCTTGTGAAACGTTGTTGTGATGCCTCGTGTAAGGACGACAAAAGCGCACCATCACGTTTCCGACTTTGATAAAGGTCGGATTGTAGTCTTTCGTGATTGCGGTTTATCGTATCGCGACATTGCTGCTCGCGTTGGTCGCGATCCAATGACTGTTAGCAGAATATGGAATAGGTGGGTTCAGGAGAGCAATACGGAACGCCGTGCTGGATCCCAACGGCCTCGTATCACTAGCAGTCGAGAAGACAGGTATCTTAGGTAGGCCTAATAGAAACCCTTTGGTAACACAGTATATACAGAACTTAAATGATGAAAGGAGAACACAATAATAAAAGAATAAAAAATAAAAAAAAAAGCAAATTAAGCAGGCAAATGAAAGTACAAACAGCTAAACATGAGGTTGACCGGAAGTGTAGATTGGCTACACAGGAGTGGCTAGAGGAAAATGCAAATCTGTAGAAGAAAGTGTAACTGGGGAAAAGATAGTTATCGCCTACATGGGCGACGTTTGAAGACAAGAAAAGCAGCTGCATGAATATGAAAAGCACAGATCGAAAACCAGTACTTAGCGAACAAGAGAAAACAAAAAGAAGGAATATATAGAGGGTTAGGGGCTCTACAAAGGAAATGAAGTTCAAGACAATATTGTGCAAAGAGGAGAGGAAGTAGATGAAGATGTAGAAGATTCCATACTGCAAGAAGAACTTATCAGAGCACTGATACCCCTAGGTCCAAATAAGGCCCCAGGAATAGATGATATTTCCTCTGCACTGATGACATCTTTGGGAGAGCCAGTCATGAATAAACTGTTCCACCTCACATGTAAGATATATGAGACAGGCGAAGTACTCTCAAGAAGAATGTAATAATTCCAATTCCAAAAAAAGCGATTACAGGGAAGTGTGAGAAGTACAGAACTATCTGTTGTGTCCTCAGGATGCTGTACTGTCAGTGGTAGGTGTGGTAAGTGACGTGTGACTAGCAAGGATATGGACAAGGTCTGCAACTAAACAAGTGATTAGACCATGGAGGATTTATTAATACAATGATATAAATATCAACTTTGATATCCTTGTGGTACTGATTTGATTTTCTCAGGGAAGCCAAAACAGTCTTGGTCCAACCCGCCACTGCCCGCACCGAAACTAAGTTTATTGTGCGGTATCGCTCCCTGTATATTTAGTAAAGCCAACCAATGCCCTTGAACAGTGCAAGGAGTCTCTTTACCAGTTCTTTATTAGACACAATTTCTTCAGGTCTGGTTGTCCCAAATGTTCTGTGCCTTTTACTCTCCAATGCAATGCATTCGAAGATTAGATGTGATGCAGTTTCATCACCGTCATCACAGATCCTACATTTAAGGTCCTCTTCTGTTATTTCCATTGTATGTAGGTGTTTTTTGAAATTCCCATGGCCTGTCAGCAATCCAACCATAATATCTCTCCTGTTCAAGCCCAGGATTGTAGAGCTTCTTTTAAAACATGGATTTGGCATCATTACCTTGCCATGTTTTTGTTCATAGACTTTGGTCCAATATTCTACGTGCTGTCTTCTGAGCCAGTTACGTAGCTTCAATTTAATCATTGCCTTGGTGATTGACAGGACAGGTTCCGGTCCAATAAATGGAGTCTCTGCCCCCATCCTGGGTAATCTGTCGGCATGTTCGTTGCCACTGATCCCCAAGTGGCCAGGGACCCACAATAGGTTTACCCTGTTGCTTTCCCCTAGCTCCACCAGAACGCTGTGACATTTTGGCAGGAGCTGCCATTGATCTCAGGACTGCCTGGCTGTCTGAATAGACATAGATGCTACGATCTTTGTAGCACCTACGCAAATTCTCCTCCACACATGCCCTGATGGTAGTGATTTGTGGTACTAATTCCTTGTACTATTATATAGTTCTTCTACGCAATAGAAAACTGAAGGCTGGCTTTTCTATGATGAACTTCTGGAACTGTAGTTACCTGCGGCTGCCTCGTACGGACTTACTGACTATCGTGGGTGTGCGCTGACATATCTAGCTGAGCCCCCTTCTGCCTATTGGCCGGCGCGCGAAGCAGGCAGAGTGGTATCAAGACTGCGGTCGCCCCCGGCTCCCGAAGTACAGTGGAGCGAGATATTGCACGTCTTCTACTTGCAAGGAGACTTCATCGGACCGCTGGCTTTGCGGCCAATAGTGACGCCACAACACTATCAGTTTAATAAAACATGGTGCATGGTTGTAAAATACTAACACGAATTATTTATATACGAATGGAAAAACTGATAGCAGCCGACCTCTGGGAAAATGAGTTTTGATTTAGGAGAAATATTGCAGCACATAAGGCAATATTCACCTTATGGCTTATCTTAGAAGATAAGTTAAGGAAAGGCATCCGCGCAGGAGTAGCCGAGCGCTCTGGAGCGCCACGTTGCGGATCGCGCGGCATCCCGCGTAGGAGGTTCGAATCCTCCCTTGGGAGTGCGAGGGTGAAGATCGGGGTGAGAGTTTAAATTGGGAGAGTTTAATTTTTAAAACTCACGACCACCAACTGCGAACCAAATTCCTAAACATGCAAAACACTGGAACTGTGATTGCTATTGTTTGACTCGTTTTCTAGGGGATGATATCACACGTTTGCAGCTTTCCTTCCCTGCATATGATTAACAAAAAAATTCATAATAAAGTAAGTTCATGTGAGAAAAGGGTGTACTAACTACTATTTTTGAAAACATGTGAAAGTTCACTTTATGTTGTTTATTACACCATATTAAAACCCTATGGCTGATGCGTCTGTACATCGACACATTTATAAATAAAGTTATAGCTCATGAGCCCCCAGACAAAATGAATAATTGTCACAAATTGGTTTCACACCATGTGCCTGTCTCAAACACCGCTTATGTTCATGCCTATGCGATGACACGTGTTACATTAACAAAACACAGTCACTTTAATTCAGTGCGATGCACACCTTGTTCCACTGGCTAAATATTCACAACACACAGTAGCACTCGATTCAACTTGGTGCAGTCTACGACGAGCAACCACACATGGCAAATTGCCACACAAAAATCTATAGACTCCACCTGGAGATCCACATGCCGACTGCCTAGAGCGACGCCGCCCGGCCAGCTACACCACTCGCCCCCGACCCGTCACTTCCTGCCCACGCGCGCGCGCGCCAAAAGCCCAACTGCCGGGTTTTTTCCCTACGTCATCAACTTCCCCATGTGAGCTGTTCTAACTGACTTGCTAACGTACAGCGCTCAGCCAATACATTTCTAAAACTTTACTTAAAATCAAAATAATTACACTACACATTAAACAAATTTCTTATTAGGTTTTTTATATTGGTATAAACATCCTTTGTACTATTTATTATAATCGTGCAATTTCTTATATCACAAATAAGTGATTTAACTGAATACTTCAAGATAAAATACACAAGATTAATTGAAAATAAACGAGAAATAGTTAATATATTATTTTTATAAAAAAACATTGCCATGCTGGTTGTGTAACAGTCTTGTATTCATTGGTAATTTATTCCTTTTCATTGTCAATTAAACATATTACGCCAGATGTGACTATACCAGCTAATGTATTGTTTATTTATCAACAGGCTATTTTGTAATGAGGGCCTTAAAGGTTCCTAACTGCATAGTATTTCTTCAAATGCCAGTAGTATTAGAATATTTTATTTCACGCTGTGCACTGCACTCTGCCTGGCACTCGCCATTGTCCCTCTCTCCCCTCACCGGAAACGAGCCTGGAAAATCCTAAGCTGGAACAAGTCAACAACGTCAGCCTGCTCGCCGCCTCCCCTCAGCTACAAGCACATAGCAAATCTCAACGTGGAAAATTTCTGCCTATGGCCTAAGTATAAATGTTGTCACCCAACTGCGTACATACATTGCTATCATAATTATTAAGATTAAAATTGTGTAACATTTAGTGCATTGGCATGGTCAATGTTTGTAGTGAACTGCATACTGTTTAATTAAAAAATGCTATTAATTACCAATATTTCTAATGGGCGGTAATCTCACAGGAGGATGTTTGTGTTGTCTTTAGTATAAGTTAGTTAATAAATAGTTTGTAAGTTTAGGGACTGATTACCCCGCTGTTAAGTCCGATAAGCTTTAAATAGAAAAAATGGCGAACCTATGTTTTTAGCATTTGTACATTTGGACAAAGCTTTTGACAATGTTGACTGGAGTACACTCTTTAAAATTCTTCATTTTCGGTAATCCGGTACCGTGTCGGTACCGAACGGACCGGATTATCGGACTTTTATTGTAGATGTAATTCAGTGTGCGCAAGCCGCTTAATTGCTGCTCTTGTTTCTGGTTAACATCTACATCTACATGGGATACTCTGCAAATCACATTTAAGTGCCTGGCAGAGGGTTCATCGAACCACAATTATACTATTTATCTCCCATTCCATTCCCGAATAGCGCGCGGGAAGAAAGAACACTTGAATCCCTCTGGGCTAAGGCGCTCCAGTCACGGTCCGCACGGTCACTACGGTCGGGGGTTCGAATCCCCCCTCGGGCATGGATATTTGTGCCGTCCTAGTTCGTAAGTAGTTCATAAGTAGTTTGTAAGTTTAGGGACTGATGACCCCGTAGTTAAGTGCCATAGACTATACAAACATTTGAACATTTTGAATCTCTCTGTTCGAGCTCTGATTTCATTTATTCTACTCTGATGATCATTTATACATATGTAAGTGGGAGTCAACAATGTATTTTCGCATTCGGAGGAGAATGTTGGCGATTGGAGTTTCGTAAGTAGCCCACGCCGCAGCGATAAGCGCCGTTGTTGCAATGATTCCCATCCCAGATCCTGTATCATTTCCGTAACGCTGTCTCCCCTGTATCGTGACAATACAAAACAAGCTGCCCTTCTTTGGACTCTTTCGATTTCCTCCGTCAAACCCACCTGATAAGGATCCCACACTGGGCTGCAATACTCCAAAAATGGACGGACAAGCGCAGTGTATGCAGTTTCTTTAGTAGTTCTGTTGCATCTTTTAAGGGTTCTGCCAATAAAACGCAGTCTCTGGTTAGCCTTTCCCACGTCATTATCTACGTGTTCTTTCCCGTTTAAGTCTGAAGTAATAGTAATTCCTAGGTATTTTGTGGAGTTTACGGCCTTCACATTTGATTGATTTATGTTGTAAACAAAGTTTAACGGATTTCTTTTCGTACTCATGTGGACGACTTCACACTTCTCATTATTTAGAGTCAATTGCCAATTTTTACACCATACTGATATCTTATTCTGATCGTTCTGCAGTTGGTTTTGATCTTCAGATGATTTTACTAGACGGTAAATGACGGCGTCATCTGCAAACAACCTAAGAGAGCTACTTAGATTTTGCCCTAAATCGTTCATGTAAATAACGAACAGCAGAGGACCAAAGACAGTACCCTGTAGAACGCCCGATATCACCTCTGTTTTAGTCGATGCCTTACCATCGATTACTACGAACTGTGTCCTCTCTGACAAGAAATCCCTTATCCAATCGCAAATTTGGGGCGATATACCATAACCACGCAATTTGATTAAAAGCCGTTTGTGAGGTACGGTGTCAAAAGCTTTCTGGAAATCAAGAAATACGGAATCGATTTGCGAGCCTTTGTCGATAGCACCCATCACTTCGTGTGAATAAAGAGCTAGTTGTGTTTCGCATGAACGATATTTTCTAAATCCGTGTTGACCTTGGGTCAATAGATCGTTCTGTTCGAGATAATTCATAATATATGAGTAATGTTCCAGTCTAACCAGTGAGACTTCAAAGAGAGGCAATCCTCCGCAGTATCAAATGGTGGTGGGGGGGGGGGGGCTCCTTTCGTTTCGGTACGTCTCGTGACTCCGCCGCCTGAATGAGGTGTCGGGGTCCAGTGATTGTCCAGCGGTCGCCGCATCCCGGCCGTGCCTACGTCACACGGCGAAAGCCACAGCCGCAGCCGCGGTCGCCGGCTACACAGCCACGCTAATGCCCGTAATTTGCAATGCAGACGGGCTGCACGAAATGCGTCATTCGAGGGACCACTCGACGAAGCTTTTAATTAAATTCGGGCGCTGTTCGACCACACGTCAAAGAGAAATCTTGAATTCCAGAGCTCTAATGGCACATTCTGTGGTCAGATCAATAGGCTATCCCAGCTGATGCAGTGTTCACGGGTGATCTATTTATCTGCGATTCTTTGTATCACACTGTTCCGCCATTTATCAACAACAGGGTGTTTCAGAGGGAATAAAGTTCCGTACGCGCTAAACGATTAGCCACTGTTGAAACGAATTTGTTGAAGATAAAGATGGGAGATAGCGATATGGCCGGACACATAACTATATAAATAACTGTAGTCGGCTGTAGGTGAATATTTTATTGATTTCCTTCGTTTTTGTACAAAAAGGCAACGATTTCATGCCCATTCCTTATTTAACGGTGAAAATAAATGGCTCTCCGAAAAGCTCCACAATGGAATAGCCGAGCGCTCTAAGGTGCCTTGCTGCGGAGCGCGCGGTTTTTCCCCGTCGGAAGTTAGAGTCCTCCCTCGGTTAGTTTAAGTGTTTGTAAGTTAAGGGACCGATAACAACAATAGTTACGTCCCATAGGTTTACAAACATTAGAACTTCTACAATAATTTCTACGCCAGTTTTCTTTGAAGGATAATACAAGACAATAAAATTAAATTTAACTGTGCCGGCCGCGGGGGCCGAGGGGACTGAAGCGCTCCAGTCACGGTCATCACGACCACTACGGTCGGGGGTTCGAATGCCCCCTCGGGCATGGATATTTGTGCCGTCCTTAGGATTAGCTAGTTCATAAGTAGTTTGTAAGTTTAGGGACTGATGACCGCGTAGTTAAGTCCCATAAGCTCTACAAATATTTGAACATTTGAAATTTAACTGTTAGTTGAGTAAAATATCATTTATATATTCGTTTTTGAGGATGAAAAAAAAGTCTTGTGTTTGCTGCAATTGATTATATTTCCCCCGACGCTTTTCGCCTTTTATTTTAAAGGCATCTTCATTGTGATCTATCGGTACGGTTTTTTTGTGGGATGTATTGTTTCCGGATTATAAACAGTTCACGTATTATCTTCTGCTGTTTCCTCCATCTGGTTCAAATGTTTGTAAAGCTTATGGGACTTAACTGCGGGGTCATCAGTCCTAAACTTACAAACTACTTATGAAATAACTTATACTAAAGACTGCACAAACATCCATGCCCGAGGGGGGATTCGAACCCCCGACGGGAAACGGCCTCGCGCATTGGAGCATAGCGCCTCAATGCGCTCGGCCGCGGCCCTCCATCTGGTCAAGGCCACATGTTCCACATTGTATAACTAACAGAATTTCGCACATTTGTACGTAATTTGGAGGTGTTTAGAATCCATGATTTAGTTTCCGTATTTTCGTGTTTCATTAGTTTTGTTGCCAACATAAATGTACGTTGGTTGCAAACCTTTGTCTGTGAACAAAATGAAATAAGTGAACAGTTTATAATCTCAAAAATTGTAGATTCCACTGAAGATGCGTTTAAAATAAAAGTCGAAACGAGTCTGGGAGAAATTAAAATCAATTGCAGCAAACACAAGGCTTTTTTTTTTCTTTTTCTTTCTTTTTTTTTTTTTTCACATCGGCGCTTGCTGCGGAAGGTGGGCAGCCAAAGAAAGTTGTTATCCTTTATTTGTTTCACATTGTTGTCCTTAGTTACTTTACAACTATGGAGTATTGACGGAAAGTCATCGAGTAAAACAGAAGTGATATCTCGTGTTTAACAGATAAGTGTCATAGGGCCCCTACTGTTCCTTGCAATTATAGGCGATTAAGGAGACGATCTGAGCAGCTCTCTTAGACTGTTCGCGGATAATGCTGCCATTTATGAGTCATTAAACTCTCTAGAGAATCAAAAGCAATTGCAAAACGGTTTAGATATCTGCGTGGTACGAACAGTGGCAGTTGATTCTAAATATTGAAAAGTGTAAATTCATCGAGATGAGCACTAAAATGAATCCGTTAAACTTTATTTACACGATAAATCAGTACAATCTACAGGCCGTAAATTCAAGTAAATACGTAGGAGCCGGCCGCGGTGGCCGAGCGCTCTGCGGCGCGCCAGTCACGGTCTGCACGGCCACTGCGGTCGGGAGTTCGAATCCTCCCTCGGGCATGGATATTTGTGCCGTCCTTAGTATTAGCAAGTTCATAAGTAGTTTGTAAGTTTAGGGACTGATGACCCCCTACTTAAGTCCCATAAGCTCTACAAACATTTGAATATACGTAGGAATTACAATTATAAACAATTTTAATTGGAAAGAATACATTGAAAATCTCGCAGGGAAGGAGAACCAAAGGCTGCGTTTCATTAAGAGAACACTTAGAAGATGCAACACTTCTACTGCACTAACTGCCTTCAAAAACTTCCGATTGTGGAGTGTTGCTGCGCGTTATGGGATCCCCATCAAGAACTTACGGAGGACACAGAGATCAGAGAAGGGTAGCTCGTTTTGTATTATCCCAATATGGGTGAGAGAGTGTCATGGAAATGATGCGCGTATTAGGGTGGAAATCATTGCAAGAAATGCGTTATTTGTTGCGGCGAGATTTACGAAATTTCTTTCACCAACTTTCTTCTCCCACATGCATATGCATATATGATCATCATAAATTTAATAAGAGAATTCGAATCTAAACCAGGAAGATTTAGATGTTCCTTTTCCCGCGCGCTATTAAAAATTGGGACGGTAGTGAAATATTTATGAAAGTTGTTTGGTAAATCCTCTGCCAGACATTTAAATGTGATTTGCAGAGTAAATGTGTAGATTGATGTGTAATGCGTCTGTATAACAAGATGCAGTCTCTAGTCAGCAGACGGGTTTCGTTTTATTCAATACTAGCAACCCGCCAAGGTTTCGAACGCCTAGTAGATCATATGTACCACGAACTGTCGCAGATCATTTTCATTACTTCGACTCAAATAACGTCTTTTGGCATGTAAAAACTAAATTATTTGATGTCAGTAGTACAGAAAGTCATATTCGATCGTTATTATGCAATGACGAAAGCTCGCAGGCATCGGGTTATGACACAATAAACATGTATGCTTAAGTTCGTAGATCACAGAACGTCTAGCTTTGTACTACCTGGATAGTGAACACCAACTGCCTGGCCATGCCAGCCTTACATGTTTATACTTACTTCCTTGCCGAATTACAACATGGCTGCTACGAAATGTTACTACAAAATGAAAAGAAAATACGTTTTGTTTTCGTTTCCATAACTGCCAATTACATTGCATGTTGACGTAAAATTCAAACCAAAAAGTAAGTATACAAGTCTTTGTCATAGCCTGACTGATGGAAATTCGTTTGCCAATGTACAACACGGAGGGCTGTGCGAAGCTATATGCAAAACAAATGAATATGCAGACACGCTTCAGTCACAGTCTAACATATGCAGCCACGACACCTCCACTGATTTTTCTTATACGTCACAACAGCAGCGCTCCAAGCGGCTGCGAGGTACATTTCTGAATACTGTATTGATTTTAACATGCTTTTTACAACATGGAAGGCATGCAGTGCAATAAAATAGGTACTAACCTGAAAGTAACTCCATATTTGTCTTTATAACGACAACTGGAAAGTATCAAACGGTACTTTACAGAAGAATTTATTTAAAATTATCTTGAAATCTACGACTTTTTAATCAAGAATTTCAGTTTCTGTTAAGAGCAAAAGTTGCTAATAAGCAACAGAAGACCCAACCATCTACAGAAAGACGTCGATTTTCTACTCTGTTAAGATTTCTTCACTACAATTCCAGCCAAATCAGCAAGTGTTGAACGTAAAAAACGTATAGTGAATACAATACCTACATTATTTAATGTACCAGATCAGCAGCCACAGCTGTATCTGAATGGAAATCCTCACAAACGCAACAATAAAACATCGAATGCAAAAACACAGTTTTCCAACAAAGCAGAAACCAATTGCACAAATGTTACTACATCTGAACTAAAAACGGCAAGAATCTTCAAGACATTCCTTTTATAATCAAAAGTAATTATACTAAATAGTATTTGGGTGAAGTGTAAAACTGTTCGAATCATCCATATCTAATTTTTACAAGTCAAAGAAAGTTCCTTGCATATAGTAACACGTCACGACAGGAATTAATGGTTCCCATCAGTTTATATTCTCTCACTTTCAGTGATGTGCGTGATTTGCCCACTCTTTCCGCCCACTACCTGATGATGCCTTTATAAAGCTACTGGGTCAAAATACATATGATTTAAATGAATATGGTTTATATTAAGAGGTAAGTGATACGAAGTTCACCGGGTCATCTAGTCATCTAGTCAACCCGCCCATGCAATGCAAGAATATGTATGTATTCTTGCTGTGCATGACAATTGTGCAAAATTTTATCGTAATCATACGAATGATATTGATATCCCTAAGAAAAGAGCTCTTTCAGTTTTCCACAAATTTTCCTATTTTCTGGCCAACCATTTCAAACTTTTACTTCACTCAAACCTTCCTCTCGCTTTGAGCGTCGAATGTGCAAAATTTTATCGGAATCAGATGAATGGTATTGATATTTCGTAGAAAAATCTTTTTCTATTTTTTCTGAATTTTCCGGGAAACTTTCTCAAATTTTAAGTTCATAAGAACGTTCATCTTTCGTTGAACGTCAAATGATCAAATTTTCATCGCAATCGGATGAACGGTTCTCAACTTATTGTTTTGAGTACATTCAGGAACACATTGAAAAAGGAACTTGGTAGCAATTTTGTGACTTTCCTTTTTAACTGTCCCTAGTTGCATTTTTTTTTTACTGAAAACGTTTCCAAGAC
Source organism: Locusta migratoria (assembly GCA_026315105.1). Lineage (NCBI taxonomy): Eukaryota > Metazoa > Arthropoda > Insecta > Orthoptera > Acrididae > Locusta > Locusta migratoria. The sequence continues at coordinate 125,916,157 of CM048749.1, forward strand.
CATTATGAACAAAGAAACAAAAAAAGGAAAGTATTACCTCTCTCCGTCTTGCTAATAGTCAGTTATAGTGCTGAATTAAATTGAAAACACATTGAAAAACGCACTTTCAATTTTTCTCAAATTTTCCAATTTCCCGGTAGATTTTCAAAACAAAATGTTCATACACACCTTGTCATGTCAAGCCGTAGTCAAGTGATGCTCTTACAACCATGTGGCAATTGATTTTTATTCATAGAAAAAAAAATCGCTTTTGGTTTTACCTAAATTTTCCTACTTACCGGAGGACTTTTCCAAATGTTTATTTGATGCGAACCTTCCTATTGCTTTCAACATGAAATGTACAACATTTTATCGCATCTTGACGAACGATATTGACAGCTCACTGGAAAAAGCTGTTTCAGTTTTCCCGATTTTCCTCCTTCCTGGAAAACTTTTCCATATTTAACACCGTTTAAACCTTCGCTGGATTTACACGAATATTTCAAGGCTAAAATCAGCCAAATCGGTCCAGCCGTTCTCGAGTTTTAGCGAGACTAACGAACAGCAATTCTTTTTTATATATATAGAAGATGCCCTGCCAGTCATTTTTTCCGTAGTTGTCAAATGGACGTATTGACAGAGACACTTCTGTCGCGTAACATTTGGAAATATTTTAAGTGTGTCGTAAGGTTTTACTTGTGCTAATAATATGAATGCGTTTTTGTTGTTTTTATTTATACATATAGGGGAAGGTCGGATAGCCCCAGACGGCGGGTAACCGCGGACGTTTCAAATTTCTAAGTAACCAAGCACGTTGCTCTGGCAAGACTGCATTTGCAATGCGCGCCGTGTGGAGTAAAAACACGTGCAAGTCAGTTGTGGCAGAGGCACCGAGCGAGCTACTCGCAACGGTGAATTTTGTTCGCGCAAAAATTTTTCTTCGTTCCTGTTTAACTTCGTTGGCGGTTTTCACCCATAAGAAGAGTTTTTGAAATTAGCATTTCATCTTGCAGAAGCTCTGAAAATCCCTCATATGATTTAATAAGGAGAAGGGTCATCTCCATATAAGAAAAGGTTTAGAAGAGAGACAGAAAAGGAAATGTAATAAAAAGGACAAGCCGGAAAAACAAAAAACGCAAATGCACTAAAGAAACGTACATGGCAAAGACAAATATTCAGTCTCTCCGAAGAGGATCAAGGGAAAGAGACAGAATGCATCACATGTGGAGAAATCTTCGAAGAAGACTGTATGCAGTGCTATAACTGCAAGGACTGGTAGCATGTAAACTGATTTTATGTAGATGCTTGAGATATTTATTACAATTGTATGTTTTCAAGACCAAGAAACAAGTGGAGTACCACTGAATGCTGTGTCCGGGGCTACCCTCCAAATTTTTTAGTGCCAATAAACTGATTCAAAAGTTTATTTAAGATAGTTCATAAAAAAATATTATCTATGCTTAGTTCTAAGTGATATGACTAAAGAAGTTACTGGTTTCATTTTTCGATGAAAGGTAACACAGAAAAATTGTTTATTGTTGTTTTATTAGCAATTGATTTTTGTGTCCGTGGCTACCCGACCTTCCCCTATAGTAACTTTGTACATTTTTGTTTCTTAATTACAACATTCGATTTTCATAAGTTGCGTTTATGTTTCCAGAGAATGGTTATGCATAGATGTTCAATTAACTGTTGGTTTGCGTTTTTGATTTTCGATACATGGCGTCTAACCATTTTCACCGTCAAAAAATTCAATAGAATTTTATAAATAAATTTGATGTTAAAGGTTCGTTTGTTCATTCAGTTCATTTTGTGGCTTGCTTGAATATCTTATAAATAGTAAGTGTGACTTATCGCCTGCATACGCAATGCGACTTTACGAAATGGAGACAAATTGCAAGAAACAGTGCTACGGAGAACGTGAAACGGAAATAGGGCAGGAATTAAGTTGTAATGAGGGTACACCCGTTCGAATGTGGAGATAAAATATACAGCAAAGGATTCAATGATTAAGCTAGGCCGGCCGCGGTGGCCGAGGTGACTGAGGCGCTCCAGTCACGGTCAGCACGGCCACTACGGTCGGGGGTTCGAATCCCCCCTCGGGCATGGATATTTGTGCCGTCCTAGTTCGTAAGTAGTTCATAAGTAGTTTGTAAGTTTGGGGACTGATGACCCCGTAGTTGAGTCCCATACGCTTAACAAACATTTGAACATTTGATTTAGCTAGAGGTTACGCTTCCCCCCCCCCCCCCCCCCCCCGTTCCAACGTTGAATCGCCGCCGTTATGGACGTTAATTAATACCGCTGTCCTGCTTGTAGAGCTAAAGCAAAAGTACAGATAACGCAACGCTAGCTGTGTTTTCAGGTGGGTTATCAAGCACTGAAACCTGCGTTATTATCAACGCTCTGGTATCTCCACATTCACATGCGTGCTCCTCCCGGAGAAATTATTTCCTCCGCGGTGGATTGTCCGAGCTCTCTAAGGCGCCTTGTTACGGCTGGCGGTTGGCCCCCTCGGAGGTTCGAGTCCTCCCTCGGGAATGGTGTGTGTGTGTGTGTGTGTGTGTGTGTGTGTGTGTGTGTTGTGCTTTAGTTACGTTGTTTGTAAGCCTAGAGACTGATATCCTCAATAGTTAAGTCCCATAATTTACAAACATTTGAACATTTATTTCTTGAAACCATTTCCAGCCATAATCCACGTGTCCTTCTTTTCTTATTATCCTACCCATCCAGCAAAATCATCCTTTACGATGGACAGATATAAAGTTAGAATTTCACCTCAAAACCATGACTACTGTGGTGAGATTTGTTCTTGGGTTGGATTGTTGGGATGGTTGTTTAGGATAGGGGGACTAAACTACTGAGGTTATCAGTCCCCCGGTGGGGAGGGGAAGGAGTGAGGATAGGAAAGGAGGGGAAGGGGGGAGAGAAGGAAATGCAGTCCGCGAAGTAAAGAAGAAAGAAAGACTGCATTAGCTCGGGGCCCCGTTCTCGCCACGCACGTACTCACAAAAGAACCGCGAGCCTCCTGGGGGCAGATTAGTTCTTCTTTATATATCCACCCTTCCGTGCGCACTTCTTTTTCAGAGATGGATGAGCTTGAAAGTTCTCTGATACATCTGCATATTTTCCAACTTTCGTTGATTTAGTTAGTTCCGTGTGGCAACCTCTGCTTTTATCTGCGAACCAACTGGGTGACTAGCTACGACACCTCCTTCAATTTGAATACTTTTCTTCCGTATGTCTCATTTTATTTCACAGCCCCTTGTAATTTCACCGAAGATTGTATTGACTTTCCTGTATGCTGAGTCAGTCCTTCTGGTGCTGTTCCTTTTTTTTTTTTTTTTTTTTTTTTCATATCTTCCCTTGACTGTCCTGCTCTTCAGGGATCTATATAGCTATATTTCTATCATTCTCACTAGTCGATCCGGCAATGCTTCGCAATGGCTAATATGTATGTACTCTTGCTTTGAACGTCAAATACGCAAAATTTTATCGCGCTCGTAGGAATGATATTGATTGCCCAAAGAAAAGAGCTCTTTCAGTTTTCCACAAATTTTCCTATTTTCTCGCCAATTATTCCAAATTGTTACTTCATTGAAGCCTCCCTCTCATTCTGAACGTCGAATGTGCAACATTTTATCGCAATATGACGAGTGGTATTGATATTTCAAAGAAAAATCTCTTTATTTTTTTTCAATTTTTCCTATTTTCCGGGAAACTTTTCCAAATTTTTATTTCATAAGAACGTTACTCTTGCTTTGAACGTCAAATATGCAAAATTGTATCGCAATCACCTCCGTTCGGTTTTTGCGACTTTTCTTTTTAATTGTCCATTTTTTTGACTGAAAACCTTTCCAAGACCATAATGAACAAAACAAAAAATAAATTACCCGTCGTGCGAATAGTGCTGAATTCAATCAAAAGCAATATGTTTCAGTTTTTCTCAAATTTTCCAATTTTCCGAAAACTTCATTTCATACAAACTTTGTCCTGTCAAGCCGTACTCAAGTGATGCTCTTACAATCATGTGGCAATTTATTTTTATTCAAAGAAAAAAATCGCTTACGGTTTTTCCTACATTTTCATACTTTCCGGATGAGTTTTCCAAATTTTGATTTGATGCAAACCTTCCTCTTGCTTTCAACATGAAATGTACAAAATTTTGTCGCAGATGGACGAACGGTATTGATAGCTCACTGTAAAAAGCTGTTTCAGTTTTTCCCAATTTTCCTCTTTTCCGGCCAACTTTTCCATATTTTATCGCCGTTTAAACCTTCCCTGGACTTACACGAATATTTCAAGACTAAAATTAGCCAAATCGGTTCAGCCGTTCTCGAGTTTTAGGGAGACTAACGTACAGCAATTCATTTATATATTCTATACTCTCTTCTTTCATCTATCAATTGGTTATTTCATGTCACCAAAACTTTGCAAGGTTCCTAGACTTTACAAGGTGCGTTTGAAAACTTCGGTGAATGGTCTCAGGAATTATAGGAAGCAAAAGTTACAAAAAATGCCGTTACTGACCTTAAAAGTAACCGCCATTGGCTACAATCAGTGGCGGCTGGTGGGCTGTTTATTAGGAGGGGCGGCATGTCTCTTCAATTGTACACGACATTTTGTCCCTTCAGAACATTTCTTGAACGGGGAGAATATAGCATTAATTTTATTAGCTAGTTACGTAATTTAACCCTTCATCTAACACGACTTTTTCCTCCTATACCAAAATACGAACAAATTTACTCACAAATATGTCGTTTTTAATATTTTCTGCAGGCAATGAAAACCTTGCAACCCCATTTTATTAGATTTCACAAGAGACCCAAAACTGTACCTTAAAATAATATAAGTTAGAAGTAAATTCATTGTGTGTATAACTATATAAGTAAGTGTTCAGAGAAAACAAATGCTTCGTCAGCGACAAACATATGTTACTGAAGTTAGAAGACTGTCACCAACAAATGTAGTAATACCATTGGTATGTTTATATAAAGCAGGATTAAATTTCCTAGTGAAACTACTTTTGCTTTTGCACGCATTTTGTGTCTGTACAATGTTCAAATCAAGTCTCGGTGGTCCTAACCTTTTTAATTCCAACTTTCCTTCAAAAGTCAATTTTTCACTACCAAATGTTAAAATGCAGCTTACGCTATTTATATTATTTATTCGAAATAGGGAACTAGAAAAACAAGCAACAACACGCACCTTCGCAACAACGACACAAGTATCACACGCACTGCACCTGTTAGAAACCGCCTGACCGGTGCCGGTGTGCCTTTGTATATTTCGCGCCCTTGGCTCGGACGCCGTCCTAAGCGGCCCGGTTCAGCACACTACCCCCACCCAACCCCCAGTACCCCCACTCACTCCAGCGCCCATTGCCAGCCTTTACACGGCGCGGACGGATCGCGTAGAGTCCGACAGTCAGCCCATTCTGAAAACATTGGCTGACCCTGGCTGGCAGACTACCTAGTCTAAAAACATTGATCATTTATTTACAGGGGCTGCTGCCACACGAAAATTATTCGAGTCGATTTGTGATTAACGATTGGTACGTATTCCGTGTTGGATATTTTTGGGAGGGCGCCGTCCCAGAGTCCTCAAGGAGTAGCCGCCACTGGCTACAATACATTTCTGACATCTGTTGTACAGCTGTTGGAAACTGTCAGCAAACGCTTCTTGTAGAATCGCTCGAAGAACTGAGATCACGCCTTGTTGGATCCCTGCAACAGTTGAGAAGCGTAAGCCTTTCAAGGCTAATGGAATGCGGGGAAACAGAACGAAGTCTAACGGCGTCAAATCTGGAGAATAAGGAAGGTGTGGAAACAGTGACCTTGAGTCTAGTGAGAAAGTTGAGTGCGCGGGCGGACATTGTCGTGCAGGAAATGCCACTCTAAAGCATTTAAACCACTCAAAGACACACCTTTGACTCACTGCTTCAGCACCATACACTTCCACTAACATCCCATTGGTCTCCCTCGCCGTTTTTCCTAATTTGAAACAAAACTTGCTTCGTTTTGCGCTCCACGTGGCAATGGTCTCAGTTGTCTTACTGACCCTGTTAGCTGGGTCGCAGCGTGTACCACCGCTTCACTGCAGTACTTTGCACGATAGGGGCCGCTCCTTGATATGTCCCTCTGTATATATGCGCAGGTAACTCATCCTTGCCAGCGCGGTTTGTAAAATATAGGGCCATTCACCGAACTTCTCAGACACACTCGTAATTAAAATAACTTACGCAAGGAACAACACCCAAGATCCAGTAACTTTCGGGTGTGCGGCCGGATCCCGTCGTCATTCTGACATGATGTTTCGGCCTTGAAACGTCCGGCCATCTTCAGGTGAGTAGCGAGTACTGAAGAGCCCAGGTGCAGTCGCGGTATTTATAGTGGTTCTTGTGCATGCCGAAAGTGCTGGTAACGTTTTGCGCATGCGTTAGATGGTGTCATGCGCGATACAGCCGAGTTGTATGTGCTGCCGTCGGTGGGGGAAGAGCAATGGTCTTCTAATCATTGATAATCGATTGATGGCGTCGATTACGCTGTGACTGGATAATATTAATCACAGGATTCCAATTTATGTTGAGCTGAAAGCCGTTGTCACGATTGTCGGCAAGACGAATTTCCACCGATTCTTTGATAAGTGAATCCCAGAAACTGGCGACTGGAGTTAAAATTTTAGTTTTACTATATTCCATTGTGTGTCCCATGTGTGGATCTCGGCAGGTAAGAGTCGCTCTGCGGTCTCGCAGTGCAGTGGAATAGATTTCCCTCACGCGGGCTGCAGATGTTGTGGTTAGAGTTGTCACAGCTTATCACTCCTGATAACCTGGCATGTTTGTTGAACCTGCAGAGGGGTTCGTTACACGTTTCCACTGCCCCTGCTACTGCCGTTCTGTCGATGTGTGAGCTGCACTGTTCAGCAGTCAGCGCTACACTGTTTCCGCATTGCATTACTGAAGGGGACCCGGACGTGAACAGGTTGCATTTCCATACCTTGCTTTCGGAGCACATTACTCTTGATCTACAATGCGGAGGAAGTAGCCATGTTGTACCAACACTGAAGGACGTTAACTAAAGCACAGGAAATTTATTGAAATATCTGTTATAGTTTAAGAATTACAATATTTTTCCTAATAGATGTTTTTCTAATACATGTTCACATTTTTTAACCATTTTCTGGTGTATTGTCAGTCTAACAGCATTTAGACCGTGTCAGGCTGCTGTCGACATTCGTAGGAACACATTATACCTCTTGTTTTGTAGTTTAGTGTACATCCGAGGAAATAGAAAAACCCTTATCACATATGAGAACAAAGCAATACACAGAATAGGAAACATCCGCAAAAAATAAGGTTTGAAAGTAGCATACAGAACAGACAACTCAATACAAAGAAAACTAAAGACAACAAACACCAATACAGACAAACATAACACTTCTTGGCATCTACCAGCTGACATGCAAGGATTGTAACTCAGTTTACATTGGACAGACTTGCAGAAATTTCAATACCAGATACACAGAACACAGAAGAGCAGTAAAAAGCAATAGTCATTCCACATTTACAGAACAGCTCATAAACATCAACCACAAACCAACTGACATAAATACTGATCTAAAGATTCTGAAACACAGCAAAAGCTTCCCACAAAAATTAACAATCGAAGAGAACTACCATATACAGAAAGCCATAATAGAAAGAAAAGAAATAATAAACGAATACACAGCTCTCTGCAAGGGAACCATATTTTCTGCCCTCAAAGAACTTACAGAAAACCTATAAACACACACACACACACACACTAAAACAAAAACAACATTATTCAAAAACTCCCGCCCCCACCACAGTCAGCTGTTCCTAACATTACTCCCAGAATTCAACTGCCCACCATCTTGTTTTCATAACATAAACATTGAGTGAAATAGAAAGTGACACAGTGCCTGTCCACAACACGAAAAACAGCGCAAATCCACCAAAGTAAGTGACAAAAACTTGCTATAAGCAGTTAGACATTTTGTTATAGAAGCAGTAGCTACAATAAAATCAAACCAAAACATAAAAACTACGTCCTGTATTTTCATAAAAGTCCTGTATTTACAAAGCTAACTATTCACCACATTAAATACACACATTTTGGTTTGCAGATGACAAACTGTCAAAAACTATCAGTGACGTTTTGTGAGTGGAAAAACCACAAACATAACAACATGTGGTATTAAGGTAGGCCTAACATACCTATAAAAATAAGAAACGATGTATAGTAGTCTCACAATTATCTGTAGTTTTTACTGTTAATGTAAAAAAGTAATAATCATTCCACTGTTAATTTGACAGACAATAAACATCCCACTGATGATGCTGCAACGCCAGCGAAACATGTATGGGAGAAATGAAAAAAACATTTGTGTTTGCTCAAGGCGGACCAAACCTATAAAGCAAATCTTATTACACTTCATAATGTTTCGTCTAAAATACAGAACGAGAAACATAGATCATTTCTGCAATGTATTAAGCTTAATACAAAGACACTGTCCCATTCTTCAATTGGGAGAAATTTGATGAACATAGCTAAAACCATTTTAAAAATATCTGTATATAATGTTCTGAAAATGAAGTTTCGAGAAAATGAGAAATAATGTTCATTGTGTTTTTGACTCACCGTACGCCTCTTTCAGAACATTCCAGTGGCATAATCTTGCTGGTCAGCTGCTTCTTTGCCATCTGCAGACTTTTATAGGAGTCTTTTTCCTTACTCCCTACTCTTTAGTGGTGGTTTCCGCAGGCCTTTCGGATTCAACTAGTCGCTGACGATATATGGCAGTCAGAGCAGCTATCATATTATTTCCTGGCTGGATATCTAATTGCCGGCCGCGGTGGCCGAGGGGACTAAGACGCTCCAGTCACGGTCTGCACGGCCACTACGGTCGGGGGTTCGAATCCCCCCTCGGGCATGGATATTTGTGCCGTCCTAGTTCGTAAGTAGTTCATAAGTAGGTTGTAACTTTAGGGACTGATGACCCCCGTAGTTAAGTCCCATGGACTGTACAAACATTTGAACATTTTTGGATATCTAATTTGTCCATCTCTTTTGTCCTGCCATCATTGAAACAGATAACAGCATCCATCACACCTATTTTGAGTACTGTCCATCGAACAGACACTGTTTCCGGTACTCGTTGCCAAACGCAGCAGTCGCAACTGTCGTTAGGATTTTGTGTAGACATCTCCTAAGTGATTTTTTTCCTGCAAGGTCCCTGTATATTGGCTTTATTGTTTTCAGGACTGTGGCACGCATGGAATGTTTATGGAAGTATCAACGTGGCCAGTGTGCAGACATTTGTTCAAAGAGCGTTTAAGACTATAACAACTATTTTAAAGTAAATAAACCATAAATTTTTGGAAACGGGGGAAATCTGTCTTTCAGATGGAGACAATTTTTTTTTCTATTTTTCAGTCTTTTCACGTTCAGGTCGCTTTAACTCGTTACTTGCTGTGAATGAGCATATATGTCAGCAACTGAGGAATCGTTGTCTTCCGTTTCTCTCTTAATTGTATCCCTCGTTTCTTATCACATCGAACAGCCATATTAGCAAAACCGAATCAATATGGAGTCTGTATCTGAGTGCACATCGCACTTAAATATGAAGTAAGATCACATAGCTCTGGGTTAGCGTCTTTCACGGGGTACCTGGTTAAAATTACGTGGTCAAATCCAACCACTATGTGGATTTTGAGCGAAGATATTAATAATGGTGATCGATAGATCGAGATATATGAAGGCGTCCTTGTGTTGCCGGTAACGTATCGCACGAAACCAAGCTCGAAAATTAATTCCATCGTTAAAGAAAACAATGGTTTGTATCACTTCAATGTAAGACGTTGCAATCTACCTCAAGTACCAAATAAAATATTAACAATAGCTTCGGAGGGAAATAATACGTAATTCAGTGACGTCAGTATATCATTTCTTTTCCAGTCAACAGTGCGAAACATCATCTGCGTAAAGAAGTTATAATAGCGAAAAACACACTTGTCCTACACAAATGATACTTAATATTTTATGCATGGCTGTTGATCAGTGACTGTACTATATAAAATAGATTTTTAAAAATACAGCCCTCACTCGTAAATTATATTTAAATACGTAACCTAGGTTTTGATGTCGCAAAGGACACCTTCTTCAGACAATGTGGGATATATATTAAAAATTATATGTCACATATAAAAGAAATAAGATTACAATACATATCTGGCGTTGTCAGATAGTCATACCTAAAATAGGAAGTACACTCCTGGCCATTAAAATTGCTACACCATGAAGATGACGTGCTACAGAGGCGAAATTTAACCGACAGCAAGAATATGCTGTGATATACAAATGATTAGCAATTCGGAGCATTCACACAAGGTTGGCGTCGGTGGCGACACCTACAACGTGCTGACATGAGGAAAGTTTCCAACCGATTTCTCATACACAAACAGCAGTTGACCGGCATTGCCTGCTGAAACGTTGTTGTGATGCCTCGTGTAAAGAAGAGAAATGTGTACCATCAAGTTTCCGACTTTGATAAAGGTCGGAATGTAGGGCAGTGCTGGGTCCCAACGGCCGAGTACACTAGCAGTCTAGATGACAGGCATCTTATGCGCATGGCTGTAACGAATCGTGCAGCCACGTCTCGATCCCTGAGTCAACTGATTGGGGACGTTTGCAAGATAACAACCATCTGCACTAACAGTTCAACATTTGCAGCTGCATGGTCTATCAGCTCGGAGACCATGGCTGCCGTTACCCTTGACGCTGCATCACAGACAGGAGTGCCTGCGATTGTGTACGCAACGACGGACCTGGGTGCACGAATGACAAAACGTAATTTTTTTCGGATGAATCAGGTTTCTGTTTACAGCATAATGATGGTCGTATCCGTGTTTGGCAACATCGCGGAGAACGCACATTGGAAGCGTGTATTTGTCATCGCCGTACTGGCGTATCAACCGGCATGATGGTATCTCGTCACCTCTTGTTCGCATCGACGGCACTTTGAACAGTGGCCGTTACATTTCAGATGTGTTACGACCCGTGGCTCTACCCTTCATTCGATCCCTTCGAAACCCTACGTTTCAACAGTATAATGCACGACCGCATGGTGCAGGTCCTGTACGGGCCTTTCTGGATACGTAACATGTTAGACTGCTGCCCTGGCCAGCACATTCTCCAGATCTCTCACAAATTGAAAACGTCTGGTCAATGGTGGCTGAGCAATTGGCTCGTCACAATACGCCAGTCACTAATCTTGATGAACTGTGGTATCGTGTTGAAGCTGCAAGGGCATATGTACCTGTACAAGCCATCCAAGCTCAATGCCCAGGCGTATCAAGGCCGTTATTACGGCCAGAGGTGGTTGTTCGGGGTACTGGGTAATCACATGTCAGTTCTAGTATAATGTATTTGTCTAATGAATACTCGTTTATCATCTCCATTTCTTCTTGGTGGCCGGCCGCGGTGGCCGAGGGGACTAAGGCGCTCTAGTCACGGTCTGCACGGCCACTACGGTCGGGGGTTCGAATCCCGCCTCGGGCATGGATATTTGTGCCGTCCTAGTTCGTAAGTAGTTCATAAGTAGTTTGTAAGTTTAGGGACTGATGACCCTATAGTTAAGACCCATAAGCTCTACAAACATTTGAACATTTCTTCTTGGTGTAGCAATTTTAATGGCCAGTAGTGTATTAACGGCACCGCAGTCACAAAGGAATGTTTTCAGTTCGTTGTAAAGAACACTTTTTGAAGAGGAACGGTTCTTGTCCCCCTAATTCTTCTTTTGCAGACCAATTATTAATCTCAGGGCATTTTTCCGATAGTATTGAAAATTTAGTAATTTTACACATAGAGAAGAAGGGGCGGAAGCTCGATATTTGGGAGGAATTAGAAACTTCTAAACATTTGTCCTTAAATGACGGACTATTTCTTAATGAACAGTTGCAGTTACGTGGTAGAAGTTTCTTTAAATGCATTAAGCCACTGCTTTAGAAAATCAAAAGTATTCTGGACTGACTAATTCTTGCAGATTCAGAGATAGTTTTACTTCTTGCTTATCACGCCTGGTATTATTGTTTGTCTGACATCTCTACTAAAATTGTTTGTTTCATAGCCTTCTGTTTTACATTTTATTAATTTTACTGTGTATATGTCATACTGTCACCACTTGTTCAATTTATGTAAAATATTATGCGGAGGTTCAAACCCCTGCCTTCTTGGTACGAATGTTACCTGCAATATTGGTTATTAATTTGGCCAGTAGATGGCGAGTAGTTTGCACAGCCGCTCAGTACTCATGCGCATCAAGTTGGTTTTCGACCGTAGCAGCGGCTACATGCAACCCTTTGTGACTGCGCAGCCGTTAACTTCCTGTTTTAGATATGATTATCTGACCACGTCAGATAAGTACTGTAATCTTATTTCTTTTTAAGATCTGACAAGTGATTAACCTATATCCCACAGTGTCTGAAAAAGGTGTCCTTTGCGACATCAAAACCTAAGTTACGTATTTCAATGGAACTTGCGGATGAGAGCTGTATTTTTAGAAATCTCTTACAACTGATACTGTTTACATTAGTCGTCATTTCATCAACAGATTTACCCTATGTTTATAGTTAATGTCCTGCACCAAAGTAACATCATAGTCTGCAGTATGCTTGGAAATGCAGGCCACGACATCGATATACCCACATCATCACTTGAAATTGTAATTTGTGTAGCTTTTGAAATTGGACTGTTTGAATGCGTAAATGATTTCGAATGTAAAAACGTGGTTTCAGAGAGATGTGAACTTTGTTCTCTTCCACTTTGTTTTAGCCATTTCATTGTAATCCCGCAACTGAACATTGCGGACTAGGCCGAATCTAAGCAATATCAAGTGTATAGGATATGTTATCTGTTTTTCACTATTTACTTTAAGCAGCGGGTTTTTGGCGCTGTTAATTGAAAATGTAATGGGACACCGACGTCACTCCATTCCTTATAACTTTCCTCCTGTGGAACTGATGTCTTCTTACATCGTTATTCTCTCTTATAAAGTCACTTGTGATAGAATGCAACGTTGTGCTAGTAGTGTCACATACCAGTCCTGGTTTACGAATCTGTTGCTGTTGTGCTCTTCGGTGCAAGTGATTTCCCTAAATCATCCAGGAAAATGTCGGGATGGTTCCTTTCAAAGGAACCAAAGCTCCGAGTGTGAGTTCCGTCTCTAATGACCAACCTGTCGACGGGACGTTAAACCCTAAGCTTCCTTCCTTCCTTCTTCAGTCCAAAGCTCTCTACTCTACTTTATCTTGTGCAAGCCCTTCCATCTCCGTATAAGCACTACAACCCACATCCAGTTGACCTGCTTACTGAAGTCTTCTCTTGGTCTCCCTCTGCGATATGACAGACTTTTTTTTCTCCCCAAATTTGTTCAATACCTCCTCATTAGTTACGCCATATGCCCATCTAATCTTCAGCATTGTTGTGTACTTCTGTCAACTTTCTGTATGCACTCTTTACAGTCCACGTTTCACTCGCCTACAAGGCTACATTGCAGACAAATGCCTTCAGAAAACACTTCCTTACACTTAAATTAATAGCCAATGTAAACACATTTCTCTTGTTCAGAAACAATTTTCATACCATTACCATTCTACACCTTACATCATCTCTCCTGTGACCGCCCTACGTCATTTTACTGTCCAAGTAACGAATCTCACCTACCATCTTTATTGAATCTTTACTTAACCTGATTCCCTCACCATCGCCTGATTTTCTTAGACTACATTCCATTGCCCTTCTTTTGAGTTTTTTAATGTCTTTTCAAGACACTGTCCATTCCATTCAATTTCTCTTCCAGATCCTCTGCTATCTCTGACGGAATTACAATGTATTCAGGAAACGGAAATGTTTTTATTTCTTCACCCTTAAACTTTAATTACTTCTCCAAATTTCTCCTTGCTTTCCCTCACAAATTGCTCAATGTACAGATGGAATAACACTAGGGAAAGGCTACAGACGTCTCTCACTCCCTTCCCAACCAATACTTCCCTTTCATTCCCTTCGACTTTTACAACTGCAGTCTGGTTTCTGCACAAGTTGTTAACATACTTGCGCTCCCTATATTTTACCCCTGCTGACTTCAGAGGGGGGGGGGGAGCTTAGGGTTTAACGTCCCGTCGACAGCGTGGTCATTAGAGACGGAGCTCACGCTCAGGTTTTTGGGTAAGGATGTGGAAGGAAATCGGCCGTGCCCTTTGAATGGAATCATCCCGGCATTTGCCTGGAGTGATTTAGGAAAATCACGCTGACTTCAGAATTTGGAAAACTGTATTCCAGTCAAGACTGTCAAAAGCTTTCTCCCAATTTACAAAAGCTAATAACTTAGGTTTACCTTTCCTTAACCTATCTTTTAAGTCGTATTGTGAGTATTGCCTCAAGTGATTCTATAGTTCTCCTAAATCCATCTACATATTGCTACAAATTAGTTAACGAGAGGTTTTGGGATATCATAGGACATCATTTCTGGAAATGAATGCAGTTCTGTATAAGTTCTTTTTCTTGCGTTACGTACGACCTCTGTAGGACCTCATGTAGCCCCTCCATGGATTACATATTTCTCTTCATACTTTCTCCGTTTCTCCGCACTCATCTTCAGAAGCTTCAGTACCCTCCTCTCTTGCCTACTCCGCTGGCAGTTTTCTATCATTTTCCTGTGTCATTCCCTGTCCTCAATATCCGGCATATTGGTGGGTGTATACTTCCTTCTCCAGTTTCCCTTTGCTTCCACCTTGATTTCAAATTCCATGCAATCCTTCCGACGCTCAACAAACCACCTGGTTCCTGTCTTTCCTCCGTCCCTTCGTGTTGTTTCCCAAACTCGTTCCGTCATATTTTCCATATTCATTCTAATTGCACATGTTCTGAAAACCTAGCTCTTACCAGTGTGATTTCTCCTGATATTGTTCTCATCTTTTGGTAGGCCTTCCGTAGGTCTTCGCACCCATGTCTCACCACTTCTTTTCGGGCCCAAATTTTACTTCGTTTTTTTTTTTTTCTCTCTTCTTTCTCCAATTGTTCTGGACCATTTATTCCTAGTGTTATCGTCTCAGCGGCATATAATACTGCATTCTTCACTGTTGCAACAGTAGATATATATTTTTATTGTATATATATATATGTATATATATGGATGGTCATACAGAAAGCTGAACCCATCTTCCTTCTCCTTCCTGTAATTCCTTCATTGCTCCTGTTTCTTTCTATTATATATTCTTTCAGGTAGTTAAATTTGTCCACATTTTCCACTATTGGTTCATGTATGGTATTCAATGTCTTCGTCTTGTTATAGGCGATCCTCAGTCCTAATCTTCTGACTATCTTTTTTAGATTGCCATTCTGTGTCTTTGAGTCTTCTTCTGTCTCATTTACTATCGCTACATTCTCTGCAAAGGCTAGACAGTCTACATTGCCCTTTTGTCTGTTTTGTCCCCCACATGTGTTTTAGGTATTCCCATTTTCTCGCTTATTGTTTTGCATCGTCTGATAACTTCATTCAGTACTATGTTGAACAGAATTGGTGAGAATCCATCTCTCTGTTAGACGCCAGTCTTTGTCTCGAACTCTTCTAATAACACAACTCTGAATCGCACCCCTGCCTCTGTCTTTGCGTCTGACTGAATTTCATTCATGGGATCTGTAGTCTCGTCCAGTCCTCTATTCTTCAGAATCCTTCCAAGAGTCAGTCTGTCAAATGCCTTCATGGAGTCCAGGAGGGTATGCAGTTCTGTACTAAAGAAAAACTCTGAATTCCATATTCCGGGAGTGGAGGGTTGGAAATTGCACCATCTTGTTGTCTTCCCTACCCTCCCCCCACTCTCCTATCTTCATAATCAACAGTATTCCGTAACTTGGGGTGAAATGGAACAGAAAATGTAGTTTTAACTGAGAATTAATTTCTAAATATTGCACCACAACTCTGAAAATTTAAATATAGTCTCTCTAGTTAATCTTACATCATTGTGTTGCAAAGATAAAAATCCTCTGTCAAAACCTTTCTTTATATTTTAATCTAAATTGTGTTCCAAATCATCCCAACTCCTAGGGTGATTTGGAACACTAATCTTTTGATAAATAATTGCATTTAAAACATGTGTAGGGGTTAATTGGAATACAGTAAGCACATCTAACAGAACTTTGTTGTGGAGGATGCCTTCATATTATTTCTGTTTAATATTAATTAATGCTGTTTACTGGGTGGAGCACCTCTCACTGTCTACTCCAAATTTCTGAAATAGTTTTTCTATCTTCACTGTTAACTTGCATCCTAGCTCTCTTTACATTTTCACTTAAACGAACTGTAAGATCCTTGTTATATCCAGGCCTGTTGCCATTAGACCTCTCTTCCACTATTCCACTTCGTTCCAAATAGCACTTCGCAATATCCCTAACCTCACTGGTCGTAAATGGCTGACCCCATTCTGCACATTTAAATAAATCACCGATTAAAGCCCTCTCTTCTTCTACTGTCAAGACGATTTGTCTACCTAGTTTCAAAGGATTTTTATTGTTTAACTTCCTTGATAGTGTACTAACATATATTTCATATTTTTTTAGAAACATTTGTGAGGAATATTTTATGTGTCTTTACTTCATTCAGAGCTTTCTGGAGGCTTATCTCGCTATAGTTTTGATAGCCAGCTGGCCCAATCTTCTTTTTGTACATTCATGGCATGTTCCAATTCACCCTGAAGAAATACCATTTTGCATATTTGTACCTCTACCTAATAAATAACATAAGCAAATATAACCTAACTTTTCACACATAATGACTAATAGTCGCCTTTAACATACTAATGTAAGAAAACTGTATTACTATTACCAGAGTAGCTGTGCAATAGTTTGTTTTCAGACTTTCATATTAGGGGAAATTTTAGCCTTAAATATAAATATTTTGGCCCACTTTAGGTTACACTAAAAGTGGGCCTTTGCGATCGTCTTTTGACAGCGCGAAATTTAAATGAAAATAACGGCTTAACCATTCATCTGACACGAAAATTGAATAATCGAATTAGTAGAGGAGAAAATTCTCTACAACTTTGCTCTGTTATGTTTTTTTCATATCTCGTATCGTTATTTGCAAAAATAACAGCGATTTCGGGATGTATGTCTGCCTGTCCGTCTGCCTGTCTGTCCGTACCGTGTTCCCTGTTTTTAAGACGAACTGTTCCACAGATCAACACCAAATTTTGCACACGTAATTGTAGGCCGCCAGAGACCAGAACAACCCATTTTCAAATTTTTCGGACAAAAAATACGGTAGTAATACCAAAAAATGCCGTTTGTAATATAATTGTAATTGCAAACGAACCGTTCATCTGACACGAAAATTGAATAACCTAATTGTCAAAGGGTAAATTCTCTACAACTTAGCTCTATTATGTTTTTTTTCATATCTTGCATCGTTGCAGAGATATTTGCAAAAATAACGGCGATTTGGCGATGTCTGTCTGGCTGTAACGTGTTCCCACTTTTTAGGTCGAACTGTTCAACCGATTGGCATCAAATTTTACAGATATAATTGTTGGCTACCAGAGACCAGAACCTCGCTTTTTGAAATTTTTCGGACAAGAAATACGTTAGTAATACCCAAAAAAGCCGTTTGTAATGTGATTTTAATTGCAAATAAACCGTTCATCTGACGAGAAAGTTGAGTAAACGATTTTGTAGAGGAGAAAATTCTCTACAACTTTGTTCCCATATGTTTTTTTCATATCTCTTATCGTTTGAGAGATATTTGCAAAAATAACGGAGTTTTGACACCTTTCATTGAATTAACTAAAACCAGCCGTTCGCAGATGTCACGTGACATTCCTCGCCCAGAATTCTCTGTGGCATACGCCATCTTGCGCTGCGTATTTGATGATTTTCTTATTGTAACTTACACGTTGTCATTTCAAAGCAATGGCGCACTGAAGAATTAACAAAAACACTTCGTCCTTCGTACGATAAATGATAATCTTGTGTCTACAAATACCATATAAGCATCGGTTAACAACGACTATAATAGTATAAGATTAGAGAAAAGAACACATTACTGTCAGCTGTAGCAGCCCGGGCGCCGTGGCTCAGCGCGCTGGGTCAGGGGACTGATCGCCCTCTGTAATAAAAAAGCTGAGCCAACCATTTAACGAACAACCACGAAGAAACTGAACAAACGACCGCAAACCATACATCTACCAGATGAAAAAAAAAAAAAATAGCGTAGTGGGCAATGCGTTTGGCTGCGGCAGTAGAGGTCAGTGGTTCGAAACCCGCTGCTCCCTAAACATTTTTCTTCCTAAAAGGATCTCAGACACTATTATTAATTAATTTTTTATTATTTAGTTTATTATTTTGGTTTGCAAAAACTTATAAAAATAGAAATCTAAAGTGGGCCGTAAAACACGTCAGTGCGATTTTTTTCTGAGTCGTATACCTCTTTCTCAGACACAATTTTTGTATTACTGTAACAGCTAGTATCTCTGGTGACTATGGGAGGTGATTTTCAATAGTTACACCAAAGTATCTCTCAGCAGCAAAGATGATTTCTTGAAATGGACACAGTGTTCCATTTCACCCCAGTAGTTCCAAATCACCCCAAGTTACAGTACGTGATAAGTAACAGTTCATTACACGGTCGCATAGAAAGTAAATGGAACTGCTCGCGGAGCGGAGTAAGTGACAGATGAGCCGGTAGCGAAATGTTGTATAGGAGCGCCGGCGGGGCCCGGCTTCCACAGGTGGTTGGCAGCGCCGCATCGGGAATCGATCCCAGGCCCGACAGGTGGAGGCGGGCCGCTCTATTGTCGCGGCTAAAAGCCCCACCTCAGCGGACGTTGGCCGCAGCCGCAGCCGCAGCCGCAGCAGCGGCCATTGAGAACTCCCCAGAAGCCAGGCGCCGTGCAGCGGCCCAACACCGCCCAGGGAGAAGTCCACGGCCCACGCGTCTGACGTCACGCACAGCAGGCCGCGGTCGCGTGGCTGACTGGCTGGCCGCTACGGCAGGCTGTTCCAGCTCGCGCGCTCGCCCGTGAGCTAGGGAGCGCTCTCTTGCTCGCGGGGCGCCGTTTCTCGGCCGTGAACTGTTGTCATATGGGTACATGTGTATTAAATTGAAGCATCCGGCTGGGCTATGACGCTACAAGAAGCTGCAGCCGCACTCCAGTTCCCTCCACGGACTCAGTTGTTTCTGAAATAGCTGTTAACTGAGACTGTCATTTTTCAACATGGGTTCGTCGTCGGGGATTCTAGTCCCCCCCTCGGGCATGGTGTTTGTTTTGTCCTTAGGTTAGTTTACCTTAGTTTGCAAACTACGGACTAATAACAAGGCAGTTGAGTCCGACAGATTGACAAGCATTAGAACTGAATTTCTCAATGAAACTGCGGGACATGTGACACCAGGTCTATCCTCAGCGATGATATTATGTTCAAATATTCTAATATTTGTAAATCTATGGGACTTAACTAGTGAGGTTATCAGTCCGTAGGCTTACAAACTACTTAAGCTAAAGCAAGGAAAACACACACAATCATGTCTGAGGGAGGACTTGAACCTCCGACGCAGCGGTGGAGTAGTCATGCGGTCTATGGCGCCTCGATGCGGACCGCGCGGTTGCTCGCCGTCGGAGGTTCGAGTCCTCCCTGGAGCATGGGTGTGTGTGTGTGTGTGTGTTGTCCTTAGGTTAGTTTACCTTAGTTTAAGTAGTTTGTAAGCTACGGACTGATGACCACGCAGTTTGGTCCGATAGATTTACAAACATTGAACATTGAACCTCCGACGCGGAAGCAACCGTGCGCTCCGAAGCAAGGCGCCTTAGAGCGATCGGCCATAACACCATGGCTAATATTATATCTTTCGTTAGCATAATTAACGTGAAATCTCTCTTATGCTCATTATCAACGATTTGGTTTCATGACTGGAATTTTATAAAGCACTTTTGTGGTCGCATTATTTTACATTTTTAAATGCCCGATTCATAGTAGCAACTTAATGATTATTTATTACGAATTATATAACGAATTGCTCTCATTTTTTATGAAGAAGTCATTGAATTTAGAAGTTATTGCTAGAGTATCGAAAGAAGACTGATTATCGCTGACTGATTTATCACGCTGAATCGCATCCCATTTTCCACCATGTTAATCGTAAAACTGGCAATACGAATTTTACAGCCTCTATATCAGCATCGAAGTCAATAACTCGACAGCACTTCGTTTGCTTCGAGAGACAAACGTCTTCAAAAGCCGCTAATTTATTTGGAACTATGCATTCTACTACGACTACTCTTTCCTTATACACGGCGATTACTGGCGTGCGTGACATCAGCTTGCCCCACCACTGCAGTTCCGAGCTGGGGTAGTGAGCGCTCGTGTGCGCCCCTGCTCGCGGAGCAGCCTGCTGGAACAGCCTGCGCTACGGCCTGCTGGGCTGTGCCAACCAGTGAGCCACGCGATCGCGGCCTGCTGTGCGTGACGTCAGACGAGTGCCCCCGCCCAACACCACCTAGACGACAAGGCCTTACAACAGGCCGTGCCTACGTCACACCTAGAGGCCGCGGCCGCCACTTCACTGGCTGTTGGCTGGGGCACGCCCACCGCCGCGCAGCTGCCGACCAGTCAGATGGCGGCCGCGGCCTCTAGGTGTGACGTAGGCACGGCCTGTTGTAAGGCCTTGCCGTCTAGGTGGTGTTGCCCCCCCCCCCCCTCTCGTGGCCGGCGAGAAATACAGGCCTGAGCACGCACTTCATGCTACGTAAGCAAGGTAGTTCCGAGCCGGCGTGATCGCTAGCCGATTGGCCGGCCGCTGGGGCACTGCCCACTGCGTCATAGCGGGCAGCCACTGAGCTAGCGATCGCGCCGGCTCGGAACTACCGTGCTTACGTCGCATGATGTGCGCGCTCAGGTCTGCATTTCTCGTTCGCCGCGAGTGTCCCCGGACTACGCTCTAGGCGGTGTTGGACGGACCCGGAAAGCTCGACTAGTGTCATGAACACAACGGGTGGTTTTAATTAGGCTTTCCCTATTTACAGGGTGTCCAGAAAAGGACTCCCTGATTTCAGAATTAAATATCTCGAAAACAAAGATTGATAGAGGATAACAGTAAACGGTATGTTTATTGTGAAAGCTGTAAGAAGTTTATACAGCAGTTTGAAATAATAGTTACAAAAGCTGCAAACAGATGGCGCTGTAATCGCCATTCGTAATGCATACTATAAATAGTGATCCGAAGCCCAGAGCGATCAGTTCCACTATTGAAACGTGGAAGGAGGTTAGCTTACCGAAGGAAGAGATTAAAACCATGTACTCCACAGAACAACGCGTTTTTCTAGTGCTACAGTACCACAGATTAGAAGAGAGTCCTAAGGCAGCAAAAAAAAAAAAAAAAAAAAAAAATGTTCAAATGTTTGTTAAGCTTATGGGACTTAACTACGGGGTCATCAGTCCCTAAACTTACAAACTACTTATGAACTACTTACGAACTAGGACGGCACAAATATCCATGCCCGAGGGGGGATTCGACCCCCGACCGTAGTGGCCGTGCAGACCATGACTGAAGCGCCTCAGTCCCCGCGGCCACCGCGGCCGGACCTACGGCAGCAAGGCGAAGTTTTCAAGCACGATTTAATGTTCCAAAAGAACCCGATGCAAAAACCATTCGTACGCTCTTCGCAAAATTTCAACGAACAGGCAGCGTAACTGATGATCTAGTGGGGCATGTTGGCAAAGCAAACCGCAGTTACGCCTGAAAATATCGCCACAGTTTCTGGAATTATTCAGCGAAATCCAATGTCATCCGTCCGTAGAATTGCATCTGAGACTGGTTTGAAGCGTACCAGCACGCAGAAAATACTGAGAAAGAGCCCACACATGTTTCCATTCAAAATTCAAATGCACCAGGCCATACCCGTAGGAGCTGTGCAAAAAAGGGTTGCCTTTGCTAATCAGATGCTCACAATGATTGATAGTGAAGGATTTGATGTTGGCTTCATCTGTTTTACAGATAAAGCACACTTCCACCTGAATGGATACGTGAATAAGCAGAACTGGCGATTTTAGGGTTCCGAAAAGCGATATTAGTGTGAAGCGAAACCCCTGTATTCTCCTAAAGTTACTGTGTGGGCTGCAGTATGCAGCAGAGGCATTATTGGCCCTTTTTTTCATTCGAGAAACGGTCACTGGTGCACGTTACGTTGCAATTTTGGAACAATTTGTCGCCACATAGCAAGCGTTAGAGGATCGACCAGGTACTGAATGGTTTATGCAAGATGAAGCCCGACCACATCGGACCGAACAAGTGTTTCGCTTTCTTGAAGAATACTTCGGGAATCGAAACATTGCTTTGGAATATCCCAAATTTACTGGTGCAGGCATGGATTGGCCTCCATATTCGCCGGATTTAACTCCCTGTGACTTTTTTTTTCTGTGGGGCACAGTGAAGGACATGGTCTACTCAAAGCAACCCGCCACGCTGAACGAGCTTGAATCGGCGATCTCTGTGGCATGTGAATCCATTTCGGTTGAGACACTACGAAATGTGATGGCGAATTTCATTCTTCGTTTGCGCCCCCTCTGTAGTGCCAATGGTGAACATTTTGAAAACATTGTGATGTGATTGTGTGCAAAGAGTGTTTTCATACGATTATTTCACTTATGTATGCTGATATGAGCTGTACAGCTTACAGCGCCATCTGTTAGTAGCTTTTGTAACTATTATTTCAAATTGCTGTATAAACTTCTTACAGTTTTCACAATAAACATACCGTTTACTGCATTCCTCTATCGATCTTTGTTTTCGAGATATTTAATTTTGAAATCAGGAAGCCCTTTTCTGGACACCCTGTACCACCTTTATTGTTTCGTTACCTCATCTAATTCCTTCAGAATCGCCTGATTTTTTAAGATTGCATTCCATTACTTTTGTTTTGCTCTTCTTAATGTTCATTGTATACGTACGCTCTCTTCAACACACTGCCCATTCCATTCAAGTGCTCTTCCAGGTCCTTGGCTGACATAATTACAATGCCATCAGCAAAACCCAATGTTTTTATTTCTTCACCGTGAACTTTAATCCCCATCCCAAATTTTTCCTTGCTTTCCTTCACAACTTGCTCAATGTACAAATTGAATAACATTGGAGAAAGGCTAGAACCCTGTCTTACTCCCTTCCCAACTAATGCTTCCCTTGCATGGCCCTCAACTCTAATAACTACCGTCTGGTTTTTGTACAAATTGTAAATAACTTTCCGTTCCCTATATTTTATTCCTGCCTGACTTCAGAATTTCGAAGTGTGTGCCAATCAACATTGTCAAAAGCTTTGTCCAATAGTACCCCTATAACATAAAACAGCATGACATTTTAAACAGATATAGAATTTTGAAAGTAATTTTCAGTATTGAGGTATTATTCATGAGTTTCTTTTAATAATCTGAAACTTAGGCATTTAATTATTGCTTCAGTCCGCAGACTGATTTGCTGCAGCTCTCCAACCTATCCTGAACAAGCCTCATCATCTCCTCATGAGAACGGCAACCCACATCCATTTGAATCTGTTACTTTCCATCCATTTGAATCTGCTTACTATATGCATCTCTTGGTATCCCTCTGCGACTTTTTCCCCACTCACTTCCCTCCAACGCTAAATTTACGATACCTTGATGTCTAAGAAAGTGTCCTACCAAGCGATCCCTTCTTTTAGTCATGGTATTCCAAAAATTCCTTCTCTCCCCAATTCTGTTCAGTACCTCATCATCAGTTACGCGATCTACCAACCCAATCTTCAGCATTCTTCTGTAGCACCACATTTCAAAAGCCTTTATCCTCTTCCTGTCTGAACTATTTATCGTCCAAGTTTCGCTCCCATACAAGGCAACACTCCACACAAATGCCTTCAGAGGGGTTAGGGAGGGGGGCGGGAAGGGGAACGAACTACCCCGGACCTCTCGTCTTGGAGGGCCTCCAAATACTACTCCTTTCCTCTCGTTCTGTAGCCTCGGAAGTAATTTTTTTTTCCGACTGTCTGGTCGGGGGGCGGGGAATCCAAATCTCAAAAGTTACCTTTTTTATAGTAATACATCTATTTCCAAATGAACGGGTCCCGCCGCCCAGGGCCTCTGTCAGCCTTAGTCCGCCACTGAGTTAGGGTCCAGTATATTTGGAGATTGATCGCAATTTAACTCATCGTATCATATCTTTTAGAACCATTATTTGAGGATGTAGAAATGGTAGAATTACTAAACGACGAACGTTCCACACCTGCTTCGGTGCAAGTCCGCTCGCGACAGCCGCACTGTGAGGACGTCCGCGGTGTACTGCCGCCCCTCGCTCGCTCGTGGCAAGTCGGAGTGTTGCTGCAGCTTTCCGCTGTTAGCTTTGTGTTTCTGTGTTCATTAGAAGACGGAACCATGAATCAGCCAAATAGAAAGGACTCTTTGAAGTTCACCTTCGATCGGACATTTGTTAGACCGGACTCTCATGAATTTGAATATTTTCTTGAAGAAATTGTGAAGATAACCTCAGATGAACTTGTTGGTACCTAATTCCCGGTCGTGAGTACAGTTATATATGTCAAACTCATTACATCCGATATTTGTGAGAGAATAATTCATTCTAGTAGGGAAGCTTTAAATGCAAGGACTCTGATGGAAACATTAGTAAAGTTAGTGTTAGCCATGCCGACTTCGGTATAAGAACAGTAATCATTTTTGAATTACTGTTTGAAGTTCACAGGCGAACAAATTAATGCTGCAGTGTCCTCTTACGGCAAGATACTCAGCAACGTTGCACAAAAGTGGACAGACGCGCCTACGTGTCCGGTGTTAAATGGCATCAGACTACTCGAGGTACATTTGTTGTTGTTATGGTCTTCAGTCCGGAGACTGGTTTGATGCAGCTCTCCACAATACCCTATCCTGAGCAAGCCTCTTCATCTCCACATAAGAACGGCAACCTACATCCACTTGAATCTGCTTACTATACGCGTCTCTTGGCCTCCCTCTGCGATTTTCTCCCCACACACTTCCCTCCAACGCTAAATTTACGGTACCTCGATGTATAAGAATGTGTCCTACCAAGCGATCCCTTCTTTTAGTCATGGTATTCCAAAAATTCCTTTTCTTCCCAATTCTGTTCAGTACCTCATCATCAGTTACGCGATCTACCAACCCAATCTTCAGCATTCTTCTGTAGCACCACATTTCAAAAGCTTTTATCCTCTTCCTGCCTGAACTATTTATCGTCCAAGTTTCGCTCCCATACAAGGCAACACTCGACACAAATGCCTTCAGAGGGGGTGGGGGGGGGAGGAAGGGGACGAACTACCCCGGGCCTCTCGTCTTGGAGGGCTCCAAATACTACTCCTGTCCTCTCGTTCTGTAGACTCGGAAGCAATTTTTTTTTAGACTGTCTGGTCGGGGGGGGGGGGGGGGAATCCAAATCTCAAAAGTTATCTTTTTTTATAGTAATACATGTATTTCCAAATGAACGGGTGCCGCTGCCCAGGGCCTCCGTCAGCCTTAGTCAGCCACTGAGTTAGGGTCCAGTATATTTGGAGATTTAATTATATCCATTATTGATTTGAGGTCGTGGTTGTATGCTTAATTATTTTGTCAAGTAGGCTCAACCACATAGATCGTGTATAAAACACTATAATATGACGCGTTTCGAGGGTCAAGCCCTCATCATCAGATAAAACATACAAGAATCTTTAAAACCCGAGACAAATAAAATCTAAAACGTAATAAAAGAAAACGTGGTTACTTCCCTTGTAACCGTGTCTCCGTAGAAAGCTCAGCATACTGTGCTTCGTCAATATTAAAAACAGTCCCCAGTACTGGCGGCGCATAGCACTAGTGAAGCGCACGGAGTCAACAACACGAGTGGGGCGCACGTATGAACATGAAAACAAAGACCTCTAAATGCCAAAGACTATCCACAAGGCAGTGGGTACATTCAGGTGTACAGTAAGACAGAGGTTGAAATTTAAAATAAACGGCTTTTGTTATAATAGATCCACAAAGTTTTAAAAAAAAGCTGTATGCATTGCCTTGAACTTGTTCGTTTAATGAAACGTCGCTTTTTGCGTTTTGTATTGTAATCTCTAGCTGTTCTAGCATATCTAACTTTCTTCCCTTATCCTGTTTATGTAAAATCTTCAGGTCATCTTAAATATGCTTTAATGGGTGGCCAGTTTCGCGGATATGTGTAGCTACAGCGGACTTGTCAAAATTGTTAAGTCGGAAGGCGTCCACGTGTTCCTTGTACCTAACTTTAAACGATCTACCGGTCTGACCAATATAGCTGGCATTGCAACTACTACACTGTATCTTATAAACCCCTGCTTTGTCATATTTATCAGTCTTTTGGTTTAAGTTATTTCGTAATTTATGATGTAAAGTATTATTAGTTTTAAAAGCAGCTTCTAATTTAAAAGGTTTTAGTATGTTGGCCACTTTCTGAGACAGATTACCAAAATATGGAACCATTACCCTCTTGATATTATCTGTGCCATTTGTATATGATTTCGCACGTTGTTTCTTTCGTATTAGGTTATTAACTACGTTTTCTTGGTAACCATTCGCTTTAGCAAGCTGTCTTATAATGTTAAATTCAGTGGTTCTGTCTTTTTCATTCATTGGCACTTTGAAGGCTCTATCGACTAAACAGCGTAGGGCAGAAAGTTTTTGGCCATTAGGGTGACAAGAGCTGTTATGTATTAGAATGTCGGTAGTTGTAGGTTTCCTATATACTTTAAATACGTGTCTGCCATCCTGCTTCGTAATGTTAAGGTCAAGGAACTGAAGTGTGCCATCCTTCTCTTGTTCAACGGTAAATTCGATTTTCTCATGTAGGCTGTTAAATTTATTAACTATTCCACTAATTTCAGTTTCACCTCCATCTATCAATAGCAAAGTATCGTCAACGTAGCGTTTATAATATAAGATTTTATCAACTGGATGCTGCATATTTGTGAAAAGCCGGTTTTCCAGGTTATTAATAAAAATGTCTGCTATTGTTCCTGAAATACTTGAACCCATAGCCAGTCCATCCTTTTGCATATAAAATTTCCCCTACGCTGTTTAGTCGATAGAGCCTTCAAAGTGCCAATGAATGAAAAAGACAGAACCACTGAATTTAACATTATAAGACAGCTTGCTAAGGCGAATGGTTACCAAGAAAACGTAGTTAATAACCTAATACGAAAGAAACAACGTGCGAAATCATATACAAATGGCACAGATAATATCAAGAGGGTAATGGTTCCATATTTTGGTAATCTGTCTCAGAAAGTGGCCAACATACTAAAACCTTTTAAATTAGAAGCTGCTTTTAAAACTAATAATACTTTACATCATAAATTACGAAATAACTTAAACCAAAAGACTGATAAATATGACAAAGCAGGGGTTTATAAGATACAGTGTAGTAGTTGCAATGCCAGCTATATTGGTCAGACCGGTAGATCGTTTAAAGTTAGGTACAAGGAACACGTGGACGCCTTCCGACTTAACAATTTTGACAAATCCGCTGTAGCTACACATATCCGCGAAACTGGCCACCCATTAAAGCATATTGAAGATGACCTGAAGATTTTACATAAACAGGATAAGGGAAGAAAGTTAGATATGCTAGAACAGCTAGAGATTACAATACAAAACGCAAAAAGCGACGTTTCATTAAACGAACAAGTTCAAGGCAATGCATACAGCTTTTTTTAAAAACTTTGTGGATCTATTATAACAAAAGCCGTTTATTTTAAATTTCAACCTCTGTCTTACTGTACACCTGAATGTACCCACTGCCTTGTGGATAGTCTTTGGCATTTAGAGGTCTTTGTTTTCATGTTCATACGTGCGCCCCACTCGTGTTGTTGACTCCGTTCGCTTCACTAGTGCTATGCGCCGCCAGTACTGGGGACTGTTTTTAATATTGACGAAGCACAGTATGCTGAGCTTTCTGCGGAGACACGGTTACAAGGAAAGTAACCACGTTTTCTTTTATTACGTTTTAGATTTTATTTGTCTCGGGTTTTAAAGATTCTTGTATGTTTTATCTGATGATGAGGGCTTGACCCTCGAAACGCGTCATATTATAGTGTTTTATACACGATCTATGTGGTTGAGCCTACTTGACAAAATAATTATTTGGAGATTGATCGCAATTTAACCCATCGTATCATATCTTTAGAACCATTATTTGAGGATGTAGAAATGGTAGAATTACTACAAAGACGAACGTTCCACACCAGCTTCGGCGGAAGTCAGCTTGCGACAGCCGCATTGTGAGGACGTCCGCGGTATGCTGCGGCCCCTGGATCGCTCGTGGCAATTATTTCATTTTACCGCTGTTGTCGTTGTGTTTGTGTGTCCATTAGAACCATAAATCAGCCAAATAGAAAGGACTCTTTGAAGTTCACCTTCCATTGAACATTTGTTAGACTGAACTCCCATGAATTTGAATATTTTACTGAAGAAATTGTGACTATAGCTGCAAATTATGCCCGGCTGCACAGTGGTAGATTGCCAGGCTACAAATCCAAAGTTCGCGGGTTCGATCCCCGCCAGGTCCTAGGATTTTTATCTGTTACTTTCCATTTCTTTCACCTCTGGCAGTATTGCTCATGTGAAAAATACAGAGTAGCACCGTGGTTCGGGACCCACGTTAAACTGTAGGTCCCCCTATAACTGGCTGGGTAAGTCAGTTCGAAGGTCGGAGGAAGGCAACGGCATACCACCTCCAAACAGGACCATGCCTAGTAAACCACTGTGGTGTTCAAACCAATCTTCGGATTGTTGACTGCTTTTTTAACCTCAGATGAACTTGTTGGTATCTAATTCCCGGTCGTGAGTACAGTTATATATTTCAGACTCATAACATCCTATCTTTGTGAGACAATGTAGGAAAGTTTTAAATTCAAGCACTCTGATGGAAACATTAGTAAAATCAGTGTTAGCCATGGAGACTTCGGTAAAGGAACAGTAATAATTTTTGCATTACTGTTTGAAGTTCACAGGCGAACAAATTAATGCTGCGGTGTCCTCTTACGGCAC
Source organism: Locusta migratoria (assembly GCA_026315105.1). Lineage (NCBI taxonomy): Eukaryota > Metazoa > Arthropoda > Insecta > Orthoptera > Acrididae > Locusta > Locusta migratoria. Next base: position 125,945,244 of record CM048749.1, read on the forward strand.
GATATCAGCAACATTGCACAGAAAAGTGGACAGACGCGCCTACCTTCCCGGTGTTAAATGGCATCAGACAACTAAAGGTAGATTTACGGAAGCATATCTACATCTACATGGGATACTCTGCAAGTCACATTTAAGTGCCTGGCAGAGGGTTCATCGAACCACCTTTATACTATCTCCCATTCCATTTTCGAATAGCGCGCGAAAAGAAAGAACACCTGAATCTCTCGTATTTTATCCTGATGATCTTTTCTACCTGTGTAAGGGGAAGTCGACAATATATTTTCGCATTCGGAACAGAATGATGGCGATTGGAGTTTCGTAAGCAGCCCACGCTGCAGCGATAAGCGCCGTTTTTGTAATGATTCCCATCCGAGATCCTTCAACGTTTCCGGAACGCTGTCTCCCCTGTATCGTGACAATAAAAAACGAGCTGTCCTTCTTTGGGCTCTTTCGATGTAGTCCGTCAAACCCACCTGATAAGAATCCCACACTGGGCAGCAACACTCCAAAAAAGGATGGACAATCTTAGTGTATGCAGCCTGTTTAAGTAGTTCTGTTGCATCTTTTAAGGGTTCTGACAATAATACGCAGTCTCTGATTCGCCCTTCGCACGACATTGTCTACGTGTTCTTTCCAGTTTAAGTCTGAAGTAATAGTAATTCCCAGGTATTTAGTGGAGTTTACGGCCTTCACTTTTGATTGATTTACCTAGTAAACAAAGTTTAACGAATTTCTTTTCGTACTCATGTGGACAACCTCACACTTCTCATTAATTAGAGTCAATTGTCAATTTTTACACCATACTGATTGTTTGGTCCTCGTCGGCCTATCTTTCGGGAAAGGATCTCCTCAGGGCGCGTGGGATGCGTGGACAGCTGAAACAGCAATACAGATTAATAATACAAGTTTTATTTACTAAGGTACGCAAAATACTCAACTTTGGTTTATGTCTGTTCTCGCGGCGGTGTCTTCTTGCACGATGCTAGTTGCGCTGAATCATAGTAACTGCCTAGCTCGGAGTTGCGTTCGAAGTGCCCTTCCAGACACTAGATAAAGCTGCTTGTAGAGGGCGCACTTCTCGGTTTCTCCCTACAGGAGGCGGGTTGCCAGCGTGTGATTGGCTGCGGGTCGTCCGCTGCCTTCTTCACGATCGTTTTCGTACATCCTGTGCCGCTGACTTTACGCCACAACAGTGATATCTTATTTATTAATTTTGACAACATTGTCACAGGAGAAAAACAGCGATCTATTTGGTATGATTAATATTATAACAGTCTTGATTTAAAAAATTAAGTTTCTATTTACCGGTTTCGACCTGATGCAGGTCCTCTTTGGAATAACACGTAGCCTGCAAGGATTAATGGAAATAATTACGAAAACGTCTAGTACGACTTTAGATTTAACATAAAATATATACAGAGTATATATATTTTACGTTACATCTAAAGTCGTACTTTGACGTTTTTGTAATATATATACTCTGTATATATGTTATGTTACATCTAAAGTTTTACTTAGACGTTTTCGTAATTATTTCCATTAATCCTTGCAGGCTACTTGTTATTCCGAAGATGACCCACATCAGGTCGAAACCGGTAAATAGAAACTGTTAATTTTTGCGATCAAGGCTGTTTCTTATAATATTAATATCTTATTTAGATCGTTCTGCCGTTGGTTTTGATCTTCAGATGATTTTACTAGACGGTAAATGATGCCGTCATCTGCAAAGAACCTAAGAGAGCTGCTTATATTCTTTCCCCAAATCGTTTATATAGATAAGGAACAGCAGAGGGCCAATAACACTACCCTGTGGAACGCCCGATATCACCTCTGTTTTAGTCGGAGCCTATATTGACGTGTGTGGCTGCCGAGCTATTGTCATGTACAATGAGCAGCCCAGAACGTGCGCAGTGTGTGGAACAACAGGCCACGTGCGTGCACAGTGTATGCAGTCGCCGGCCGGTGAGTCTGCCAGACCTCACGCTGTGTCCCCACTGCCGATAACATACGTGGCGGCTGTCGAGGCACCCCCACCCACTGCCCTCATTCTGAATACTTCTCAGGACAACAATTCTGCTATCGATGAAACACCGATGGAAGTCACTTAGGCCGTGGTGGCACTCATGGGCGAATGGCAACCTACCGAACCTGCAAACGCAGTTCCCATGGGCACAGTACAGGGCGTCACTCTGATGGAAGTCAATACAACTCAGCCGTGGCGGAGTGACCGAGCGCATTGAGGCGCTATGCTCCGATGCGCGAGGCCGTTCCCCGACGGATGTTGGAATCCTCCCTCGGGTGTGGAAGTTTGTTTCGTCTTTAGTATAAATTAGTTTATAACTAGCTTGTACGTTTAGGGACTAATTACCCCGCAGTTATGTCCCATAAAATGTTCAAATGTTTGTACAGCTTATGGGACTTAACTACGTGGTCATCAGTCCCTAAACTTACAAACTACTTATGAACTAGCTAATACTAAGGACGGCACAAATATCCATTCCCGAGGGGGGATTCGAACCCCCGACCGTAGTGGCCGTGCAGACCGTGACTGGCGCGCCGCAATCCGCTCGGCCACCGCAGCCGGCTGTCCCATAAGCTTAACAAATATTTGAACATTTGAACAATACAACATCGCGGGTTTTGTTTCCGTCGCACTACATCCGACCGAACTTTCAGAGAGAACCTCAAGCGAACGTGCACAGGAAAGTTTACCGAAAAAACAGATGGACCTTCCGATGACGAAAACGCCACCATCCCGAACAGGAGACTGCAAGAGAAAAATTTGCAAGCTCGCCGAAGAAGCGGCTCCCCAGAAAAACTCAAGCAACGCAGGATCGTGCTCAAGCTGTTGAAGTAATTGTCCCGTTAATACGACAGGATGTATGTGACTAGCAATTGGAAGACCAATATTCATCATTTTGGATGTACATCTCTTGCGATTGCGATGTTTCCAGCTAAAAATTCCTGGTATGAGGTCCACCTAATATGCGAAACACTGTTTTTACTTTCCGCCCAAATATGTTTCAGCACCCCTGTGCCATCATCAGTGGGTTTATTTATTTATCTATTGCTTGGTTTTATACATTCTTGGTCATGTAGGTCTCTTTCTACGAGAGTGAGTCAGTAAATGAGTAGCCCGCGCGTGAGTATCCGAGATGTCTGCAACGCCACGTTACGGATCGAGAGGTCTCCCGCATCGGAGGTTCGAATCCTCCCTCGAGCATGGTTGTGTGTGTTCTCCTTAGGTTAGTTTAACTTAGCTTGAGTAGTTTGTAAGACTAGGGACTGATGACCAACGTAGTTTGGTCCCATAGGATTACAAACATTTTAACATTTGAAATGAGTGGCAAACTGCACGCTATGTATTTCTCTACCACTACGACACATCCGTCTTGTCGGCTGCAGCGATTTAAGTAACCAAATAGAGTTACAGCTCAACAGCGTCACTTATAGGATGCAAACGCTGGCACAAATATTCAAAGCTCCTCGCTTTTAATGCATTCTAGAGCAATGGGACGAGTGTTTAAATTTACAAATGAGGAGTCAGCTGAAAACTGAAGCAATTTTCAGGCTTGCAAACGCAGTACTGACTCACCCTCGTTCATAATTAGAGAAAGGTAGCGTAGTCGTGGGTTGGTTTTGAAGCACGTTTTCTCTTCCGCATTAATGAGGACATCACACAAACATTGCTCGTATTTCGCGGACGATTTCCTTTCACTGCCACTTCACACTTAAGCTTTGTAAAATGTAAACTTTCACGGCCGGAAAGGTCAAAATTACTCAAAATGTCTGGGCTATCATGCCGTGGTCTTATGGATTTATTATTCAAACACAACGTTTCGACCCCTACGGACGAAACGTAATGATGCCGTTATTTACAAATCTACTCGGAAGTTACGGGATCACCTGAGCCGGCCGCGGTGGCCGAGGTGATTGAGGCGCTCCAGTCACGGCCAGCATGGCCACTACGGTCGGGGGTTCGAATCCCCCCTCGGGCATGGATATTTGTGCCGTCCTAGTTCGTAAGTAGTTCATAAGTAGTTTGTAAGTTTAGGGACTGATGACCCCGTAGTTAAGTCCCATAGGCTTGACAGACATTTGAATTTTTTTTTGGATCACCTATCACCTGAAATCGGCTAAGGATGCTCGCAAGCCGCTGGAAATAGGAGGAATTTATAGGATTCCGTGTAGCTGTGGAGACGTGTACGTGGGTACCACAAAAAGAACAATCAATTTATTCTTCCAGCGGTTTGCGAGCATCCTTCGCCGATTCCAGGTTATACTGTATCTTCCTAATAGGTTTGTAAATAACGCAGCATTCCGTTTTGTCCGTTGGGGACGAAACGTTGGGTTTGAATACCAAATCCATAAGACCACGGCATAATAGCCGGGAAAGTTTTCGTAATTATGTACGCTTTGTTACAAATTTCGACAACTCGGTATCAGAACGGTTGGGGTGGGGGGATGAATATTTCGACTGCACTGAACGGCTTCTGGGAACAGGTTAACTATCTCTTTGTGACAACAGACCTAGAGCTATCTTCAATTGCCATATTCCCTCCCTCACTATTAAAACTCAAACAAAGCAGCTCCTTTCTCAAAACGGCTCTTAATCAAATTGCGTGATTACGGTATATCGCCCTAAATTTGCGATTGGATAGGGGATTTTCTGTCAGATAGGACACAGTTCGTACTAATCGATTGTAAGGTATAGCATAAAACAGAAGTGATATCGGGCGTTCCACAGGTTAGTGTTCTTGGTCCTCTGCTGTTCCTTATTTACATAAACGATTTAGGGGAAAATCTAAGAAGCTCTCTTATTTTGTTTTTGCAAATGACGCCGTCATTTACCGTCTAGTAAAATCATCTGAAGATCAAAACCAACTGCAGAACGATCTGAATAAGATATCACTATGCTGTAAAAATTGGCAATTGACTCTAAATAATTATAAGTGTGAAGTTGTCCACATGAGTACGAAAAGAAATCTGTTAAACTTTGTTTACAAGATAAATCGATCAAATGTGAAGGCCGTAAACTCCACAAAATACCAAGGAATTACTATTACTTCAGACTTAAATTGGAAAGAACACGTAGACAATGTCGTGAGAAAGGCGAAACGGAGGCTGCGTTTTATTGGCAGAACCCTTCAAAGATGCAACAGAACTACTAATGAAACTGCATACATTACGCTTGTCCGTCCTTTTTTGGAGTATTGCTGCCCAGTGTGGGATCCTTATCAGGTGGGTTTTACGGAGGACATCGAAAGAGTTCAAAGAAGGGCAGCTCGTTTCGTATTGTCACGATACAGGGGAGACAGCGTTACGGAAATGATACAGGATCTAGGATGGGAATCATTATAACAACGGCGCTTATCGCTGTTGCCTGGGCTACGAAACTCAAATCGCCAACATTCTCCTCCGAATGCAAAAATATATTGTTGACTCCCACTTACATAGGTAGAAATGACCATCAGAATAAAATACGAAAAATCAGAGCTCGACCGGAGAGATTCAGGTGTCCTTTCTTCCCGTGACCTATTCGAGAATGGAATGGGAGATAAAATAGTGTAATGGTGGTTCGATGGACCCTCTGCCAGGCACTTAAATGTGACTTGCAGAGTATCCCATGGAGATGTAAATGTAGATGTCGCAGCAACGTTTCATGACATAACTTGGTTCCGTCGTAAAACACACAGGATATTCAGCGGCAGGGTCAGAGAAGTGCGTCCTGGAGCCTAGCGCCCCACGCTAGAAGCAGCAGCAGCAGCAGCAGCAGTCAATTAATCAGAATGGACAGGACAGGAAGCGGCTGTGTCCGTGGCACGCCCCTCCACGCTCTCACTGCTCGCTGGAAGATGGGGATGCAAGCTACTGGAGCTGTGCTCCTACTCTGTTACGCTCCTCTCCACCATTACCTTTCAAAGTAACTGAATAGAGTCGTGCATTCTGTAATACTAAAACAACGAAACTAATTTTACTTCATAGAACCAAAGAAGACGGAGTAACCAGGACAAGAGGAGAATTTATTCTCTGCAAATAATGTCAGTTTTCTTTAAAACATAAGAGTTTGGTAATAAAATGAAATTGTACACAGACACAGAAGAAATTTTTATTGCACAAAATTCTACAACTCTTAAACTACGCCGCGGTGGAGTAGCCGAGCGGTCTAAGGCGCCTCGCTGCGGAGCACGCGGTTGCTCGCCGTCGGAGGTTCGAGTCCTCCCTGGGGCATGGGTGGGTGTGTTTGTCCTTAGGTTAGTGTACCTTAGTTTAAGTAGTTTGTAAGTTACGGACTGATAACCACGCAGTTGGTTCCGATAGATTTACAAACATTATTTCTTAAACTACTTTTGCACATAACTGCCGAAATTTTGCAGGCGTTTGTCATAGCGTGGCACCAGGTTTTGTATACCTTCTTCATAGAAATCTGCCGCCTGTGTCTTCAACCAGTTGGAAACAGTTTCTTTCGGCTCGTCGTCATTGGTGAAGTGATGACCGCCAAGGAAAGACTTGAGATGTCCTGGATCTTGTCATCAATCGCGTGAACCAGTTCTTCTGTAACCAAAGGTGGACGCCCACTTTGTTCTTCATCGTGCACATCACTACGCCCGCCATTGAACTGTCGGACCCATCTTCTCAACTTCGAATCACTCATCGCATTTGGTCCGTAAATATCGCAAATTTGTCGACAAATTTCACTTAGGTTCACTTTCCTCGCATTCAGAAACCGAATCACCGACCTTATTTCACAGGCGGCGGAATTTTCAATCAACGCCGACATTTAAAACAAACAGAACAAAGCTTACGTAACTGACAGCAATCTCCAAATGGCGCACGTTCTTCTCCTTGATAGACATCGTCTACAGCGCATGTGCGGAACTGCAGTCCCAGCGCTGCAGCGGAGATAAATTGAAACGGAACTTACTTTCTGGACGCGCATCGTATTTCACTATCTTGTTTCATATGGCTGAGGTAGTCACTAACTATTTTTGTTATAAGGAATAATAACCAGCTATTTTTCAACTATTCAGTTGTTCAAATGTTTGTAAAGTCTATGGGACTTAACTACGGGGTCATCAGTCCCTAAACTTACAAACTACTTATGAACTAACTAAGACTAAGGACAGCACAAATATCCATGCCCGAGGGGGGATTCGAACCCCCGACCGTAGTGGCCGTGCAGACCGTGACTGGAGCGCCGCAGTCCCCTCGGCCACCGCGGCCGGGTGTTCAGTTGTCTACCTAATCAATATACATATATAAAAACAGTACGTGGGACGTGTGTCCGTATATTTCACTTGGTAGCCAAAATTATTCACTGCAGACCAATGGCGGTTATACATGAGAGTAGCCTTTAGGTTCGCAGTGTGCACTATTGTGTTTTGGTCGCAGTGGGTGGCAGGGGGTGAGTGTGGCGGACAAATATCCGTAAAATGTGGAGCAGTACGACGATCAATAGATGTTCAAAGATAAAAGACTCAAAGATAAAACACTGGGAAATATAGACATACATTAACTGAGCATTAACTACAGCACAGACATACATTACTAGACTGGCAAACTTACCTCTGTGACTGTAGTTTGATGCCGCCATCTTACCTAACGTCAAAAAGTTTCCGTACGGTAACTACAATGATCTTTCTGACACGATATGACGTTGTAAGCTTCACTAGCTGGTTTGAACATGATTTCCATTTTAGCTAACACTTCCGCATTTTCGAAACGTGTTATGAGAAGAACATGTTATGTACGGTTAAACAGTAACATCAACGTCTAGGCAAAGACTTTCTACCATTTTGTTGTGTTGCCAACATAATCATGGGAGGTCGGCGGGATGATAGGTAAAATTTTACCGTTACGTACAGTTAAAGCAGAAGTAGTTATCTGGAAAACACTAACAAGAATAAAGCTGTATGTTATCCACGATAAATAACACATTTATAACGGTCATACTATTAAAAGAAAAACCGAAGTTGATCGAAACTGGAAACAGATTAATGAAAAAAGGAAACGCGACTCATTAGTGTGTGCGTCAAAGCAGACTACCGTATAGATTTCGTAAAAACTCTCAAAAGAATAAGGGTACACTATTATAATGACCATACTACTGAAAGAAAATAGGAAGTTGAAATCAATGCAACTCATTACTGTATGTCTTGAAGCTTACTGAAACTTAAAATATTTCAGCCATATACAAAACACGAATTTCCTACATGTCAAAACTCTAAGGACAGCCATAGTTACGTCAGTGCATCCGTATTTTTACGACTGTTTTCCGTAGTAACTCACACGACTGCTCGCACGTTATAGTATAGAAATATGGCGGCGAGACTTCACTGACACCAATGATACTGTATACGGCATTGCCAGTCTAGTAGTATATGTCTGTGAACTACACTAGCAATACACCATTGATGTCAATATAAACACGGGAAAGACAAGTGTAATGCTTAGGATCAAAATACTGGATTAGCAGTTCCGTGTCGATAACTATAAGAGGGTGGATGATAATTATAGTAGTTGAAAGTCGTTGGCTTATACAAAATTCGGACTGAAGACCAGCGATGACTTTTGACACTATAATAGCAAAGAGGTTATATACAGCGAAACGTGATGCATATTATTCAGTTTTTTTCTGCAGCAAACGTGCGAATAAAGAAAAATAAGTGCATATTGCGGTTTGAAAAATAAAACTACCAAGAAAGATGCCAAAGCGTAAGAAAGAAATTTCGCGTTCTCGATCCGTTTCTAAAAGTAAGAAAACGGCGTTGAAAAGCGAATCTACAGACGATAGAAACCTGAAATTTGTAGACGTTGTTTATCTTATATTGTAGGCATCGGCGATTTTTCGATATTCCCATCCCTATGGGGGGTGAAATAGGGGATGGCCGATTTTTTGAAAATACGTTACTATACAGGCAATTTTGAAGAAGAAATACAAAACTTCCGATTTAGATTTCTGATTGGAATTTTAAAACCACGTGTTTCGATATTTTTGGAAATTCAAACATTAAGCGGGTGAAATAAGGAAAAATCTTTTAAGGGTGCTACTAAGACTATTTTGATGCTATAAATGTGAAAATTTGGGTTTGGAACCACGGTTATAGTTATTTTTAATGCGTTTCGGGATGTTTTGAATTCTGCCAACAACGGTGCAATAGGGAGTGGTAAGTTGTATCAAAATACTTGATTAGGAAAGCAGTTTTAAAGCTAAATCTATGAAAATTTATATTTAGAAGTAGAAACAACCAATGCAAACTATCCGGTCTACGAGTGCGAAGCAGCCGGAATTAAGCTAGTCATTTATAGAAATATTCTTTTTATCAGCACATTGCTGCTGTTGTGGTATTCAGTCTGGAGAGAGGTTTGATTCAGCTCTACACCATACTGTATATTGTGTAAGCCCTTATCTGCGCGTAAGAACGACAACCCACATTCATTTGAACGAGCTTATTGCATTCTTCTTTCGGGCTCCCTCTGCGAATTTTTTCCCCACCCCTCGGCCCACATTTCTCTCCAACTAAACTGAAGAATCTGAATATTTTAATGACTTTTACGTTACAGTAATTCCAGTTGACGTTGTATCGAAACACCACGCTCACACCGTTGGAAGGCTTAGAGACTGACAACGGCATTTTGCTATTTCAATATTACTTTTTTCACAATTACAACCTGCAATTATTTTTCACCTTATCGTCTCTGATCTATTAATTATCTCCAAATTAACCTCGAAGTAACAACAGTAACATTGTAAACGGTTGACATTCTTCAAAAAGTGGTGAAGCATTGCATGGTACATCAAAAGTAAGAATTTAGACTTAAAACAGTGCGACACGTCGAATGGTGTATATTCAGGGAAATAAGACAAATGAAATATCACCCCGTACGAACTACAAACAAAGAAGAAGTGGCGGACGTCGCTTCAAAAGTTGTTCGTACATAGAGTTACCGAACGTCAACATATATGCAGGCATATCCACAATTTCGACGCTTCTACATCTACATCTACATGCGATACTGTGAAAATCACATATAAGTGCCTGACAGAGGATTCGTCGAACCACCTTTATACTGTTTATCTCCCATTCCATTCTCGAATAGCGCGCGGGATGAAAGAACACCTGAATCTCTCCGTTCGAGCTCTGATTTCTCGTATGATCATTTCTACTTATGTAAGTGGGAGTCAACAATATATTTTCGCATTCGGAAGAGAATGTTTGTAAGTAGCCCACGCCGCAGCGATAAGCGCCGTTGTTCTAATGATTCCCATCCCGAGCCAGTACAATTTCCGTAACGCTGTCTCCCCTGTATTGTGACAATACGAAACAACCTGCCCTTCTTTGGACTCTTTCGATATCCTCCGTCAAGCCCACCTGATAAGGATCCTACACTGGGCAGAAATACTCCAAAAAAGGACGGACAAGCGGAGTATATGCAGTTTCTTTAGTAGTTTTATTGCATCTTTTAATGGTTCTGCCAAAAAAACGCAGTCTCTGGTTCGCCTTGCCCACGACATTATCTACGTGTTCTTTCCAGTTTAAGTCTGAAGTAATAGTAATTCCTAGGTATTTTGTGGAGTTTACGACCTTCACGTGTGACTGATTTACTTAGTAAACAAAGTTTAACGGATTTCTTGTCGTACTCATGTGGATGACTTCACACTTCTCATTATTTAAACTCAATTGTCAATTTTTACACAATTGTGATATCTTATTTAGATCGTTCTGCAGTTGGTTTTGATCTTCAGATATTTTTACTAGACGGTAAATGACGGCGTCATCTGCAAACAACGTGAGATCTGCTTAGATTTTCCCCTAAATCGTTTATGTAAATAAGGAACAGCAGAGGACCAATAACACTACCCTGTGGAACGCCCGATATCACCTCTGTTTTAGTCGATGTCTTACCATCGATTACTACAACGTGTGTCCTCCCTGACAGGAAATCCCCTATCCAGTCGTAAATTTGGGGCGATGTACCATAACCACGCAAATCCTTCTGAAAAAAAAAAAAAAAAAAAAAAATAGGGGATCAATTTGAGCCGCGGTGGAGTAGCCGAGCGGTCTCAAGCGTCTCGCTGCGGAGCGCGCGGTTGCTTGCCGTGGAGGTTCGAGTCCTCCCTGGGGCATGGGTGTGTGTGTTTGTCCTTAGGTTAGTTTACCTAGGTTTAAGTAGTTTGTAAGCTACGGACTGATGACCACGTAGTTTGGTCCGATAGAATTACAAACATTTGATTTTGGATCAATTTGAGAACCCTTGTCGGTAGCACTAATCACTCCGTGTGATAAAGAGCTAGTTGTGTTTCGCATGAACGATATTTTCTATATCCGCGTTGACTTTGGGTCGATACATCATTCTGTTCGAGATAATTCAAGGGATAATTAAAGTGGCATCCATATATATTTTCACGATTTGTGCTGATGTCCTCATTTTTTACTTTTGCGAATGAAGATCTTTTGATTTTTGTTTTCATCTCGTTTCTTCACCAATGTATATACTTTTTCGTCGGTTATTGAATTGTATAAGAAACTTCTGTAGGCATACGAATGCAAACACAGTGATATGAAAACCCTCAAACGCCGGCATTGCGTTCGTTAGTGCATACATAAGAGATCAGTTACTGCTGCTACTATGGTAGGTTATCACTATTTAAGTGAGTTTGAAGGTGGTATTATAGTCGACGCATGAGAGAAGGGACACAGAATCTCCGAGGTAGTGATGTGGTGGGGATTTTCCTGTCCAATCACTTCATGATGCACAGTGAATATCGGGAATCCGGTAAGACATCAGTTCTCCAACATCACTGCGCGCAGAATAAGATCTTACAACAACAGGCCTACGACATCTGAAGACAATCGTTCAACGGGGCATGAGTGAAGCCATCCGCACACTGGCTACGATTTTCAGTGCTGGGCCATCATCTAGTGTCAGCGAGCGAAACATTCAATGAAACATCATCGACATGGGTTGTGCTGACTGCACGATACGAAGTTTTATGTCTCGCCTGGGTCTTTCATCACCGACACTGGACCGTTCATGACTGGAAGAAACATATCGCCTTGTCTGACGACTCTCGTTTCCCACTGTATCGAGCAGATGGATGTGTACAGCTATGAAGACAACCTCACGAATCCATGGGCCCTTCATGTCAGTCGGGGTCTGTCTGTAGAGCTAAGACATTTTACAGACCAGCACAAAGGTGTCTTGAACCGCTTTGCCAGCCTTTAGGAAAAAGAGACTGGGCATAAATAAAATAATTCTTAAATTTTGACGACGGATTCCAATCTAATGGAAAATAACGATTCGTTCGAAGTTTTTGAAAGTTAGGTCCGATTAATATTCAAGAAGTTGGTAAAATTAATCACCAATAAAATCATATAAAACTAATTATCCCCGACAATTTAAAATTGCCGTTTGCTTGCCTGACCAGAGGACCATCTACTCGTGGGGGGCGAAGTAATTTTCCGTCTCCTATATTAATTAATATATTAAATTGGCAAGATGGCGATTAGACACAAAGGCTACCGGAGCCGCCAGCCGCAGTGGCCGAGCGGTCTGCGGCGTGCCAGTCACGGTCTGCACGGCCACTGCGGTCGGGGATTCGAATCCCCCCTCGAGTATGGATTGTGCAGCTTTTAGAATAAGCTAGTTCATAAGTAGTTTGTAAGTTTAGGGACTGATGACCCCGTAGTTATGTCCCATAAGCTCTACAAAACATTTGATTTGCTACCGGAGACGTTAAGTTCAAACCCGGAGACCCAACGTCGTTGCGGAAGGACACTTCTGTTCCCGCCGTCTTTGACGAGTTGCTGCCAAGACAGGCCGCCACCCTAGGAGTCGTGAAACCGGGCCTTGCGGGCCAGAACGAGTTTTAACTGTACTCTGGGCCAGGTTGGTAGCACGTCACTAGTTTTGCCGGCGGAAGAATCAGCGGTGCGAAACTGGCATTAACAAAACTGACGTGAGCAACGTGGCCGCACTCGGTTCGGCAGTTGCTTCAGATGCTTGCAGTTCTTAGTAGGACACGTCCGTGATCGCCTATTGTGCAGAAGCGGCCTTGCTCAGTCTTTGTGATATTTCGTTGACCGACAGGAACTTCACAGTTCCACCGAGCAGGTATTCGCGATTAAAGTGAAGTAATTGCATTCGGTCGCGAGTATAATAAATATGCAACGGTCTGCATATCGGGCAATAGGCGCGATGATTACTAAGATGCTTTTCCTTTAGTTTTTGTACCGCACCTGTTTCGGGCTCAGTCTACTGTTCTCATGATCAACGGAAATTTTCATGACACTCAATACGCTCTCTTTCTCTCTTGTTAAAGGCCGGTCGAACTGTTTGAATGTACTTGATTGTCGAGGTTTGCTCTCTACTGGATGTCTTGTCCTGCAGTAAGAATCAGCAACCGTTTAATAAGATTTAACAGTGCGACCTTCCGATCGGTACTCACGAATAAGAATTGGGAAATACACAACTCAGGGTAGTAAAACGTTTATGGCTCGTTGTCTCTGTTCATAGGGGTGAGTTATGTATGTCAGCTTCTATGCTCTAAACAGCTACCCAGTCTGTTTAAACAAGATCAATGATTAATCTGTAGTTTAGCCAGTCTATCAATCTGCATATGATGACGTGAAAATATATTTAATAAACATAAATTAAACATCTGAATGACCAACAAAATGGATTCTAAGATAAAGAAGTGATTCACTCACGATGTAATTCTTTATAAATGAGTTTATTACTCTTATTAGACTTGAAACGCGGAGGTGGTGCTGCTTTATACGTCGGTAAATAACTGAATATGTCCCCAATTATTGTTCATGAGAGGCACAATAAGTATCACACTCACTCGATAGTAAAAGTTCCAAATTATCACTCGTAAGTTAAAGTAGTCCATCGAACTTTGCAGCTCCAAGTTAATCCGCGATAAAAGTATTTGTTATAAAACACAGTTTGTCATCACACGAGTACGCGATTGCTGAATTATCACAGTTCCACAGCCCTGCTAACATGCATAGTTTATCGCTTTTCAAGCAGAGACTAAGTTCTGCAGTCACAGTCCCGTAAATTTTCTAAGTCCATACATGCCTCTCTCTTCAAATCACAAGTACGTAATGTGGCTTCAGACCGCCCAGCATCACAACCTTTCACCACCACGTCCAAGTTACGAGTCCTTTCCCAAGCGTTCGAAAAAGTGCTCTCCCTGCTCCCAAAATTGTGTCCTTCCGCGCATCCTAACGCCTCATCTTTAAAATACAATTTCCCTTCCAAAATTTTATACATTTGAATATCACAGAATTAAATGGATTTTTAGAATAATGTGTGTGGCTATATTGTATTACAGTTGCAATCTGGGTTAGCCACCCTCGCTCATCAAAGACAGTCGCTTCCTGTTTCCGAGCACATTAGGGAAACCTGACTACCAACTGTATCCCATTCACTAGGTCCAAACTGGTAGCCGGCCAACTGGGGAACTCAACAGCCTGGCAAAACCCGCCTTTCACGTGGAAACAATCAGCTTCCCTCCTGGATTTGTAATATCACAACAGGTTACCTCGTAATTCTATGTGCTACTTTCAGAAAACAAAGATTATTTCAATGAACTGTCCGACTTCTTGTCTGTAGCCTTCCCCTGTTGTTATCATTTTTATTCATTTGCAAAATAATAGAAAGCCCTGCTAGAAGAGACAGGTCTGATGCTGGTAACGGTCACAGCAACAGAAGATTAACAGGTATGTCACCTGTTAATTGGGAAGCGGAAGTCAGACAGATTGATTTAAGTCATAATCTCGTTTCTTTCCTCCCACAACCAACCACAGAAAGAGAGAGGAGCTACATGTTCAAGTTGGTGGAGGCTCTGAAATCGCTTAGGGGCGTGTGTAGTGGGAGTAATACGGGACCCTTGATACGTTTAGTTATGACTCTAATAAGTTAGACGTACGCAACCCGGCTGATCACCTGCATCCATTCACGTCCACTTTGCATGCCGACGGACTTAGGCAATTCCATCAGGACAATGCGGAACCCCACACGTCTAGATTGGCTCCAGGAAAACCTCCGCTGGCCACTACAGTCCCCAGACATAAACATTATCTGGGATGCCTTGCAACATGCTGTTCAGCAGAGATCTCCGCACCCTTCGTACTGCTACCAGTTTACGAACAACCGTATAGAATGCATATGGTGTCAGTTCCCTCCAGCACTACTTCAGCCACTAGTCGAGTTGATGTCATTGTGTGTGTGTGTGTGTGTGTGTGTGTGTGTTGTCGCCGAAGTACTACCGCCTTTGGCGGCTGGACTTCCAGTGTGATTGGTAGAATGGGTTTGGTTCATCTTCATTTGTCATCATTTGCAGGGGTTTAGGGCTCTGTTCGGTCCTTTTCGCCCTGCATTTCTAATATCACTTACTATCTGTGATTTCTTGATTTCGAGAAGGCTTTTGACTCCGTACCTCACAAATGGCTTTTAATCAAATTGCGTTGTTATGGTATATCTCCACAAATTTGCGTCTGGATAGGGGATTTCCTGTCAGAGAGGACAGACCCAGTTAGTAATCGATGGTAAAGCATCGACTAAAACAGAGGTGATACCGGACGTTCCACAGGGTAGTGTCATTGGTCCTCTGCTGCTCCTTATTTACATAAACGATTTAGGGGAAAATCTAAGTAGCTCTCTTAGGTTGTTTGCAGATGACGCCGTCATTTACCGTCTAGTAAAATCATCTGAAGATCAAAACCAACTGCAGAACGATCTGAATAAGATATCACTATGCTGTAAAAATTGGCAATTGACTCTAAATAATGATAAGTGTGAAGTTGTCCACATGAGTACGAAAAGAAATCCGTTAAACTTTGTTTACAAGATAAATCGATCAAATGTGAAGGCCGTAAACTCCAAAATACCTAGGAATTACTATTACTTCAGACTTAAATTGGAAAGAACACGTAGACAATGTCGTGAGAAAGGCGAAACGGAGGCTGCGTTTTATTGGCAGAACCCTTCAAAGATGCAACAGAACTACTAATGAAACTGCATACATTACGCTTGTCCGTCCTTTTTTGGAATATTGCTGCCCAGAGTGGGATCCTTATCAGGTTGGTTTTACGGAGGACATCGAAAGAGTTCAAAGAAGGGCAGCTCGTTTCGTATTGTCACGATACAGGGGAGACAGCGTTACGGAAATAATACAGGATCTGGGATGGGAATCATTACAACATCGGCGCTTATCCCTGCGGCGTGGGCTACTTACGAAACTACATTCTCAATTACTTTAATGACGTTTTCATTTTTGTATAAGAAAGTTTACAACCACATTTGGTGACTAGGAAATATGAAATTAATAGCATTAAAAGCGGCAACGTCTCAGTTTCTATCATGTCATTCCACTGTTTTCCCTACTGGCCACTTGGATCGCTAGTATCGCCACAGCTGCAATTTTTTTTTTATTATTTATTTATTATTTTTTTTCCTGCAGAGTTTCGCGACTGTCTGTGATTGTGGTAATACTGCGGTACGGATAACCTACACATTTATTCCCCAGTCTCTAATTTAAATATATCCGTCAAAATTTCACTGTTCTCACACTATTTTAATTCAAGTTTGTCAATTCCGACAGTTAAAGCACTTCTACATCCAAAATTCCAGTATCGGAATGTCCGTGTATTGTTTAAACCAAAGATTTACGCTAAATAATGTTTTAGGCCTAAAGTAAAATTTTACCACAATGTATTTTTAATACAGTTTGTTTAAGATGGTTTGACTGATTATGGAATGAGTCCTTATGTCTTTGATATACTGAATTAGAGTTTCTTACACCTTCGAAAATCGCGCTACGTCCTGAAATAATGAACTAAATTCCGTTCGTGTGTTAAAACTGTCCTGAATTATCGATCACACTATTTTAATCGATACTGTTCGTGATTCGTTTTAATGACTTCACTGAACTACAAATTTCGTTCTAACTTGAATGAAAACTATCTTTTAATCTTTTCTAATATGCACATCTACACAAAAACCAAAATAACAGTAGATAATCCTTAACAATTCCGGAATTTTACTTTTATACCCTGACATGGAGAACATATTCGGAACTATTGCATCCTCCATTATGGTACTCCTTTTACTTTGCATTACTCTGAAATTTAAATATTCTTTAAATATAATTTCCTACTATGATAACTGCCTCTATATATTGCTAATTTCCCAAATATCAATATCTAAACTAATAAATACCTTAATATTCCCACAAAAAATAAATATCCCGTATATAAAATCCAAAAAATTAATAACGAGCGTAATAATAGGAAAGTCAATTGATTTTCTACTCTTGTTATGTCTTCCATCTTGGTGTGGACTTTATTACTGTTTCTACGTCTACTCTACTCTCTGTTGCGTCACCTGTATTGTTTTTCCAAACTGATTTTTGGACATTGTTTCTACTGGGCTTTCAATTTGTTATTTTTTTAATGCCGAGAGAGGTTCCACCAGTACGATTGTCACAAACCCGATTACGTCATTTTCAGGGACATTTCTTCTGGCGTTTCTTTTCCGCTCTGTGAGCTTGTCTAGCGTTCTAATCGACGTTATTGTCACTCGGCCGTGCTTAGTTCTTCATTTTTTGTCGTAAAGGCAATGCCATTTCTACATTTTTCCGCGTGTGTAGCTGCAAGTTCTTGTGTCATGTTTTTTTTTTTTTTTTTTTTTTTCCTTTTTTTTCCCGCATATAGCGCATGTAGATTCTTTCTCCCAGCATTTCTCTAGACAGAGTCTGAATTGAAAACATATGTTTCACTGATTTTCTTGAGATCTTGCGTGGGATTAACTGTTCTCTTTCGTGTCTCTTGTTGAACATAAGGCCTATTTTTGCAAGTAGGCGATCTGAAGTTTTCTCCTGCGGGATGATTATCCAATATTTGATGGCTGTCTCTTCTTTTAATCTATCACTGATTCGTCACTCTCTTTCCACGTCGAGATTCTTTTTGACATACTCTTTACTCCATTATTGATGTATTCATTCCATGAGCCAACTTTGGCTTGGCCTCTGTGGAAGAGTACGTTTTGACCAATGGTAAAGCTGACTACAGACTCACCACCAGTGGCGCAGCCACGGGGGGAGGGGGGACTAATGGAGCTGACCACCCCCTCCAGCACCTTCCAAAGATTTTTAATTTTATTATTTTTTATTGTTTTCATTTTTTATTTTTTCAAACAGATCGGCACCGGAAATGTAATAAATCACAACGTAACTATAATTTCCAAGCACGAGTGAACGTGACAGCGGGTCGCCAACGTGATGCCATCTCAAACAATGTGTACCGCTGCTACTGTGAGCGGTTTTAATGCCGCCGCGACCAGCTTTGATGATGCCGCTGTTGTTACTGCTACGCTGAAGTTACGAGCCACTGCTTAGCAGGTCAGTGGCGCCACCAAGTGAATTCTTATGAACAATAATAGTGTTATTTTAGTTCAATTTTTACACATAGAGTATCGTGTTAATAAACTGTAAATACCTTTCTCTTTGGCTGGTAACATAGAAGCTGCTTAATTATTTTATGAGCTGATTATATACACTCCATTTCCACCACATTCCTCCTCTTCCACTTTCAAATTAATGCGAACCTACTCATTTTATTTCTTGTACAATTGTTTTCATAGTATAATTGGTTAAATTATAACATGTGTTAAAATAAGTCATAGATTAATAAATTCAACAAGCTTTCATTTTAAAAAATGAGCCACCCCAGAACCAAATCCTGGCTACACCACAGCATACCACAGTATACGTAGTTTCTTAAATCTGCTCTCCCATTCTTAGTTGACACTATAAAATTATCAAGCACAATTACAGGCGTGGCTGCACATCTCACAACACATATTATTGCTGTTTATTGGAGTCAGTATTATCTCAAAGATATTAAAATTTCTGCTCTCAGTGTGACAACTACTGATATTCTCTTACTGCAAACTTTTTATGAGGATAATTAATACAAATAATAATGAAAGCTGATGTTTCATGTGAAACTAGTGTTCAAATGAGACGTATCGTCTTTTATAGCTGTTGGTAACAAGCTAGACACGTACAGAGTTCGGGAAAATACCAACAATTCAGTCTTTCATTTGGAAATACCAACGAACTAAGCATACACCATATTCTAAATTCCATGATCTGAAAATATTACTAAGAACCTACTCAGAAGGAAATTGTAATTAACGTTCTCAAGTAACGTTCAGCTGTTGGTGCACTTCATTGCTGTACTTGTACAGTTAACAAAATTGTGAGTCACTTTATACATCATCCCAGGATGTCTTTTCCATGACTGTTCGATATTTCCGGTCATTGCTCACTTTAAAAGTCGATTTTGTATATCATGGGCATCCTCAGTAACGTAATCGCACTACATTTATCAATTCAGTTGTCTGACAAACACATTCTGTTTCCGTACATACCGTGTGATTCAAAAATCGCGCAAAACAGGAAAATTCTTTTATTTATGCAGATATCGGCAAAATTGTTGGACATAGGTCTCAAATCATCACCTCGATGTTCAATTTGTATTTCTTTTTCAGTAATCAACACCAAAATTGTTGGAAATTATATTTGGAATCACGAGCTTAATATTGATTTTCTCTTTCTTCCCAGTGATCATCAACAATCTCCCCGTACACAACTGAGCGAGGGTGGAAATGGTTCTTACTCATGCTGCAGGCATGAACTACGGGAAGCCACAGAGGAATATCACAGGCGGCACCCTTATCAACCAGCTCCAAATCACACACCCATTGGTCATTCACTGGAGTTGCTCAAGGCAACAGGCAGTATCTATTACAAAGGGCAGTCTGGGCGGCCCGTAGCAACAGATCATGCAACCTCAGCTAGTATAACTTGCTACCTAATTGTTGAAATATTTGTAAAGTTAAGGGACCTAACTGCAATGATAATCGGTCCATAAACTTACAAACTACTTGAACTAACTTATACTAAGAACAACACGCACACCCATGCCCGAGGGAAGACTCGAACCTCCGACGGGGAACGGTCGGTCACTCTACAGCAAGACGCCTTAGAGCGCACGGCTTTCCCGCTCGGCTTACTACCAAATCGGAGAGTCAGTCCAACACGGTCAGCCAGTGAAGATATTACCCAGGAATCATAATCCATCCACATCGTGCGCATTTTGTCCATGATCTTCATGGAGATAGCATGGGGATGACGCCTGTTTCCAAAATAACGGAAGAGTGGATATACATAACGCTGTTTATTGGGAAAAGAAGAAACTACACATTACTGCAAATGCTGATCTGCAGCCTGGCCCAATGTTAATTGTGTGGTGTGGCGATGTTTTGATCTGTCCCATGCATCTTAACAACTAGGTCTTTGCTGAAATGTAGAGAGCATCTCGAGATGACAATACTACCCCTAGAAAAACGGGGAGGGGGAGTTCTTTCCAAAAGATGGAACACGGCCACATTCCGGACAAACAGCTCGCGAATTGCTCAATGAAGTATTACATAAACGATGAAGGGTCTAGTGGTCTAGTGGAATGGATGCCTTGGTCGCCATATTTGTCATCGCTTGACTTTTTCCTCTGGAGCCGTCTCAGATCGTACGGGAAGAGGCCCCGAACACTGCAGGACATTCAGGAAAACACAAGAACAGCAGTAACAATTAGGGTGTTACATCTTCCCAAGAGTTTTGTGAACTGTATCCAGATGTACCTTCAACAGGATGGCTATCAGTCCGAACAACACCTCCAGTAGTGTCCAAGCAATGCAGCTGCAGAACATGGCAGCTTAATGCTTTAATTTGTTTGTTTGCCACCCTGTCAGTTTGGTATTTCGATTGTCAATTTTGTAGCTATATCGTAAATGATGTACAGATGTTACGTTGATTTCTTTGCGTTTGTTTGACGTTTTGACAAGCAATTCGTTTTCTTAAGTTTGTAATTTCAAGCTGACTGAAACGTAGACATGTTAGATTAATATCTTTGACTCATATCTTTGTCTCCGCGAGGACAGTCTCTGGTTCATACTGTCCCGCATTTCAGCATTTCAAATCATCCCAAAAGTACTATATAGGATTCAAGTCTGGACTGTGAGCAGGCCATACCATTACAGGGATGTTATTGTCGTGTAACCACTCCGACATAGGTCGTGCATTATAAACAGGTGCTCGATCGTGTTGAAAGATGTATTCGTCATCCCCAAATTGCTCTTGACAAGTGGGAAGCAAGAAGGTGCTTAAAACATGTGTAGGTCTGTGCTGCGATAGTCCCACGCAAAACAATGAGGGGTGCAAGCCCCCTCCGTAAAAAACACGACCACAGTATAACACCACCGCCTCCGAATTTTACTGTTGGCACTACACACTTTGGCAGATGACGCTCATCGGGCATTCGCTATACCTACACCCTGCCATCGGATCGCCACATGGTTACCATGATTCTTCACTCCACACAACGTTTTCCCACTGTTCAATCGTTCAACCGTCCAATGTTAACGCGCCTTACACCAAGCGAGCGTCGTTTGGCACTAATATGCCTGATGTGTGGCTTATAGGCAGCAACTCGATCATAAAATCCAAGTTTTCTCACCTCCCTCCTATCTGTAATAGTACCTAGAACTGATCCTGATGCAGTTTGGAATTCCTGTGTGATGGTCTCGACCCTCATCAACTGTCAGCGGACTCTGTCAGTCAAGAGACAAGGTTGGCATGTGCTCTTTTGTACTGTACTAGTCCCTTCACGTTTCCACTTCACCATCACATCAGAAACAGTGGATCTACGGATGTTTAGGAGTGTGAAAATCTCGGGTACAGATTTCTGATACACGTGACACCCATTCACCTGACGTCGTTCGAAGTCCGTGAATTCCGCGGAACGCTTCATTCTGCTCTCTTACAATGTTTACTGACTGCTGAGGTCCCTGATATGGAGTACATGGCAATAGGTGGCAGCACATTGAACCTAATATGAAAAACATATCTATTTGGTGGTTCTCAGATACTTTTGATCACATAGTGCTGCTTTGCCAGTAAGAAGACCGATGTTGGCTGGTACTATTTATTTCCGATTAAATACGACAAATAAAGTACAGTACTACTTAGAGTAGCTGTTAATGATGCACGAAGCTCTTAAATAAAGAATCGGATCCATATAGTAAAGCTGCGCGGGACTAGCCGAGCGGTCTGGAGTGCTACGTTGCGGGTCACGCGGCCTGCCGCGTCGGAGATTCGAATCCTCCCTCGAGCATGGCTGTTTGTGTTGTCTTTAGTATAAGTTAGTTCATAAGTAGTTTATATGTTTAGGGACTTATGACCCAGCAGTTAAATCCCATAAGCTTTACAAACATCTGAACATCATCCTGGCTTCGTTTTCTTCTGGAAGATGGCGCCACAGGTTTCTGTGGAAAATAGTATATGCTAACTAAGACGGCTTTACCAGAAATGTGAGAACGAGATGTACAACAAAAACGAACGTACCAGATCATGTGACGAAGTACCAATAACGAATGATTATCGTGGAAGACTTGGTTTGGAAAGCGTTTGCTGAGTGCTGGAGGTGAGGACTGGGCTGAAAACAGAATGATAGGCTGTACTCTGGTAGATGCGCAACTGCGTGCCCTCGCCTTGAAGACACACACAGTGGCGCACGCCTCCTCCAGTGAACGAGCTGTCAAGCAGCCGTCCGGCTATCTGTCCTCGCCTCATATCATAAGCAAACAGATTCCTTTCCTCGTCCCCCAACGGCCGGCGTCTCACTCGTCTGTATACTCAACGACTGACTGCCGCCTAGCTATAGCGACGCCCAAATTCCGCCTTTGGCAAGGTCATACTGAAGTTTGTGCTGTCATTATCAGTAAAGGAATTGTGATAACTTGGAAGTAATAAAAATTATTAAAACTGATGAGCGAATCACAGAAAACATGAAAGCAGACTTGCAGAAGAAAGGAAGCATTACAACCCAAAAAAGGATTCTTTTTTTATCATTATTCCTCTGGCTCGTGTGATGCGACTCGGCAAAAGTTTATCTCCGAGCAAATTACTGTCCAAAACAGGTGCCGCGGCGGATTAGGCGCGTACTGGAGCACCGTGTTGTGTTGCGCGCGGCCGTCCGCCGTCGGGGATTCGAATCCCCACTCGGGCATGGATGTTTGTGTCGTCTTTAGTATAAGGTAGGACTGAGCTGGCCTTGTAACATCAGCTAATGTGGCTTTGCCACACAGCTACTGCGAACGGCTGAAAGCAAGGGGAAACTACAGCCGTTACCTTTCCCGAGGACATGCAGCTCTACTGTATGAACATATGATGATGGCATCCTCTCGGGTAAAATATTCCGGAGGTAAAATAGTCCCCCATTCGGATCTCCGGGCGGGGACTACCCAGGAGGATGTGATCATCAGGAAAGACAATACTGGCATTCTACGGGTCGGAGCGTGGAATGTTAGATCCCTTAATCGAGTAGGAAAATTAGAAAATTTAAAATGGGAAATGGATAGGTTGAAGTTAGATATAGTGGGGATTAGTGAAGTTCGGTGGCAGGATGAACAGGATTTCTGGTCAGGTGAGTACAGGATTATAAATACAAAATCAATTGGGGGTATCACAGGAGTAGGATTGATAATGAATAAGAAAATAGGAATGCGGGTAAACTACTATGACCAGCACAGCGATCGCATTATCATTGTCAAGATAGATACGAAGCCAACACCGACAACAGTAGTACAGGTTTATATGCCAACTAGCTCTGCCGATGATGAGGAAATCGAAGAAATATACGAGGAGCTAAAGGAAATTATTCAGACAATTAAGGGAGAGGAAAACTTAATTGTTATGGGAGACTGGAATTCGGTAGTGGGACAAGGAAGGGAAGGGAAGATAGTAGGTGAATATGGTCTGGGCAAAAGGAATGAAAGAGGAAGCCGCCTGGTAGAATTTTGCACGGAACATAATTTAGTTATAACAAACACCTGGTTCAAGAATCACAAAAGAAGGTTGTATACGTGGAAGAGACCAGGAGACACCGGGAGATACCAGATAGATTTTATAATGATAAGACATAGATTTCGGAACCAGGTTTTACAGTGTAAGACGTACCCAGGGGCAGATATAGACTCCGACCATAACTTGTTGGTTATGAACTGTAGGCTGAAACTGAAGAAACTACAAAAAGGTAGGAAAATAAGGAGATGGGACCTGGATAAATTGAAGGAACCTGAGGTTCTTAAGAATTTCAGAGGGAGCTTTAGGCAACAATTGACAGAAACAAGGGAAAATAAAACAGTAGAGGAGGAATGGGTTAAATTGAGAGATGAAATAGTGAAAGTAGCAGAGGACAAAATAGGTAGGAAGGCAAGACCTACGAAAAATCCTTAGATATCACAGGAGATACTAAATTTAATCGATGAAAGGAGAAAATATAAAAATGCAGTTAATGAAACAGGCAAAATGGAGTACAGACGACTAAGAAATGAGATTGACAGGAAGTGCAAAATGGCTAAGCAGGAGTGACTAGAAGGCAAATGCAAGGATGTAGAAGAATGTATAAATAGGGGAAAAATAGATGCAGCCTACAGGAAAAAAAAAGAAACATTTGGAGATAAGAAAAACAGCTCTATGAATATCAAGGACACGGATGGAAAACCAGTTCTCAGCAAAGAAGGGAAAGCTGAAAGGTGGAAAGAGTATATAGAGGGGCTCTACAAAGGAAATGAACTTCGAGACAATATTGTAGGAAGGGAAGAGGATGTAGATGAAGATGAAATAGGAGATACTGTACTGAGAGAAGAATTTGACAGAGCCCTGAAAGACCTAAGTCGAAACAAGGCCCCTGGAGTAGATGATATTCCCTCAGAGCTACTGAAGTCTCTGGGAGAACCAGCCATGACAAACCTGTTTCACCTGGTGTGTGAGATGTATGAGACAGGCGAAGTACCCTCAGACTTTAAGAAAAATGTTATAATCCCCATTCCAAAGAAAGCAGGTGCAGACAGGTGTGAAATCTACAGAACCATCAGTTTAATAAGTCATGGTTGCAAAATATTAACACGAATTATATACAGAAGGATGGAAAAACTGGTAGAAGCCGACCTCGGGGAAGATCAGTTTGGGTTCAGGAGAAATGTAGGAACTCGGGAGGCAATAGTCACTTTACGGCTTATCCTAGAAGATAGATTAAGAAAAGGCAAACCTACATTTCTAGCTTTTGTAGATTTGGGAAGGCTTTTGACAATGTTGATTGGAATAAACTCTTTCAAGTTCTGAAGCAAGCAGGAGTAAAATATAGGGAGCGCAAGGTTATTTACAACTTGTACAAAAACCAGACAGCGGTTGTCAGAGTTGAAGGGCATGAAAGGGATGCAGTGGTTGGGAAGGGAGTGAGACAGGGTTGTAGCCTTTCTCCAATGTTATTCAATTTGTACATTGAACAAGCTATAAAGGAAAGCAAGGAGAAATTTGGTGAAGGAATAAAAGTTCAGGGGGAACAATTAAAAACATTGCGTTTTGCTGACGACATAGTAGTCCTGTCAGATACAGCAAAGGACCTGGAAGAGCAATTAAACGGAATGGACAGTGTGCTGAAAGGTGCATATAAGATGAAGATTAACAAGAGCAAAACTAGGGTAATGGAGTTCAGTGTAAGAAAATCAGGTGATGCTGAAGGAATTAGATTAGGTAACGAAGCAATAAAGGAGGTAGATGAGTTTTGTTACTTGGGCAGTAAAATAACAAATGATGGTCGCAGTACAGAGGATATAAAATGCAGAATGGCAATGGGTAGAAAAGCGTTCTTGAAAAAGAGAAATTTGTTAACATCGAATATTGATTTAAGCCTAAGGAAGTCCTTTCTGAGGGCATTTGTATGGAGTGTTGCCTTGTATGGGAGTGAGACATGGACGATAAACAGTGCGGACAGGAAGAGGATTGAGGCTTTTGAAATATGGTGCTACAGAAGAATGTTGAAGATTAGGTGGGTGGATCGCGTAACTAATGAGGAGGTACTGAACAGAATTGGGGAGAAAAGGAATTTCTGGCATACCTTGACTAAAAGGAGGGATAGATTGGTGGGACACATTCTTAGACATCAAGGAATTGTGAATTTAGCATTAGAGGGAAGTGTGTGGGGTAAAAATCGCAGAGGAAGACCAAGAGATGGATACAGTAAGCAGATTCAGACAGATGTAGGTTGCCGTTCTTATGTGGAGATGAAGAGGCTTGCTCAGGATAGGGTATTGTGGAGAGCTGCATCAAACCAGTCTCCGGACTGAAGACCACAACAAGAAACAAGTTCATAAGTAGTTTGTTAGTTTAGGGACTGATGATCCCGTACTTAAGTCCCTTGAGCTTTACAAATATTTGAACATTTTGCAAAACAGGTGTCTATTAGGGGAAGAAATTTCTTAGAGTGTACGTTTGCAGAACAACAATGCGTTGAAATGAATCAGTATTTTGACTGAGCCTGAAAGGAGGTGTGTTACTACAGCTTTTTTTTATTTTTTTTATTGTTAAAGAAAAAAGGAAACAAACGAACTTCCTGCATAAGCTTCCGCTTCTGGTCTTTTGGCGATATATTAATAAAACTGTGTATATCGCAAAAACTGAGATCTTCTTTAGATGTTTCTCCAGCGTAGAAGTAACATTCATGTAAAAGGTCCGTAGTTCTTGATGTGACGCTAAAAATGGTAATTGTTGGCAGCCAATACTTTTGAATTTAATAAACCCAGCGTTATTCCAATTTTTGGACGCTAGTCGCTTTATATTTATTCTGTAGAACGACTACAGTTAAAGAAAATCACCAAAGTGCTTCATAACGTAACGAACAAGTTAACGAAAAAGTTCAGTAATGCCGCGGCGTAGCAGCCGAGCGCATTGAGGCGCATTGATACGCGAGGCCGTTTCCCGTCGGGGGTTCGAATCCCCCCTCGGGCATGGATGTTTGTGCTGTCTTTAGTATAAGGTAGTTCATAACTAATTTGTAAGTTTAGGGACTGCTGAACCCGCAGTTAAGTCCCATAAGCTTTACAAACATGTATATTTATTTATAGTGCAGTAATAGTTTTCTCAAATGATCAAATGTTTGTAAATCTAAGGGACTTAACTATGTTGGTCATCAGTCCCTAGGATTACAAAGTACTTACACTACCTTAAAGTAACTTATGCCAAGGACAACAGAAACACCCAGGCCCGAGGGAGGACTCGATCCCCCTACGGCGAACGGCCGCGCGCACCGCGGCTGAGCGCTTTAGTACGCACGGCTATTCTGTCGCGGCAACAGTTTTCTTACTTTATCATTTGGTTCATTAAACCTTCCATTTTTGTCGACAGCGAACATACGTTGGTATACATTAAAATTTTTTGAAACGTCTTGGTCGCACTGTTTTCATTTTATAATTACGCGTATCGATACATCATCATCAGATCATTATAGATGTCTAGTCAAGGTGTGTCGACTAGAACATCATGCCAAAAGATAAAAAAAAAAAAAAACTCACACGCAATAACACCCATTTCCAAACTGCTTTAAAATGATCTGTGTGTATTGCTACATTGTGTTACTGACCGCAATCATCTCGTACTACCGTCCTGTGGTATTCCCCCCACACCACTAATTCTACCAGACGACTCATTCCGTGCTGGCTCTCATTTTGACATCAAGTGATCTTTCTACAGCGCTTCGTCTGTGTCTTATCATTTTGTAATGAAATTAAATGCAACTAACTATAAGGTAGCTTTTTACTCAGGAGTTATGTTAATGGAAAATGCTATTTCAATTCCAGTTCCTTAAATACTAGCCGGGGAATTTATTTATTCCACAATCTTGTTAGTGTATATCCTCTCCTTTGCCTCCGTCCCTCTCTCCCTCTCCCCTCGCTCTGTCCACCCCATCCTGCCCCTCTGTCGCCCCATCTCTTCATCCCGCTCTCTGCCCATCTCCTGTCTATGTGAACTCCCTCTCCTCAGTTCATCTTCGTCCCGGTGGAGCGGCCGAGCGTTGTGTAAATCATGGAATTCTTCTAGATAAGCCGAAGTACTGTGGTATGAGTGAGACAGTGCACAAATGGTTTAAATCATACGTAACTGGAAGAGTACAGAAAGATGAAATAAGCAGTTCACATAATATGTGAGAAACAGTTGATTCCCCTAACTGGGAATCTATCAAAAATTGGGTCCCACAAGGTTCTGTCTTGGGTCCTTTGCTGTTCTTAGTATATATTAATGACATGCCATTCTGTATTCAAGAAGAAGCTAAACTAGGTCATTTTGCGGTGATACAAGTATAACTATCACACCTGACAAACAGGAAGTAACTAATGAAATTGTAAATGATGTCTTTCAGAAAATTAATTGGTTCTCTACAAATGGACTCTCATCAAAGTTTAATAAAACCTAGTACATACAGTAAATGGCATGTCACCATTAATAAATATAAACTTTGAACAGAAATCTGTAGCTAAGGCGGAATATTCAAAATCTTTAGGCTGGTTGCGTTGATGATGGATTGAATTGGAAGAAACACATTGAAGATCTGCTGAAACTTTTGTGTTCAGCTACTTATGCTATCTAGGCCTTGCCAGTTGCGGCGATATACATCTCGGTAAATTAGCTTTCTACATATTTTCATTCAGTGTTTTCATATGGGATCTTATTCTGGGGCAATTCAACATTGAGTAAAAAAGTATTAATTGCACAAAACTGTGTAATCAGAATAATTAATGGAATCCACACGAGATCATCATGCAGACATTTATTTAAGGGTCTAGGAAACTTCACTGTAGCTTCACAATATATACAGGGTGCTACAAAAAGGTACGGTCAAACTTTCAGGAAACATTCCTCACATACAAATAAAGAAAATATGCTATGTGGACATGTGTCCGTAAATGCTTAATTTCCATGTTAGAGCTCATTTTAGTATTTCTCTTTAAATGTAAATTGAAATAATTCGTGCAGACAATTGTCAAAATACCCAATTGTTTCGTTAGTATGTACTGTACTTCCTCGATTCACCGCATTTGTAAACATTGCACTGACTGCAAAACCACGTTCGTGATGAACACTAACCAATTGATGCTAGTACTGTAGATCAATGAGTCGCATGTCGACACAAGCACTGAATTGAACATTATCTTCCTTCAGTTGGGCCAACTGGCGGTGAATCGAGGAAGTACAGTACATACTAACGAAACAATTGGGTATTTTGACAATTGTCTGCACGAATTATTTCAATTTACATTTAACGAGAAATACTAAAATGAGCTCTAACATGGAAATTAAGCGTTTCCGGACACATGTCCACATAATATATTTTCTTTCTTTGTGCGTGAGGAATATTTCCTGAAAATTTGGCCGTACCTTTTTTTAACCCCCTGTATATATGCACTGATGAAATTTGTTATTAACAATCCGACCCATTTCAAAAGTAATAGCAGTGTGCATAGCTACAAAACTAGGAGAAATGGTGATATGCACTATTCGAAGTTAAATCTAACTTTGGCACATTAACAGGTGAATTATGCTGCCACAAAAGTCTTCGGTCACTTACCAAGTAGCATCAAAAGTCTGACAGACAGCTGGTATTTAAAGAGAAATTAAAGAAATTTCTGAATGGCAAATCCTACTACACTTTTTAGATGAATTTTTGCATAAAACTTTTAAAAACTACAAAAAAATTAAAATAAAAAATCCTTAAAATATTGAGTGTCATGTATAGACACCATTTACTAAACTGACATGTTCCACATCATTCCCAAATATCGTATTGGTGATCTATGATACAAGTATTAATTTAATCTAATCTGAGGCGCCTCGCTGCAGAGCGCTCGGTTGCTCGCCGTCGGAGGTTCGAGTCCTTCCTCGCGCTTGGGTGTTTGTGTTGCCCTTAGGCTAGTTTAACTTAATATAAGTAATTTGTAAATCTAGGGACTGACGACCATAATAGTTTGGCCCAATAGGTTTACAAACATTTGAACAATTTGAGTTCATCTCCTCCACCTCTCACCTTTTCTTCTTGTTCTTGCGCCTTTCTCCACGTTCGCAGGATCGGCGCGGTTGATTACGGAATTGGCGCGGTCAATTTTAAGGGGTGGACAGATGCACAACCTGCATCATCTCTTCCTCTCTATCAACTTTCATGTTGAACAGTGAACAGTGTAAAATGTATATGCTATGTACCCCGTGTCCTGAACCGTAAGGTACCTTCCTGAAGGTAAAACGTACAAAATTTCATAAAGATCGGAATAAAAGTTTTTATTTCGCCAAGTCGCCATGCGGCATACGAAATTTTATGTTTACAGTGACCTTACTCTTGTTTTGATGGTCAAGAGTGCAAATTTTCGCCAAAAACTGAGCAAAACTGTGTGTTTTTTAGAAGTCCGTATCTTCAATACCATCCGACATGCAGCATATGAAATTTTATGAAGACATTGAGCTACGACTTGCTATGAAGGTTATGTTTGCTACTTTCCTCAAAATCGAAATAAAACTGTAGATTTTGACGAGGTCCGTAGCTAAAGTACACTCCACCACACACCATACGCGTCATATCCCCTGAAAAATGTGTCGCAGATGGTTCTTACCCCTACAGCAATAATTGTTATCTCACGGTAATGAACATGAGCACAAAATTTGGTTGAATTCGATCCAGTGGTTAAGGAGGAGATGTGTAACATTGTCGAGTGACGCAGCAGTTTTTAGCGCATTTCATTTTTTATGACGTCACATCTCCCGAACTATGTGTTGTACGTGATTCTTACACCCACAGCGACCTTCCATTTGGCTTGAAGATCAATTGTTAGAAATTTCATCAATATTGCAATAAAATTGTCGATTTGTAACCAATATAAACACAGGGAGGACGCTATATGTATAAAAATTATTCAACGAAATTATAATATTTGGCGCGGTAGATCTCTGAGTCTCATCCAGTCAGGTTATAACACTCACAATTTTTGGTGAAATGTCTCACGGAATTGATACTGACTGTATCATCTGCCATCTGTCTATTAATCTATTATGTCATCCCTTCTCTACTATTGTATCTGAACCAAGTTGCGGAATTAATTTTAGAACATCACTTGATAGCTCAGAATCCATAAATGCCATACACAGCATACTATTATATTCCGATAGGAATGTAATCGGTATACAGTATGGACTGGAAAACTTAGTTTTATTAAGCGATTTAAGTTGCTTCATTACTCGGAGGATATCTACTTCTCTGTTGTTTATGTAGGCAGCCGTTCTTAATTCTTAAATTCGAATACTGATTTCGTCGTCTTTCGTGAAGGAATTTCGGAAAGCTGTGTTTAGTAGGTGTGCTTGCAGCACTGTCATCAACATTACTATTGCGTAGTGTTTGTATCTGCCGCTAGTATACTACACGTATAAGATGACAATTATTGAACTGTATTAAAGAAAATCGCTAGAAGTATGTGTTACGGCTTTAAAATGCGCGGATGGTCGCAGAGAATGGCGAAAATTAGCATGTGTATAGGCCTTGTTGTTGGCGATTTGCACCTGCCTGAGTGTAGAGCGCTTGTGAAGGCTTGCTATGCGAGCAATAACAGCCCAACTGCGGCACTAAGGAAGTTTTTCACAAAGTTAAAGCTTCCGACAACCGGTCCAAGTGTGATAACAATCAAGAATTTTATTCGTAAGTTTTAGAGAACGGACAGTGTTGGCAATGTCGGTCGTCTAAAGAGGATGAAAACGACTGAAGACAACGACAAGACATGTGCAGTGTTTCAAACCAGCCCCAGGAATTCGATCAGACGAGCTACAAAACAGGTGGGTATCAATCGGGAGACAATCTCACAAATTGTTGTTGCCCCTGCAACTATTCCCATACAAAATTCTAACCCGCCAGCCATTAAGCTCGAGGGCCATGGAACAGCGGTTTTGTTCCGCCAACATTACTGTCCAGAAAATTGACGAACAGGACTTCGATGTGAACATGGTTAGGTTTAGCGACGAAGGCTTCATTTGGATGGGTTCCTCAATGAGCAAACTTGGCATGTTTGGTGATCTTGAAGCCTGTTCCCCCTGAGTGACTGAGGGATGCAGTGTCCAGTCATGAAATAATCATAGCAATATTCCTTGATTGCACTGTAACTACTGAAAGGTATCAGGCTTGATTCCATGGTGGAATGGTACTTGATGGTGTTGGATGATGCTTTCATCCCCAATATCCATTTTGGCCCTGGTTTTAAAAGATGTGGTTCATGCGAGACGAAGCTCGGCGCCATCGAAGCAGGACAGTGGTTAACGCACTGGAGGGGCTCTTTAGGGACCGCATTATGGCTCTGGAGAACCCACAGTCTATTAGCTTGCGTCTCGATTGCCCACCATATTCCTCGGATCTTATCACGTGACTCATTTTTGTGGGGCTATGGCGCTATATAAAAGACAAGGTGCACAGCAATAGCCCCGAAACCAAAGCTGAGCTGAAAACTGCCATTTAGGAGGTCATCGACAGAATCTATTTTCTGACACTTCTGGCGGTCATGCAGAATTTCGCCCCTCGTCCTGGCCACGTCATTCCCGCGGAAGGCTGGCATATACACTGTTCAATACAATTAGGGGATCAGCTGAGATATCTTGGTTCTGAAGTATTGTGATCGGCAGAATGATCTGAAATGGTTCGACGGCTTTCTGTCGGTTGTACGGAGTGGAGACAACAAAATTACGGCAACCGAAATGATGGTAATAACAGAAAGTTTATGCAGAGAGGGTTGGTGTTTACTCTAACAAACAAATTACACAATCAGTTTGGTTGGGATGTGTAGTGGGCAGGTAACAACAACGTGACTTACGCTGATCTGTGGAATGGAGAGCCATAGGAAGGTTGGAAGCGGAACAGCCTCAGAGAGAGGTGACTGCAGCTATTGGGGTGTCCCAAAGTGTAATTTCCAGGATCTGAACGCGATTTCAGACAACAGGAACCGTTAAAACAAGTCCACGGTCGTCAACGGGTAACATCAGCAACAGATTACCGATAACTCCGGTTAACAGCCCGTCGAGACAGCAGGTAGAATGCAGCAACTCACCTGTAAGTCAGCCTCAAGGCAGCAATAGAACGCCCAATATCTACACAAATCGTCCGGATTCGGTTTCAGGAGTGTGGACCCTAAGCACGGAGAACTATGGTGTCTGTCCATTAGAACCTCAGCACCGTTTAGACCGCAGAAATTGGGCGGAGGAACATCATGATTGGAGTCGAACGAATGGCGCCAGGTTCTGTTCACAGATGAGGGAAAGTTTTTGTGTATAGCCGTACTATCGTTTTTTTCTGTTTGTAGAGAAAAAGTGGAACTCGAAATAACCCTGCTTATGTGCAGGGAACATGACAATATCATGGTAGTGGACGAATAGTGTGAACAGGAATCAATATTGGCGGACGCACTGGCATCTATGTCGTTCAGTATGGCGCTCTGACTACTCAGAGACGAGATCCTTCGACGTTTTGTTGTGCCCTACGCTGGTGCCACAGGACATGGATTCCTTCTGGTGAACGGTAACGCTCCTCCCCACAAAGCTGCACTGCTGGACAACATGCTTGACGCTGAGGGAATTGAATGAATGGTGTGGCCAGCTTGTTCACCGGATTTGCATGTCTGGGATGCACTTGGCAGACGCATTGTAGCCAGACCAGCACCTCCTACAACAGCTACAGAGTTGGATATTGCACTCCTGGAGGAATGGCCAAATATTCCTCAAGAGCTGACTGACAACCTCATTTTGTCCATACCACGCAGATGAGCAACTGTACTGGCCGTTTGAGGTGATCACACACCATATTAGCGGGCAACGATATTTTCACTATTATTGTAGGCCCATGGTGCCTCGCTCTAAGTAAACCTCAAGTAAGGAGTTGAGACAGCAAAATATCGTACTGTATCAAATCTCAGTTGTATGTTTTCTTTATTGTATTTTTATGCTAATTACATACATAGTCAGCAGACTAGCAGTAGCTTCCTACACAGCTCTTCAGCCTTGCGTTTCAACAAAATGGACATGAAGTTTGTTTTAAAAAACATTCACATGATAAAACATGGTGTTTTAAAAATATTAACAAGAAAAACTATTTAGTGAATATCAAACGGATCTGAGGATAAAACCAAGTTGTAGACTTAAAACGTATGCCACAGTGGCATTAAAAGAACAATGAAGAACAATGGACCAGAAATGAGGACACCGACGGAGTCACTGATAAAACAAAGGATGCGACTCTTGTTGTTGTACAGTGGACACACTGGTAAAACACAATAACCGACGCACTGACACAAACACTGGACGGTGCACTGATTACAACGGTGCTGTGTGAAGGACCCCACAGGGGAGGGGAGGGAGGGAGGAGAAACTGAAACATGTTCACTGATTGTGTGGTCCTGTACCATTTTTAATTAGTCTTTAACCTAAAGTGATTCTGCGCCATTCATGTTATCTATCTCTCTGCTAATTATTTTATTATTGTTATCAATGATCAATGCCCTATGTTTATGTATGTTTCCTCTCTCTCTCTCTCTCTCTCTCTCTCTATATATATATATATATATATATATATATATATATATATATATATATATATATCCACTCGTGTGATTGAACTTGATGTACATGTGAATGTGGAAGGTTGCTCTTAATATTGACTGACTGCCGCACAATGGCTTACAGTCACCGCCTCCCGCTTTAGGCCTCGTTTTGCTGTAGTTAATTACACATGGCTTCATTTGTCGTCTGCGCTAGCATCTGCGCTAGCATCTGCTGGCTTACTTGGCAAGATGGCGATGTGGCTGTGTTCTTAGTATCGTACCAACCTAATCTTGGATGAAAGATATGACAGGAGACCTCTCTGGAAGCGGTTGTAGAGGGAATTGTCTTGGCCGGGTAGCAAGGGTTGGTAAACACTAGTCTCTGAACGCACTCTGCGTCGCTTTTAGCGCACTACATCCAGTGTGCGTCAGGGAGAGGTTTTTCTGTGGTCTTAGAGCTTCACACTTCACTCTCCATTCTGGTTCCGAAGACTCTGCCAAATCATGCTGAGGGGAAGGCATGCTGTTAGGATTTTGCTTTCTTTGTGATCAGGCAGTCTTGGTTTTTCAGTGATAGTCCTCTTGAGTAATTCTATGCAAGGCGAAGTGTTTCTTAATTTACAGAACTCGAGTAAATTCAGTGTAAATTTATTATTTTCATTTTCATTCCGGTGATGATTGTGTGTCCGGTTGTGCTCAAGTTAGAATACATGTGTGTGATCTTCAGCCTTTGTGTAAACCTAATATGTTTGAATTTCCTTCGTGTTTTTAACTAACTTTTCACGTCGCGTCTGTATCCATGAGTATGCTAAATATTTCTCAGATTTTCTGATTTGAGTCCATCTTTCCTGTCTTGTATGACCGATTGCATGATGTGCTTTCGTAACGGTCATTACTTCAGCCTTCATCCTTGGTTTTATTAATACTAGCTTTCTTCTATACGAAATCTCACATGTGCTTTACTTGCTTACTCTAAATTATTTCCTGTTTGTAAATGTTATGAAATTTGGCATGGTAGCACACCATGTGGTACTTAAGATTAGTGAGCTGCTGCCTCCCCAAACAAGAGTTTGTTTAGTGCACAGTATAATTAAATTTGTGATTAAGACACCCGCCATCTCGTCAAGACGCTGCCGATGGTTCGTTACGCCATTGCTTTCATGTATTCCAGCATGTAATGTACTGCCTAGCTTTATGTGCGTGCCTGTGAATTAATGGATGTGCTTTCAACTACCCACTGTGTATTTGAAAATTTCCTCCCACGTTACCTCCATATTCATAAAGGGCAGAAACAATTTTAATACAGGCAGTAGTTATATGATTTAATTCATTTTTGTACGAGGGTTGTGCTTATTTTGGTCTCCCCACATTTATTTGCTTGTTATTTTACTGCTTTATGATCTAATGCTCCCCGCCCCATGTTTAATTATCTATTCATCTATTTTTAACGTTGATTTTGGTTTGTTAAAAAGTTGGCTGTTCCCTGAAGGAGTCAGCAGTTAGGTAAATTTCCATTGTGTATGTACTGTGGCCAGTCGTAAAGTAATTTAGAGCAGCAGTGAGCGTTGTAACTTACATTTCCAGATCTCAACTGCCCGAGATCTTGCTTATTTTAATAACATGCTACTTTCAAAATGTTCAAATATTCGTAATTCTATAGGACGAAACTACTTTGGTTATAACTCCCTAGACTTACAAACTACTTAAACTAAAGTAAACTGACCTAAGGACAACACACACATCCATGTCTGAGGGAGGATTTGAACTTCCGACGTGACAGGCCGCGCAATTCGTAATGTGGCGCTGCAGACCGCTCGTCTATGGTGGGAGAAGAGAAAGCGCGGGAGGAGGGAGAGGGATGGTGTATGATGGAGTGGGGAAGGGAAGGGATGGGGGAGCCAAGCGGTGGGAGAGAAAAGGGAGGGGAGGGGAATAGGGGGTGTTGCAACCACGGGGAGAAGATCAGGGTTGGTAGGAGGAATAGATTACAGAACGGAGGGCATCATCCAGTAGGGGAGGTGGCGGAAGTTACCCTGGGAAAGGATGTGGAGAGTGTGGAGGTGAAGGAAGGGAGGGATACAGTGGTGAAGGCATGGTAGAGGCCCGGGATTGGTAAGGATGTGGTATACCAGGGGCTTGTGGGAATCTATTTTGCGGGTAATGTAAAGGAGCTGGATATGTTCGAGAACTGGTTGGGGAATGGGATGTGGTCGTACAGGATCCGTGTGGGGAAGGGAGGCGGATGCGGTAGGTGAGGCGGAGAATGTTGCGTTCAAGGATTTGAAGTATCTTGTAATAGGAGGAGCGGAATCTCAAGCAGGATGGAAGCTGCAAAGGATGGGGCGCATGGTGGATCTGTAGGTGTATAGGATAGTGGATGGGTTGAAGTCCCATGTCCAGCCAGAGAGGTGTTTGAGTAGGTTGAGGCGGGAGATGGGTTTCTGTTGGATTATACAGAGGTGTGGGGTCCAGGAAAGTGATCGATCAAGGCTGGGGCCAAGATATTTAAGTGTGGGATTATGACGGATGGGACGATCACAGAGGCAGAAGGACGGGGTGGTGCGATCTATTAAGATTGCCTGGGATTCAACAGGGTTGATTCAATTGTTTTTTTCTTTATTGAATTTTAATGCCCTAATACAGGCAGGCTGGCAGCAGCCCATGATGCTGCTCTACAGCCGAGCGAATGGAAACAATGGACAAACAGAATATAAAATTAAAGGTGATAAAATTGCGCTTTTATAATTACAGGATGAAAATATGGGATAATGTTAAAAGACAACATGACAGTGGAAGAACATACATGGTTGTTAAAACAAGACATTGCCACGGTGGCTAAAAAACACTCACTGCAGACGACGAGACATAACATGACGGCGACATTGAGGTAAAAGACACTGAACACTGGTTTCCCACAGGCGTGTACACAACGTTAAAAAACACTGGGCGATGAAACACTATACACACGAAGCACTGAGCACTTAAAAACACTAGCACTGTACTGGCCCTGCAGGGGGAGGGGGGAGGATGAAGAAGGCGTGGGGGACGGGGAAAGGAGGTGGGGGATGGGAGAATGGGGGAAACCGGAAGGAGCTCCCAGGGAGGTGGAGAAAGGAGCCAAGCGGGGGATGGGAGTGGGAGGGGTTGGGGAGGGAGGAGGGGGCGGCAATCTACAGAGAGAGGTCAAAGTTGGAAGGAGGAATAGATGTCGGGACGGTTGTGGAGAACGTCATCAGGGAGAGGTAGGTGGCGGAAGCCACCCTCGGAGAGGACCTGGCAGAGAGGGATGTGGCGGTAAAGGCGTGGCAGGGGCCCAGGATCCAGGAGGAGAGAAGATACTAGTGGGTTATGGGACTCTATCTTTCGGTGGATGTACTTGAGGCGGATGTGTTGAAGGAATTGGACCAGGTGTGGGAATGGGATGAGGTCATAAAGGATCCGCGTGGGGGAGGGGAGGCGGATGCAGTAGGCGAGGCGAAGGGCGTGGCGTTCGAGGATTTTGAGGGATTAATAATAGGAGGGGGGAGCGGATATCCAGGTGGGATGGAAGCAGCAAAGGATGGGACACATAGGGAACGGTAGGTATACAGGATGGTGGAAGGATTTAGTCCCCATATCCGGCCAGAAAGGCATTTTAAGAGGTTAAGGCGAGAGAGGGCTTTTTGTCGGACGGTTCTGAGGTGAGGGTTCCAGGAAAGGTCTCTATCTAGGGTTAATCCGAGGTAGCGGAGGGACTTCGTTTGCGGGATGGGGCGGCCATGGAGTGTGAGGTAAAGGTCTCGGTGGCGAAAGGAAGGGGTGGTGCGACCTATGATGATTGCCTGGGATTTTGTAGGGTTTACAGTAAGGAGCCACTGGTTACACCAAGAAGAAAATTGGGAGAAATGGGACTGAAGGAGATGTTGGGAGCGAGCGAGGGACGGAGTAAGGGCAAGGAAGGCGGTGTCATCAGCATACTGAAGAAGATGGACAGGAGGCTGAGGTCGGGGCATATCTGCTGAATATAACAGATGATAGAGGAGGGGTGACAGGACGGAGCCCTGGGGCACCCCGGCGGAGGGGTAGAACAAACGAGAATTTTGGCTATTGACAGTGACATAGGATGGGCGTTTGGAGAGGAAGGAAGCAATGAGACGGAATTAATTAAAGGCGTAGGTTTGGAGCTTGAGGAGACCGGAATGCCAGACACAGTCGTAGGCCTTCTCAATGTCGAGGGAGACGAGGATGGCGGCGCGACGGGAATTAACCTGGACAGAGAGAAGATCAACAAGGCGAAGGAGCTGGTCATCGACGGAGAAGAACGGCCAGAAGCCACATTGGGAAACGGGAAGGAGTTGGTGTAGACGGAGGTGTTCGTGGATACGGCGTGAGAGGATGATTCGAGGACTTTGCTGAACACCGAGGTGAGACAGATGGGACAGTAGGAGGAGGCTTCGGAGGGCGGTTTGTCAGGTTTAAGGAACATTAGGATACGGGAGGTTTTTCAGAGGTCTCGGTAGAAGCCGGTGAGGCGAGGGCGGAATGGAAGGAGGGGAGACAGGCACGGAGGTGCCTGTAGGTAAGGCGGTCGTGACCGGGAGCAGTGTTACGTTTTGTGCGAAGCGTGTGTACGATGTCTCGTGCTGTAATAGGTCTGAGGGATTCATTTGTTTTTTTTTTTCCTTTATTGTTTTTTAAAGCCAACTGTAAAAACAGCTGGCAGGCTGGCAGCAGCTGCGGTGGCTGCTCTTCAGCCATGTGACATACATAATTTGACAATAAGGGATAAAATATAAAAAGAGGAACAAAATTGCGGAATGTTAAAACAATTTACACGCTGAGTTTTCGACAGACTAAAACGTACATGGATAAAACGGGACAAACATATAACAGGGAATGATGAACAGACGAGGAGTAATAAAAAACACACATAGTCAGTAAAAACAGTTGGCCACGGTGACGAGTTAAAAGTACATTGCAGAAACACTAAGTACAGAACACGAAGACACTGGACGGAGCACAGAATAAAACTTGCGGACGGCGAACACAGAGGCACTGATTTAAAAAACACAGGACACTGGACACACTGGCACTTTACATGACGGTAAAAAGTCGAGTCGCCCCCGCAGGGGGGGTGGGGAGGGGGACGGAGGGGGGGACAGGGATGGGGGAAGTGCGGGGGAGGGGGAGAAGGGGAGGGAAGAGAGAGAAAGGAGGGGAGAGAAGGAATGACGAGACTCTGGGCATGGGAGAGGGGTAGCCAAGCGGGCGGGAAGGAAAAGCGACGGGAGAGAGGGGAGGGGTGCTGATGCTACGGGGAAGGGATCAGAGTTGGTAGGAGGGGGTAGATATCGGGACGAAGTTCGGTATCCGGTAGAGGAAGGGTTCGGAAATTGCCCTGGGAGAGGATACGGAGCGTATGTAGGTGAAGACCAGGAGGAACGGTTTGGCGGAGGCGTGGCAGAGGCTCGGGATTTGTGAGAATAGGGTAGACCAGAGGTTTTTGGGACTCAATTTTGCGGGATGTGTAAAAGAGCCGGAGATGTTCGAGGTGTTGTAGGAGAGGAGGGAATGGGATGAGGTCATAGAGGATCCGCGTGGGGGAAGGGAGTCTGATACGGTATGAGAGGCGG
Source organism: Locusta migratoria (assembly GCA_026315105.1). Lineage (NCBI taxonomy): Eukaryota > Metazoa > Arthropoda > Insecta > Orthoptera > Acrididae > Locusta > Locusta migratoria. Next base: position 125,985,380 of record CM048749.1, read on the forward strand.
AGGTCGTGGCGTTCTAGGATCTGGAGGGATTTGTAGAAATTAGGAGGGGGGGATTCAGTTGTAACCACTATCTGAATAAAATACGTTAACATACGTATACTGAGTATGAGATCTCAGATGATAGCGTAATTGTTTTGACGAGTTTAGTTCAATAAATGTCACTCGTGTATGAGACGTACCAGTCCAGGAGAAAGCCGCTAAGTTGGCGAATGAGGCCATTGTGGCAGAGACGATGGAAAGCGGTTTGGGTGTCTAGGATAAGCGGCGCCGCGCCAGTGGATTGGGCGCGCGGTGGCGTGTGGAGCCGCGGCCGGCTGAGCAGCCACAGGCACAGCACAGCACAGCCACAGCGCGACCTCTGGGGGCAGCCGGCCGAGACGGCGCCAAGGCTGAAGGCGAGCTCTCTCCGCCGCGCCGCTGCCCGCTGGCCCTCAACTGCGGCTTCTGCTGCCAACTCCGGCCTCACACTACCCGCGCACAGTCTGGACATATGGGGAAGCAATTACTGAACAATACGAAACGAAACGTAAATTACTGAATAACATAACCAGCCACATACGCCTTTAAAACGCGCTGGGTGTTTTCTACATCTACATGACTACTCTGCAAATCACATAGAGGTGCGTGGCAGAGGGTTCACTCTGTATACATATACATCTACATCCATACTATGCACGCCACCCAACAGTGGCGGAGGGGTACCTTGAGTGTTGTTGTTGTGGTCTTCAGTCCGCAGACTGGTTTGATGCAGATCTCCACGCTACCCTGTCCTGTGCAAGTCTCTTCATCTGAGAATACGTTAGGCAACCTACATCCTTTTGAATCTGCTTACTATATTCGTCCCTCGGTCTCCCTCTACGATTTGTACCCCACACGCTTCCTTCTAATGCTAAGTTGACAATTCATTGATGTCTCAGAACGTGTCCAACCAATCTATCCCTTCTCTTAGTCAGGATATGTCAGAAACTCCTTTTCTCCCCAATTCTGTTGAGCACCTCCTCGTTAGTTACGTAATCTACCTATCTAATTTTCATCATTCCTCTGAGGCACCACATTTCAAAAGCTTCTATCATCTTTTTATCTGAACTCCTAATCGTCCACGTTTCACTCCCATACAATGCTACACTCCAGACAAATGCTATCAGAAAGAACTTCCTAACATTTAAATTAATATTGGGTGTTAACAAGTTTCGATTCTTTAGAAACGCTTTTATCCCATAGCCATTCTGCATTTTATATCTTCTTTACTTCGGCCATCAGAAGTTATCTTGCTACCCAAATAACAAAATTCATCTACTACTTTTATTGTCTCATTACCTAATCTAATTCCTTCAGCATCGCCTGATTTGCTGACATTGCATTCCATTACCTTCGTTTTACTCTTGTTAATGTTCATCTTATATCTTCCTTTCAAGACATTGTCCATTCCATTCAATTGCTCTTCCAGATCTTTTGTGGTCTCTGACAGAATTACTATGTCATCAGCAAACCGCATTATTTTTATTTCTTCTCCCTGCACTTCAATGCGCTCTCCAAATTTCTCCTTCCATTCCTTCACTGCCTGCTCAGTGTACAGATTGAACAACATTGGGGAAAGGATACAACTCTGTCTTACTCCCATCCCTACCTCTGCGTCCCTTTCTTGCCCTTCGACTCTAATAAGCGCTGTCTGATTTTTGCATAGGTTGAATATAACTCCTCGCTCCCTATATTTTACCCCTGATACCTTCAGAATTTGGATGAGTGTATTCCAGTCGACATTGTCAAAAGCTTTCTCCAAATCGACAAACGCTAAAATCGTAGGTTTCCCTTCTAAGATAAGTCGTAACGTGAGTATTGTCTCCCGTGTTCCTACATTTCTCCTAAATCCAAATTGATCCTCCCCGAGATCGGTTTCCACAATTTTTTCCATTCGTCTGTAAATAATTCGTGTTAGTATTTTGCACCTATGACTTATTAAGCTGATCTGTAATTTTCACACTTGTCTGCACTTGATTTCTTTGGAATTGGAATTACAATATTCTTCTTGAAGTTGGAGGGTATTTCCCCTGTCTCATACATCTTGCATAGCAGATGATACAATTTTCTCACGACTGGCTCTCCTAACGACATCAGCAGTTCAGATGGAATATCATCTACTCCACGGGCCTTGTTTCGACTCAAGTCCTTCAGCTCTCTGTCAAATTCTTCTCGCAGTATCATATCTCGTGCCTCATCTTCCTCCACTTCGTCTTCCATTTCTAGAATACTGCCTTCAAGTTTATTTCCTTTGTATATGCCCTCTATATATTCCTTCCAGAGTTCAGCTTTCCCCTCTTTTGTTAGTACTGGTTTTCCGTCCGAGTTCGTGATATTAATACAACTGCTTTTCTTGTCTCCAAATATCTCTTTTATATTTCTGTAGGCGGTATCTATCTTTCCCCTAGTTATGCATTCTTCTACGGTTCTGCATTTGTCCTCTAGGAACTCCTGCCTAGCCAGTCTGCACTTCCTGTCAATCTCATTTTTCAGACGTTTGTACTCCCTTTTTCCTGTTTCACTTGCTGAATTTTCATATTTTCTCCTCTCATCAATTAAGTTCAGTATATCCTGTGTTACCCAGGGATCCCTATTAGGCGTTGTCCTTCTGCCTATGTGGTCCTCTGCAGTCTTCACTACCGTATCTCTCAGAGCTACCCATTATTCTTCTACTATTACTTTCCCCCGTTTCAGCCAATCCTTGCCTAATGCTCCCTCTGAAACTCTCAACCACCTCTGGTTCCTTCAATTTGCCCAGGTTCCATCTCCTAACCTTTCTACCTTACTGCAGTCTCTTAAGTTTTAATCTGCAATTCATAACCAATAAGTAATGGCCATAGTCTATATCTGCCCCTGGATATGTCTTACAGTTTATAACCTGGTTTCTAAATCTATTCCATGCCATTTTAAAGTCAGTCTGGTACCTTCCAGTGTCTCCTGGTCTCTGCCTCGTATACAGCCTTCTTTCATGATGATTAAACCAAGTGTTGGTGATCATTAAATTGTGCTCTGCGCAAAATTCTACCAAGCGATCTCCTCTTTCATTCCTTTTTCCCAGTCCATATTCACCTACTACATTTCCTTTTCTCCCCTTTCCTACTACCGAGTTCCAGTCCCCCATCCCAATCAAGTTTTCGTCTCCCTTAACTTTCTGAATGATTTCTTTTATCTCCTCATACATTTCTTCGATATTCTCCTCATCGGCCGTGCTAGTTGGCATATAAACTTGCACTACTGTGGTTGGTGTTGGCTTCGTGTCTATCTTTACTACGATAATGCGTTCACTATGCTGTCCATAGTAACTTACCCGCATTACTATTTTCTTATTCATTATCAGACCTACTCCTTCGTTACCACCAACTGATTTTGTAATTATAACCCTGTATTCACCTGACTAGAAATCCTGTTCATCTTGCCACCGAACTTCACTAATCCCTACCATATCTAACTTTAACCTATCCACTCTTTTTAAATTTTCTAGCTTGAACACGCGATTAAGTGTTAGAACATTCCACGCTCCGACCCGTAGAATGGCTATTTTATTTCTCTTGGTGACGACATCCTCCTGAGTAGTCCCCGCCCGGAGATCCGAGTGGGGGACTATTTTACCTCCGGAATATTTTACCTAAGAAGACGCCATCATCATATAGTCATACAGTAGAGCTGTATGTCCTCGGGAGAAGTAACGACTGTAGTTTCCCCTTGCTTTCAGCCGTTAGCAGTAACTGCATGGCAAAGCCATGTCAGCTGATGTTACAAGGCCATCTCAGTCAATCATCCAGACTGTTGCCCCTATAACTACTGAAAAGGCTGCTGACCCTCTTCAGGAACCACACGTTTGTCTGGCCTCTACACAGATACCCCTCCACTGTGGTTGCACCTGTGGTACGGCTATCTGCATCGTTGAGGCACGCAAGCCACCCCACCTCGGCAATGTCTTTGGTTCATGGGGGTAGCATACCTTGAGTATCACTATCGAATCTCCCTCCTATTACAGTCACGTATTGTTCGCGGAAATAAAGATTGTCGGTATGACTTTTATGATATTTCTCTCTAGTTCCAATCTCTAATAGTTCGCGGGAAACATGAACATCTAAATCTTTCTGTTTTCGATCTGATTTCTCTTAATTTATTATGATGATCGTGTCTGTCGATGTAGGTGGGTGCTGACAATTCATCTTCGCATTCTGAAGAAAAAGTTGGTGAAAGAAATTTCGCAAATAGATCTCGTCGCAACAAATAACGCCTTTCTTTTAATGATTTCCGCCTCAACTCGTGCATCATTTCCGTGACACTCTCTTCCCTATATCGCCATAATACAAAACAAGCTACCCTTCTCTGAATTTTCTCTAAATCGTCCGTCAGTCCCACCTGGTGTGGATTCCATAATGCGCAGTAATACTCCAAAATAGGAGGCACAAATGTATTGTAGGCAGTTTCTTTAGTAGAACTGTTGCATCTTCTAAGTGTTCTGCCAATGAAACGTAGTCTTTGGTTCGCCTTCCCTACAACATTTTCAATGTGTTCTTTCAAATTTAAATTGTTCGTAATTGTTATTCCTAGGTATTTAATTACATTTACGGCCTCTACTTTCGACTGATTTGTAGTGTGAGGTTTAACGGATTTCCTTTAGTGGTCATATGGATGATCTCACACTTATCATTATTAAGAATCAATTGCCAATATTTTCATCATGTATATATCTTATCTAAATCATTTTTCAGTTGCTATTGATCTTGTGGTGACTTTACTAACCGATAAATTACAGCATCATCCGCAAATAGTCTAACAGAGGTACTGAGATTCTATATTAAATCGTTTATGAAAATAAGAAACAGTAGGGGCCCTATAATACTTCCCTGGGAAACGCCAGATATCATTACTGTTCTGCTCAATGACTTACTGTTAATTACAACGTACTGTGTCTTTCTGACAGGAAATCAAGAATCCAGTCGCACAAGTGTGGCGATATACCATAAGCAAGCAATTTGATTACAAGATGCTTCTGTGGTACACTGTCAAAAGCGTTCGGAATATCTAGAAATACGGCATCTATTTGACATCGCTTATCGATAGCACTCATCACATCACGTGAGTAAAGAGCTAGCTGTGTTTCACAAGAAACATACTTTCTGAATCCGTGTTGACTGTGGGACAATAGGTCGTTCTCTTCGAGTAGTTCATAATGTTTGAAGAAAGTATATGTTCTAACATCCTGCTGCAAACCGACACAATGATATAAGCTTGTAATTCTGCGGATCACTCTTATTGGCGTTCTTGAATATTGGAGTGACCTGTGCAACTTTCCAGCCTTTGGGTACGCAACGTACGCTAAGCGAGCGGTTGTATATGTTAGTTACGTATGGTACTATTCCATCAGCATACTCTGAAAGGAACCTGACTGATACACAGTCGGGACGGGGAAACGTACTTTTGTTAAGTGATTTTAAATTTGTTTTAATACTCCGGAGATAATTACTTCTAAATTACGCATGATGGAAGCTGTTCTTGATAGTATTTGCTTCGTCTTCTCTAGTGAAGGAATTTGCTGCTTTAGCTAAACTGTCTTCAGTAGCATCACCATTTCTATCGTGTAATGAAGGTATTGCTTGATTGTGTTTTACCGCTAGTATACTTTACATACAACCAGATTTTCTTAGGATTCTCTGCCAAATTACGTGACAGGGTTTCGTTGTGGTATTAAATTTTTTCAAGGTAAGCCACATCCGATCTACACTAACGTTGTTAGTTTCGAAAGTAGTTTTTTTTTTTTTTTTTTTTTTTTTTTTTTTTTTTTTTTTTTTTTTTTTTTTGTAGATTTGGAAAGTTCGATATTTAGTCTCGCTACAGCAACTCTGTGTTCGCTTATCCCAGTGTCTGTTTTGTTGCTGTTTATTAGTTCCGCATTATTTGTTGCTAGAACCTCAAGAATGCTTTCATAACCTTTAACTATTCTAGTGGTTTCATGAACTAATTCCTCGAGATAATTTTCGGATAATAAGTTCAGTACAATTTCAGACGATGTTTTATGCTTGCCTCCGGGTTTGAACATGTATTTTTGCCAACATATCTAGGGTAAGTTAAAATCGCCACCAATTAAAACTGTATGCTTCGGGTACGTTTTTGAAATTTGGTCCAAGCTTTCTTTGTTGATATCTGCAATGAAACCTTCTGAGTCAGGGGATCGATAAAAGGAACCAACTATTAATTTATTCTAGTTGTCAGGTATAACGTCTACCCATAGCAACGCACAGGAACAATCTACTTCAATTAGGTTACAGGATAAACCACCTGTGACAAAGAAATCCGCCAACATCTATTTTATTCTATCTTTTCTGAGCATCATTTTCCCTTTGTAAAATGACTAAATTATGTAAATTAATAGATTAAATACTAAAGTTACGTGGAATCCTGTATTACCACAGTTATTCAGTTTGTTATTTTAGTTGTGAAAGAGAACGTAGCCTCGGTTTGAAACAGAATACTTTCTCTTTATTGTAGTACAGGACAAAGTAGCATGAACAAAGTCACTCTGACCTCCAGAAAAGATAATAGAATCTACATTAAAATCGTCCATAGCAACCATGCAACTACACATTGTAGCCGCGGTGGAGTAACCGAGCGGTCTAAAGCGCCTCGCTGCGGAGCGCGCGGTTGCTCGCCCTGTAGGTTCGAGTCCTCCCTGGGGCATGGGTGTGTGTGTGTTGTCCTTAGGTTAGTTTACCTAGGTTTAAGTAGTTTGTAAGCTACGGACTAATGACCACGCTGTTTGGTCCGATAGATTTACAAACATTTGAACATTTGAACACATTGTAGTAGACGCATTGATTCTAGTTAATAACTTCCATTATATTCCATAAATAGTGAATAATTGCTTAGAAAAAAAAGAAACAAGGTAAATTTTGGAATGTATACATTTCCCTTTCGTTTCATTAACGAACGACAGTTGCCACAGGTATATAGGACTTCATTTATATATAAAACTACCGGCATCAGCACTTTGTTTAGACTATTCGTTATTACAGCATCCTCCCAGTTTAGGTGCATATTTCACGAAATAGAATAACACTTATTTTAGAGGGAGAACTTTTACATATGCACAACTCAGAACATAGCTCAACTTCATTAATAAGAGTGCCCGAAATCTTTACAGCAGTCAAAGAAAAAAAATGGTGGTGGCCGGTTTCCAACTAGCAATCACGTGCATCTCACGCTAATGCGCTGCTCACTACACTACAGCGAAGAAGTACGGAGCTGTTCCTTAACTCCTGTACTATTTATGACATATGTGAAACTACCAGTATCAACACGTTGTTTAGAATAATTATCATTACAGTATCCTCCCAATTTATGTGCATATGCTTCAGAAGACCACTGTTCAATTCGTTGGTACGTATTTCACGACATGTTCACGAAATAGAACAAACGCACGTTTTAGAGGTGTGGTCGGAAATTCCCGTTACAAACTTCTAGGAATTGTAGAGAGTAGTGAGTACGTAACTTTTGGAATAGGAGCCCATGTCCGGCAACGTATCTTTTCCGTTCTACGACAGTTTCAATTTTGATGTGTAACTCCTCAACATTTGCTTAGGGATAGAGAAACGTTGCACAAGATACTGAAGAGACATCAGGTTAGAATGGAGAGTGTGTACCAGAACATGCTTCGAAGGTACAAGGTGTGTAACAACGTTGGTAGACGCCACATCGGGCCGATGTTGTAATGCATCACCGTGTTGCGGTTGGTGCCGTAGAAGCTGGGTTCTTGTTGTTGTCGACTAATGTAAACCATAAGGTGTAAGTGGTAATTGTTGTGGCGTAAAGTCAGTGCCACACGCCAGACGCACGAGAACGATCGTGGAGAAGGCAGCGGATGACTGGCAGCCAATCACACGCCAGCGTCGAAAAACCGAGAAGCGCGCCCTCTACAAGCGGCTATATCTAGGCCGACATACGTCTGCTCGGTCGTCGGCCCGACCCTCTATTCGCTCTACACGGCCGATATGCCGCGCCCAGCGAGAGTCAACATCGCGTTATATGTGGACGACACGGCTGTGAACACTCGCAGCTGGTCACCAGTCCACCTAAAGAGGTGTCTGCAGGCTGCAACCGATGTGACCGTGTGAGCAACCAAGTAGCGGCTTGTTTACAAAGGTGAAAAGAGCCAGGCCATCATCATCAGCAAGCGGACGGTTCCTCCAGCGACGCCAACCATCGCATTTCGCGGTACAGCCGTTCCCTGGAGTCGCACAGTAAAATATTTAAGGGTCACCATTGATCGCGGCCTAACACGGAGACCCCACATCGAGGAAGTCAGGGGAGCAATCCTGGGTAGACTCAGGCTATTGTACCCGATCCTAAACCCATCGTCTACGATAGACAAACAGCTCGGCCTGACTCTCTTCAAGGCTGTGTTGTGGCCAAAAATGGAGTACGCAGCCGTCGTCTGGGGCAACACCGCTCCTACTAATCTGCGGCGCCTCCAAGGACGCCAAAACAGGACTCTCAGGATGGTGCTGCATCTCCCACGAGACTTCCCCATCGACCTCGCCCACCAAGAAGCCGGCCTGAAGAATCTGCGCGAACGCTTCGAGGACGCGGCGAAAGTCTTCTATGAGAGGGCCACTGCAGCGGAAAACCCTCTCATAGCAGAACTGGGACAGAGACCGCACTGGCGCGCGACCCTGCACTGGCCAGACTTGCTGCGCCAAGAAGAATAGAAGCAGCAAAACATTACCGGTAACACATGCCTTACAGCAGGCAAACACACCGACAACCAACACACTTATTCAACTAACAAACACACACAACATAATGAAGCTAAAATAATAATATATTATTGTGTCTTCACATTTTAGCCAAAACCTAGGAGGTTTCTGAATAATGCTGACAGTGGACGGGCACATCTGAAGTCGGCTCCGAACTAGGCAGTCACTAGGACTCAGCGCAGCTAGCATCGTACAAGAAGACGCCACCGCGAGAAGAGACAGGCAGGCATATGTTAAAAGTTAAGTAATTCTAAATAATCGTAAATAAAACTTGTATTACTAATCAGTATAGCTGTTTTAGCTGTCCACACATCCCAACGCGTCCTGAACATGCTTTCCTGAAAGGCAATCCGGGAAGGACAAAACACATGGCGACGAGAACGACTAAACAAATGGCGACGAGCATGAACCACATTGCAACGAGATGTTCAATTTCTGACGCTACACTGTGCCTTTATTTTTGCTTGTCGCTTTATTACAGGATTCTGCAGCATATAATCTCTTGTGAATTTCTCTTGCAGAGTTATGCATCAATTTCTATGTTTTTACGTTGTTTTTTCAAAATATGTAACCCTACTAACACTGCCACTGCCACTGCCACTGCGCCGTCGCTTCCAGCGCTCGATGAAAATCAGTTGATGAAGATGTTTCAGTTTCAGAGTCAGCAAATCGCATCATTGCTGTCTACAGTACAACAACTTTTGGCCGCACCTGTGTCGCAAAGTACGCAAGTACCACTGCAGCAGCTAACACCTCCAATAATTCCGCCTTTTCGCCAGTATGACGAAGCACAAGAGGAATGAACATAATGGTTGCAACAGTTTGAAGCCTATGCCACAGTTCACATGATACAATGTACTCTCAAACTTCATTTCTTTCTGTCATGTGTCAAAAAACTGTTTCCCACCACGGAGCCTTCTGAACTTTCTTATGATTCAGTAATACGAGCCTTCACGTCATATAATGAACAATAAATCAATGTAGTAGCTACTAGGTATCAGTTTTATCGGTGTAAGAAAGCTCAAAACCAAACATACTGGCAGTGGATATCTTCAAGGTTTCACTAGAAAGTGTCAGTTTAAGTATTCATGTGGAGCTTTGTATTCAGATGTGACGTTACATGACGCTATTGTCTATAATATAATTAATGTGAGACTTAGGGAGCAGATTCTAAAACTGTCAGATCCGTCTTTTCATCAAGTAGAACAGATTTTGGAACAGTACGATTCAAGTACCATGGCAGTGGAAAACTTTGATTCAATACCACTGTGTAATGTAGCGACGTCACGCACCGGAAAGCGCAAGGTAGAACGACGTGCATTTCCTGCCGCCCACACTAAGCGTAAACAAGTTGATAGACACAGAGCCTTGCCTGCTAAGGAAGTGAAGTCTAGACCAGATGTTTCTCGTGGCACAAAAGGCAGTACTCTCCGTCCCGGTCAGCAAAATGCTATGCATGCGGCAAGAGAAGTCATATACAAGCAGTTTGCTTACAGCAAAAGAAACGGAATTTGTCTACCCGGCCCAAACAGCGACAAGACAATACTTATTCAATACATGCAGTATTTTCAAAACTTGTAGCTGCCCCTAGTAACATCAAGGACACGGAAATAGCACAAGTTGTTCGCCAGGCCAGAAACGTGTATGTCAGTTTGCGAGTAAAGGGCATTTCTGTAAAATTTCAACTAGACACAGGTGCATCAGTCACATTGCTCAGTCGCAAAACTTATGAACAGTTAGGATCGCCGCGCCTTTCTCGTGCTAAAACAAGGTTAACAGCATACAATGGCAATGACATTCCTGTACTAGGACAGTGTTCACTACCTGCAGAGTACCGTTCGCAAATGTGCACAGTGACATTTCACGTGCGTCAATGTTACGAATGAGAGAATATTTTAGGTCTAGATTCTTTTGATCTTTTTGGTCTTACTGTGCAAGACAATGTTTTAGTTGTGAACACTTTTGATGCTGAGGACAGTGTAGACAAGTTGCTGAAAGACTTTCCAGATATTTTTTTCCAGGACTAGGAAAACCTAATGATTTTGCTGCACACATTACTGTAAAGAAAAATGCCACACTAAAATTTTGCTAAGCTCGTAATGTACCGATCGCTTTACGCGACAAGGTAGCACAAGAACTTCGCACACTGCAAGAAAATGGTGCAAATGAACCAGTACAAGCTAGCCAGTGGGCGAGTCCGCTTGTTATTTTGCCGAAGCCGTCAGGTAGCATACGAATTTTTATTGATTTCAAGGTCACAGTAAATCCACAAACAGTTGTAGACAGTTATCCTTTGCCGAGACCAGAAGATTTAATGGATAGATTTGGAGCAGGAAAATATTTCTCAAAAATAGATTTGCGCAATGACTACCCTCAGCTGCCCCTCGACGAAGAATAACGGAAAATTTTTGTTGTCAATACTCATCTGGGTTTGTTTAAATATTTGCGTCTACCGTTTGGCAGTTGATCCGCGTCCATAATTTTTCAAAGATATTTGGAACAGCTTACAGCTCGGGTGCCTTGTTGTTCAAACTACTTGCACGACATAGTTGTATCAGGCTGTATCCCAGAAGAACACATTGCAAAATTGAGGAAATTGTCATATGCAGGTCTCAAGTGTCGCTTAGATAAGTGTGACTTTTTCAAACCGTAACTGCAGTATTTAGGACACATGATAGACAGTTAAGGTGTGCACCCCATGCAATCATATCTGCTTGTCATTCACAACCTGCCAGCACCAAAAGATGTGAAAGAATTACAGTCCGTCTTAACTTACTATATTAGGTTTATTCCCAATGCAGCACGAATTCCAGTCCCTTTGCATCGGCTACGTCGTAAATATGTTCGTCTTGTTTGGACAGAAGAATGCCAACGCGCATTTCAACAGTTAAAAGATGCATTTCTCAGTGATCGATGTTTGGTGCACTTCGATCTAGAAAAACGAGATCTTTTGCAAGTTGACTCGTCGTCGTATGGTCTACGTGCGGTGCTTTCACATAGACATGGGGATACAGACCGTCCGATAGCGTTTGCGTCCAAACTTTTGACAGACACACAGTGCTGTTATTCTCAAATAGGAAGCTTTAGCCATTGTGTATGGTATCACGAAATTCCATCACTATTTGTATGGGAGAAAATTTTATTTAGTAACTGATCATAAGCCTTTGCAGTCATTGTTTCATCCAGCCAAGCCGATTCCTACTCGCAAGGCACTTATGTCAGTATCAGTACGAGATTATGTACAGACCCACAACTCGCCATGGAAATGCCGACGCTCTTTTTCGTCTTCCGATTGGGGCTGATAAAGACTGAGACATCTTGTTGTCAGATGCATAGGTAGATAGTTTGTTGCAATCCTTCCCGTTGGACTAAAGGAAAATTGCTCGGGCCATGGAAAAAGATCCTGATTTCCGAATTCTGCTGCATTAAATTCGCACGAAATGCCCTCTCTCACAACGTGACATTCACAATTCATTGATGCGTCACTATTTTGCTAGAAGAAATTAACTTTCAGTCGGTAGAGGTGTCATTCTAGTATCAACTGAGAGAGGGCAATCGTGTGTGTTGATCCCGCGACGTTTGCAGAAAGAAGTATTGAACTTCCTTCACCAAGAACATTTGGGAATGGTTCGCACTTAGCAATTGGCATGACGACATTGTACGTGGCAGGGTAATGACGCCCATATAGAACAGATGACATCACAGTGATCAGTGTGTGCTACAAACCAGTCCGCCCCACGTTAGAAATTTTGTGTGTGGCCAAAAGCAGATTCACCATGGCAACGAGTGCATATTGACTATGCTGGTTCCTTCTGGAACACTAAGTGGCTTATTGTGGTTGATGCTTTTACTGGTTATCCATTTGCAGTGCCAATGTCTTCTACGACTTCTAGTAGCACGATTAGGGCGTTGTCTTCAGTTTTTTGTCTGGAAGGTCTCCCTGAACTGTTAGTCCCTGACAGCGGCCCTCAGTTCACATCGCACGAATTTCGCTGTTTTGTGCACGGAATGGTATTAAGCATGTCACCAGTGCACCGTTTCACCTGCAGACAAACGGCGCTGCGGAACACTTCGTCCAGACATTTAATCAGCAGATGTCCAAACTCCATTCAGCGTACTCACGGGAGGTAGCTTTGCAACTGCACAGAGTAACATATACAGACAAGAAGCCCCCCCCCCCTAAACCTCTGTCCTACGCTCCAGTCGTAGTTCCGTGAGATGCCAGCAGATGTCAGGCGGTTCCCCGGCATAGTTCTGGGGTACCGCAGGGCTCCGTCTTGAGTGTGGCTCTCTTTGCCATCGCAATCAATCCGATCGTAGATTGCCTTTCAGCCGACGTTTCCTGATCCCTTTTTGTAGATGATTTCGCAATTTATTGCAGCGCCCAGCGGACGTGTCTCTTGGAGCGTTGTCTTCAACGCTGTCTTGACCGTCTATATTCCTGGAGCATCGCGAACGGCTTCAGATTCTCCACTGAGAAAACGGTGTGTATAAACTTCTGGAGATACAAGGAATTTTTTCCACCATCCCTACGTCTCGGCCCCGTTGCTCTCCCTTTCGTGGAGACAACGAAATTCTTGGGGCTAATGTTGGATCGGAAACTTTGCTGATCCACACATGTGTATGCTGTATTACCCTTGACCACTCGGCGAGACATACTCTTGTGTCGGTATGCATGCCGCCTATGGTCGATGCCCAACCACCCATCTTACCCGTTATTCTTTGACGACTTACTCGATCGCCAATATCAGTTCTCTGCGATAGCCTTGCTTCCACCTGGAGTTCGGTTTCGCCGCCTGCTTCAGCAAATCGATTTTACCCTTCCTTCCACCTTTCGGTTGAGCGACAGCCCGTTGCCACCGTGGCATCAGGCCCAGGTTCACACTCACCTTGAACTTAGTTAGCTGCCCAAGGAGAGTACCCCGGATTTGGTATACCGCTCGAGGCTTGTCGAAATCCGTTCGCGGTTCGATAATGCTATATTTATTTATACTGATGGTTCCAAGAGCACTGCCTTCGTCGTCGGGTACCACCGTTTCCAATACAAGCTCCCTGACCGGTGGTTGAATTTCACAGCTGAGGTTTTTGCCCTTCACCAGGCTGTTTTGTATACCTGCCGCCACCGCCAACCTTTTTATGTCGTCTGTTCGGACTCCCTTAGTGCCCTGCAGAGTCTTAAGGACCCTTTCTCGATCCATCCTCAAGTGTATCGGATCCAACGCTCCCTCCGGTTACTAGCAGATGACAGCTGTCACGTTTCCTTTCTGTGGGTCCCTGGCCACAAGGGTGCGCCCGGGAATGAGACCGCCGACATAGCAGCCAAGGCCGCAGCTCTTTTGCCTCGCATGGCTACCTTTTGCGTCCCATCGGACGTCATGGCACAGTGCGTGGTGTTCACAGTGCACAGTGCACAGTGCACAGTGCGTGGTGTTCACTGTACAACAATAAATTGAGAACTGTAAAACCGATCCCGACCGCTTGGAGGACCTCCTCACGCCCCTCTCGGCGGAAGGAGGTCATCCTGGCCCGGTTGCGGATCGGTCACTGCCGTTTCAGCCACCGTCACTTGCTATCCGCCGACCCTGCAACGCTGTGCTCCTGCGGTGAACTGCTGACAGTGCGACATGTTTTACTGTCTTGTGTTAATTTTCATCATCTCCGTGTAGCCCTTCACTTTCCGCCTACTCTGGAGGAAATTTTAGCTGATGACACACGAGCAGCTGCTCGAGTTTTGCTTTTTATCAACTTGGCCAACTTATCAAAGGATATTTAACCCTTTTAATTGTCTTTTATCTTTCGTTTTTAGCCTTTTCTTGATGTTCTAACTGGCAGTTACCAATTTTATTTATTTATTTTTTTTTTTTTTTTTTTTTAGTTCTAGCGAATCTCTGTTCTTGTCTGGACCCTAATGACCTTAGCAGTTGTGCGCCCTAGAACCACAAAAAAAGAAAAAAAGGCATAGTACTGGTAGAGCACACTAGAGGCGCTTCTAAGGGTGCGTCTCGTACATCAGAGGGTAGCGTTTAGGGGAGGCTGAGGGGAGAGCTCTTGCCACCTGCCATGAGGCCACGGCTGTGTTCGGCGCGCCGGCGTTTGAGGGGAAGTGGTGGTGGGGACAGCCGCTACCTGCCGCCTGCTCTGGCCAGTTTAAAAGAGCTGCTTCTGACCGCAGCGCCATCATGGGACATCTTACGGAACTGCTGGAAACCCTCCCTCCCCGCACCCCGGAGCGTAGGACCGGGCCCTTACGGAGGTTTCCCGTCTATATACATTTGTCTGTGCCAACTGTTTGTCGCCTCCTACCGCTCTCATCCACGAGAAGGGTCATCGCCGGTCGAGCTTCTACACGGCCGCCGCCACCGCACCCTGCTCCATCTGCTCCACCCACCGCGCCGCCCAGAGCAGCGGCCGACGACACGCAAGTATCGCTTCGCTCCGCGAACCCAGTCTTTTACAGAGTTTTCAGCGGTCACAGACGATGGGAGCAGGGCGAGATCGTCAAATGCTTCGGTGCTTCTATGTTTGAAATCTCAGGACCTGACAGTCTAGTACGTCGGCACCGCAACAAATTTCGCCCTTGGTGTGAACCCTGTGATCCTTCTGCATTTCTCTAGACACATTCACGCAACAAGCTGACCGCGCAAACTTCGCCACTCACGCGACCTCGGCAGACGCCCTCTCAGCAAAACTTCACGGCACTGCGGACCGACTTCATGGAGACGGAGCCCTCGCCACCTCCGCCTCATCTCGACATCACCATGGATTTGGACCAGCACGCCATGCAGCATCCGTCGCCGACGTCGCCACCGATGTCACCGTCTACGACTTCATCTGGGCCCCCAGGCTGTGGACGTGGACCCTTTGGAGGTTTTCCCAGAGGACGTTCCCTCAGGCCAGATGGCGGGGCCCGGCCAGTAGTCAGCCGTCCTCCACAGCTACAGACTCCGCTCCATCAGAACATCCACGAGCCTGCTTCCTTCCCTGTTATCGAGCTCCCTACAAGACAACGGTTCAGCACTTTGGTGGGATGTTATGGCGTAAAGTCAGCGCCAGACGCACGAGAACGGTCGTGGAGAAGGCAGCGGATGACCGGCAGCCAATCACACGCTGGCACTGCACCTCGTGGAGGAAGAAACCGAGAAGCGCGCCCTCTACAAGAGGCTATATCTAGGCCGATATGCGTTTGGACGAGCCTATCTGAACTCGGCTCTGAATTAGGCAGTCACTAGGACTCAGTGCAGCTAGCATCGTACAAGAAGATGCCGCCGTGAGAAGAGACAAACAGACATATGTCAAAAGTTAAGTAATTGTAAATAATCTATATCTATAAATGTGAATGTCTGGTGTATGTTTATCACATCTGAACCACAAGACATAAAGATCTAAAAATTTGTACACTTACTAATGTCTACCTGGGGAAGGCTTTACGCACGGTTTTATGGCGATCGGATAGCTATTTATCTATATATATTAATGTGAATGTCTGTTCAGTGTGCGCTTATCACATCCGAACGACAAGACGCAGAGACTTAAATATTTGTACACTTACTAATTTGTACCTGAGGAAGGTTTTAGGCACGGTTTTATAGTAATCTGATGGGTATTTAGTAATTTGAAGAATATAACGCGAAATACGGAACAATAATTACTCTTTGAAAATTATATTTACTTTTGGAAATTGGTTTTATTGGTTGCATTGTTGCTTGAGGGTTGATAATGATAAAAGGGTGGAGTATATTGGGATGCAAAGTTATCGGTGTATATAAAATTTTACGTGTGTGTATGTGTTAATATTTCGCTCTGTAGCGAAAACTACAGAACGCAAACGAATGGTCTGTGTGTAATTGTTGTCCGAGTTTCCCGTTGTACATCACAGCAGTTCCATGCCGATAGCTATAAGGGGGTGGAAGATATGGTGGTTGAAAGTCGTCAATTTATATAAAAAAAAAAAATAATCGGACTGAAGGCCAGCAATGATATTTGCGACTCTATAGCAAGGAGGTTACATACAGCGAAACGTGATGCCACAGACCATATCTTTGATCTATGCGTGCTACAATGTCTTCAGCTCTTTCTCTGTAAGGATAAGCATACGAATAAAGAAATATAAGAATAAATAAACAAAGCAGTAAAAAAGAAATTTCTGTCAATACAACTCTTTAAAAACAATCGGTTTGGCGTTTCGCGTATTACATCAACTGATCGATCTGTGATATTATTACAGTCATTATTGCTGAATTTTGTGATTGGATTCTTTGAAACGAGTGCATTTTTACGTGTGATTTGATGTACACTATTTACTTTCCTGATAATGTTGATTAAAAATGTTTGTTTCTAAAGAAGGTATTGTATTTCATTTCATCCTTCAAAACTAGTCTCATAGCACACTACTGAAAGATAGCTTATCTATCATAATCAACCAACACGCGAGCGGAGTTGCGGGTTTAAGCTAGTCGTAAATAAAACTTGTATTACTAATCAGTATAGCTGTTTGAACTGTCCACGCATCCCAGTGTGTCGTGAACATTCTTTCCTGAAAGACAGGCCGGGAAGGACAAAACACATGTCGCCCAGGACAACTAAACAATAATCATAACGCGTAAGTAATAACGGAACGATTCAGTATTCTTTTCAAATTAATTGCAACAATTGCACTGGATCACATTCCTCAAGTAGGAGTGGATGAGATAATCATCTGAATTGAAACCGTCGTGGAACGTCGTAGAACGTTTCCAGACATGGGTTCCTATTCAGAACGTTATGTACTCACTATCCTCTAAAAGTCCTAGGAAGTTGTAACGGGAATTACCGATCACCCTGTATGCACAACTCAAAATATTGCAGAACATATCTCTATTTAATTAATAAGAGTACTCGACACCCCTTTCGGAACAAAGGCGGAGAAAATTGGTAGCTTTGGGTTTCGAACAACTGACCATGTGTATCAGAACGTAACGTTTTACTTACAACACTATAACGAATAGTTCCGAAACTATTCCTTTATTCTCGCACTGTTAATGGCAGGTGTTAAATGCTAATATGGCATCTTTAGATACTAAATTATAATTTATCGTACTAAGAACAACGTGGTTTTGTTAATTCTTCAGTGCGCCATTACTTTGAAATGACAACACGTGAGTTATAATAAGAAAATCATAAAATACGGAAAGCAAGAGTTTTAAGCGAGGAATGTCAGGTGTCATTTCCAAATGCCGGGTTTACGTAAAATAAAGTGACAGTGTCAAATCGTCGCCATTTTTACAAATATCTCTGTAACGGTGCGAGCTATGAAAATAACGTAACAGAGCAAAGTTGTTTAGGATTTTCTGCTCTACAAACTCGTTTATTCGATGTTCGTGTCAGATAAGCGGATAAGGTGTTATTTACAATTAAATTTACTGCTCTCAAAAGCTCATCACAAACGTCCCTTTTTTTTTTAATGTTACTAAAAAGGGCGGTTCTCGTCGCTGGCGGCCAACTATCACGTCTGTAAAATTTTGTGCCGATCGATTGAACGGTGCAACCTGAAAAGTGGGAATACGTTGTGAGAAGTCTATTCCCGATATTTTAATTTCATTTCCACCTACATTTCATGTATATTGTATTTCCTGTTAGCCTCTGTGACTTAAATCTGTGGATACCAAAGATTACGTTTATCTGAAGGTCCCTTTTCCCGTAGTCTTGTTCTTCTGTTTGTCTTGTACTGTCCTTGTTGCTGCCGAGTTGTCAGTCTAATGATATGATACATGTGTAAAGTACTGGTCAGTCTGATTCTTGCTGCAGACATGTTTTGCAACCTGAATTATGTTATTTATTTGATAAGGGTATTTTGTTACAAAGCAGTGGGTTTTGTCTGATTTGAAATGTGTTGCTGAAGCTTGAAGGTAAATATAACTTCGTAGTGCAATATAGTTTGTTAGTCATTCATCCTTATCCTCGATGCTAAAGCAGTGTATGAGAATTTCTAGATTGCTGTTCACCTTCTTTGAAAAGGAATAAAGTTTGTAAAAGTTTGCATGATTTAATCTGAAATATGATTTGTGTAAAAGGCAGTTTCAAATGAAACAAGTTACTTTTACTTACCTGATTCAGCCCTCTGTTTGTGCATTCTCGCAGTTGAAATTCTCCTGGTACTGCTTGTTCATTTTCATATCCAATTTTTTTTCTCTTGGACTTGGGGTGATACAAATGACCTCGCCTCCTACTTTCCAAACTTCACAGAAGCTCTCCTGCGAAACATGCAAGACTAGCACTCCTGGAAGACAGGATATGGTGGAGACATGGCTTAGCCACAGCCTAAGGGATGTTTCCAGAATGAAACTTTCACTCTGCAGCGGAGTGTGCGCTGATATGAAACTTCCTGGCAGATTAAAATTGTGTGCCGGAACAGGGACTCGAACCTGGGACCTTTGCTTTTCGCGGGCAAGCGCTGTAGCTCAGTCGGTAGAGCGCTTGCCCACGAGGAAGTTTCAATTTCAACTTATTTATATTTTACAATGGGAAGTTTGTTCACACTCTGATTTGCAACACAAGTTTCAAACAATCTGTTCACTGAGTTTAGGTTCAGTAAGATGGTTTAATTTTCGTAAAGGGTCTCGTCCCGATCCTCTTAATAATGCACAGTTAATGATAGATGACAAAGACTTTAATTTTACACAGCGTAATTAGCCTGTTATGTTTCACACACTCATTCATCAGTTTTAAATGAGTATTTTATTTGTCATTCCGTATTGTTAATCACAGGCAGCCATAGAGCAAATTAATCTGTTCCACACACATTCAATCACGCACACACAGTTTATTTAATTATATTTATTTAATTAGTAACTTTCAACGTTACGGACAGACAGACAGACGTCGCAAATCACCGATATTTTCGCAGATGTCTCTAAAAAGATACGAGATATGAAAAAAAACCATAAAAGGGCAAATTTGTAGAGGAGTTTCTCCTCTACAAATTCGTTTATTCATTTTCGTGTCAGATGAACAGTTAAGCCGTTATTTTCATTTAAAGTTCGATCTGTCAAAAGGCGATCGTAAAGGCCCTCTATTAGTGTCACTACCAGCGTCAGGCATTGTGGTAATGGGCTAAAGCGCTCGCCTGGAAAATAAAGTATCGCGGGTTCGAAACCCGGTCGGACCTCTAAGTTTTTCAGCCTGCGTTTTAACCCATCTTTCACGTCTCAACGAACGACACGTGGTTGGGATTCCACGTTAAGCTGTAGGTTCCCTGTCTTCGGTTGGATAACTGGGGTAGGCTAGAGACACGCAAGTCGCAGAAGTGGCGACGAATTGAAAGCCATGCTACAGGCCAATGAACCTCGCGAAATTGTTTTTAGTGTTACAACCGTAAATGTTTTATTTTTAAAAAGATCATATTGTGCCAAGAGTTTTATAATATTTTTATTCGTTATACCAGACTGGTTTCGACAGGTGCAGCCATCCATATTTTGTTACTGTCCTGTCGATGACCGCAACTTGCCGAAACCAGTCGAGTTTAACGAATACAAATATTATACAGCTTTCGGCACAAGATGATCTTTTACAAATACATTGCGGCTGTAGACTGCACCTGAAAACAGCATCAATTTTATTTTAAAAGCCATTACCGGTTTAGACTACCTTGCGCATCTTCAGATGGCTAAATTTTCTTTACGTATTTATTTCTGTCAGTGCATGTCATCTGCTTCTTTACTGCACAAGAATATTCAGAAGTTTAGTGCCACACATAACTTGTTTCGCAAATAAAAATACAAATTTAGCGCATGTATTTACTTAAGTACAAAATGAAACACGTGTGTTAACTTACATGAGTTCTGCTGGATGGCAAATTATTTCTTTCGTGTTCATCTGGCATTTTTTCGTGCTATAAACACTACTGCATTGTACGAGGGTCACTCCAAAAGAAATGGACACTATTTTTTTTTTTAATTCAGTTTTTATTCTACATGTTGAAAGTTTTACAATGTGTAGATACATCCTTTGGGAACAACATTTTCATTTCTCCACATAATCCCCCTCCCTCTCAATTGCCTTACGCCATCTTGGAACCAGCGCCTGTACACGCCACTGCGAGGACAATCCTCAATATTGTCGTGCCCGCTTTCATCACGTAACCTGCTTCCCCACCGACTAACTGTACCGCGATCGACACCAGCATCTCCATACACCTTTTTCAACCTCTTGTGGATGTTTCTCACTGTCTCGTTTTCACAGCACAGGAATTCAATGACAGCGCTTTCCTTCTGACGAACGTCAAGTGTAGCAGCCATCTCGAAGACATGCTGTGATGGCGCCAATACGGGAACAGGTTGAACTAGGGTTGAAAACAAGCGGGAAGGATGTATCTACACACTCTGAAACTTTCAAACATGCAGAATGAAAACTTTTTTTTAGAATACTTAATATATAAGCTGGAGAAGCAAAGATGCACTACCATCAGATACTTTTGTTTACATAGTGAACAATATATCCTTTATCAAAGACTAGCTGAAAACCCGGCGTTGCCAGAGTATTTATTTATTTATTCGTGCCATTTTCAGGTATATATTCATTTGTATAAGGGTTATATGTCTGTAAAATCTCTTGGGAATACAATTAGCAGTAAAGAAGTAATACATTAAAACTTGGTGCGTGATGGGGCGGTTTTCCATGAAAGTTACTGTTTATGTGCTCATATCTGATGAACTACGTGTGGGACTGTGATACAATCTAGAAGGTACATTCAGATATGTGTGTATACTGTCTGTAAAATTTCCTGCGGCTACAATTTGTAGTGTACAAATTATAAATTGTAACGTCATATCGAATGCCATAGTTTTACTCCATAAACAGCGGGAAAGTAGTAAGCGAGAAACTTTTTTCCTTTCATCATTTTACTATGGTTGTCAGCGAGAAAAATTTTCAAACAGGTTTGAAATTGTGTTTAAAGTTTGTTGCAAGTCGCAAAGTACTGTCATTCTCAGCCGGCCGCGGTGGCCGAGGTGACTGAGGCGCTCCAGTCACGGTCAGCACGGCCACTACGGTCGGGGGTTCGAATCCCCCCTCGGGCATGGATATTTGTGCCGTCCTAGTTTGTAAGTAGTTCATAAGTAGTTTATAAGTTTAGGGACTGATGACCCCGTAGTTAAGTCCCATAAGCTTAACAAACATTTGAACATTTTGTCATTCTCATACGGTGTATTTAGAAAGTCTCGCCGCTTTATATGGCATTTCTATTGGTTATGGTATACATTATGTACAGTGATTAGTGGTATGTGCTAGACTAACATTTAAGTAATAAAGTTGTCAATATGTGAACATTATATTAATATTTACATGTTTCAGGCATACATTTAGTCAGATGCTGAGACGTTTCTTGGGGAATGGCAGGCCATTCTTCAGTGAGTGGTGCACTGAGTAGAAGTATGGATGTAGGTCAGTAAGTCTTGACACGAAGTCGGCATTTCAAATCATTCCAAAGGCGTTCTTTAGGATTGAAGTCAGGACTATGTGCAGACCAGTCCAGTACAGAGATGTTATTGTGGTGCAACCACCCCGCCACAGGCCGTGCATTATGAACAGGTGCTCGATCTGTTGAAAGATGCATTCGCCGCCCCCTAACTACTCTTTAACAGTGAGAAGTAAGAAGGTGCTTAAAACGTCAGTGCAGACCTGTGCTGTGATAGTACCATGCAAAACAACACTATAGCACCACCGCCTCCGAATTTTACTGTTGACAGTACACAAGCTGAGAGATGACGTTCACCGGGAATTTTCCATACACTCACCCTGCCATCGGATCGCCACATTGTGTACCATGATTCGTCACTCCACACAACGTTTTTCCACTATCCAATCATCCTTATACCAAGCGCGGCGTTTTTTGGCATTGACCTGCGACATGTGTGCCTTATGGGCAGCCGCTCGACTATGAAATAGAAGTTTTCTCACCTCCCGCCTGTAGTAATATTTGGAATGGGCCCTGATGCACTTTGGCATTCCTGTGTGATGGTCCGGATAGATTATTTATTTATTCGTATGGCTTACATAGTCATATTACAGTCTTATTTGAAAATTTTCATATAGAAAAGATTACATATACAAAAATTATGTGCAAATATGCATAATAAAAGCAAGCAAATAAACAAGTCAGAGAAAATACTAGAATTGAATATCTAGGTCTCTTAACCACTCTACAGCTCTTGTTGTCACCAAATGCAGCTCACCGAGTCCTCCAGAAAATTTCCGTAGTGCTCACTCTTCAATCAGGTGCTGTACAGTTTGCAAAGGAGCATCATAGTCACACGCTGGGGCATCTTTGTATCCCCATTCATACAAACAGGCACTGCATCTTCCATGCCCTGTGCGGAATCGGTTCAGGGACGTTCATAATTTTCTGAGAAGAGCGAATCCATTCACAGGTTTTCTAGGGTCAGTTATAAGACAAGTGTTAGCCGGAGGAACCTTTTTACAAACATCTTTCAATTCTTGACAGACAACGTAAGCAAAGGGCGCATCTTGCATTGTCCGTGGTGGTTTTCTCGATTTGAGTCTGCTGGTTCCGCAGTTGATTGTACAGAAGTGAGTTCTCGTGAGTGGAGCTCTTGATAGATGCCTGCCTATTACACTATACGACCCTCTTCAACTGTCGGCGTTCTCAGTCAGTCAACAGACAAGGTCGGCCTGTACGCTTTCGTGCTGTACGTGTCCCTTCACGTTTTCAATTCACTATCACGAGACAGAAACAGTGAATGAGATGTTTAAGAGTGTGCAAATCTCGCGTGTAGACTTCAGACACAAGTGACACCCAATCACGTGACCACGATGTCTAATGACTACTGAGGTCGCTTATATGGAGTAACTATCAGTAGATGGCAGCACAATGTACCTATCATGGAAATCGTATGTTTTGTGACTGTTCGAATACTTTTGATCACATAGTGTATTTGTCAGGGTACGTCAGAACCTTATTCGCCGATGTCATACCTCAATTGAGCCTGACGACCTTCAGTTTCAGCACATTTTGTAAGATACAGTGCAAAAGGTGCGTTTATTTTGCCGCTGATTGTATTTGTAGGTAACTGTTGTTGCTGTGGTCTTCAGTCCTGGGACTGGTTTGAAGAAGCTCTCCACGCTACCCTGTCCTGAGCAAGTCTCTTCATTTCCTCATAAGAACGACAATCCACATCCCTTTGAATCTGCTTACTTTATTCGTCTCTCGGTTTTCCTCTACAATTTTTATACCACAATGGTAAACTGACGATTCCTTGATGTTTCAGAATGTGTCCCACCAATCGATCTCTACTTGTTATGCCAGACTTTTTTCTCCCCAATTCTGTTGAGTATCTTCTCATTAATTACGTGATCTACCTACCTAGTCTTCAGCATTCGTCTGTAGTATCATATTTTAAATGCTAATGTCATCTTTTTGTTTGAAATTCTTATCGTCTACTTTTCACTCGCGTATAATGCTACACTCCAGACAAATGCTTTCAGAAAGGACTTCCTAACAAAAAAAAATAACATTGAATATAAACAAATTTAGCTTCTTCAGAAATGTCTTTCTTCCCATACCCATTCTGTATTTTATACCTTCTTTATTCGGCCATAAGTTATTTTTTTCTATCCAGAAAAACAAAACTCATCTACTCCTTTAATTTTCTCATTATCTAACCAGCATCGCCTGTTTTTCTTCGACCACTTATTACCCTTGTTATGCTGTTGTTAACGTTCATCCTATAACCTCCTTTCAAAATACTGTTAATTCCGTTCAATTGCTCTTTAAGGGCCTCTGCTGTATCTGGCAGAATTGCAATGTCATTGCCAAACCGCAAAGTTAGCTGTATCTAATGTTAATAAAAAGTACACAGTAATGTAATTGTATTTCTATAATATCCTTAAGCTGGTTTCTCATGTTTCCTAAGTCAATGTTATTAAGGAGGACAATCCTCTACGTCGTGTTAAATTTTTGGATGCTCTTACGGAAACACACTGTATTATAAAAATCCCTATAGAAAAACAAGTACAGATAGCTAGCAACCTTGGAACTTCTTCATGGAACGTGCGGAATGGTGATGATATAAACTTCCAGGGACAATGAGTAAATGCATCACTCTGACGTAAGAAACTCTAGTGGAAAGTTGTAAGATAAAAGCTACTCACGTTCCGCCTTAGCCTGAAGCAACGCTCAGACTAAAGGCCCCCAACTTTCGCAACCTGATCATGTACAGAATTTCCGCTGAATACTTCCCCATACCGCAAGGTAACTTTCTCCTGTTAATGGACTAGTTTCGCTGCAGGTAACCTGATGCTGAAGAAGCCCGAATACCACAAAGAATCTTAGCCAGACAGAAACAGTCCTTACAGAAGATCTAGCCGATCTATGTTCGTATTTTAAAAAGTGGCGACTGAAGCCTAGTACTACCAAAACAGTGCATTCCACCTAAACAAGAAGCAGACACGAGTTTTCTTTTATGGAACTGTACTAAGCCATAACAATTTTCTTCAGCAATCAGTCGTACATATTTTGTTTATTCAGATATAGATCTCGACTACGTGTGATCATTATCAATGCTTAAAAGGAACGGTTAAAACATTTCGACCTCCATGTTTTAACTGTTTATTTCAAGCATTGATAATGATCACACGTGGTCAGAATCTACATCTGAACAAAGAAAATATTTACGTCTGGTTGCTGGAAAAAAATTTTCTACAGATCAATACAACAGTCGTTGAACACAAGCGCCACAGTGGAATCAAGCCTGACAACAATTTTCCAAAATATCTTGGAATCACCCTAGACAGCCAAGGCCGCACACACGCACCAGAATAGAGGTTAGTGTGAGTCTGAGACTGACATTTTGTAGTTTTAGCATAAGTAAAACAATTTCAGCCGTAGGGCATAAAATAATTAGTATTATTGTTGTTGTGTTGTGGTCTTCAGTCCGGAGACTGGTTTGATGCAGCTCTCCACAATACCCTATCCTGAGCAAGCCTCTTCATCTCCACATAAGAACGGCAACCTACATCTGTCTGAATCTGCTTACTGTATCCATCTCTTGGTCTTCCTCTGCGATTTTTTCCCCACACACTTCCCTCCAACGCTAAATTCACAATTCCTTGATGTCTAAGAATATGTCCTACCAATCTATCCCTTCTTTTAGTCAAGATATGCCAGAAATTTCTTTTCTCCCCAATTCTGTTCAGTACCTCCTCATTAGTTACGCGATCCACCCACCTAATCTTCAGCATTCTTCTGTAGCACCATATTTCAAAAGCCTCAATCCTCTTCCTGTCCGCACTGTTTATCGTCCATGTTTCACTCCCATACAAGGCAACACTCCACACAAATGCCTTCAGAAAGGACTTCCTTAGGCTTAAATCTATATTCGAGGTTAACAAATTTCTCTTTTTCAAGAACGCTTTTCTACCCATTGCCATTCTGCATTTTATATCCTCTGTACTGCGACCATCATTTGTTATTTTACTGCCCAAGTAACAAAACTCATCTACCTCCTTTATTGCTTCGTTTCCCAATCTAATACCTTCAGCATCACCTGATTTTCTTACACTGCACTCCATTACCCTAGTTTTGCTCTTGTTAATGTTCATCTTATATGCACCTTTCAGCACACTGTCCATTCCGTTCAATTGCTCTTCCAGGTCCTTTGCTGTATCTGACAGGATTACTATGTCGTCGGCAAAACGCAATGTTTTTAATTCTTCACCCTGAACTTTAATTCCTTCTCCAAATTTCTCCTTGTTTTCTTTTATAGCTTGCTCAGTGTACAAATTGAATAACAATGGAGAAAGACTACAACCCTGTCTCACTCCCTTTCCAACCACTGTCTCATACATCTTACACACCAGGTGAAACAGGTTTGTCATGACTGGTTCTCCCAGAGACTTCAGTAGCTCTGAGGGAATATCATCTACTCCAGGGGCCTTGTTTCGACTTAGTTCTTTCAGGGCTCAGTCAAATTCTTCTCTCAGTACAGTATCTTCTATTTCATCTTCATCTACATCCTCTTCCCTTCCTACAATATTGTTTTGAAGTCCATTTCCTTTGTAGAGCCCCTCTATATACTCTTTCCACCTTTCAGCTTTCCCTTCTTTGCTGAGAACTGGTTTTCCATCAGTGTCCTTGATATTCATAGAGCTGTTTTTCTCCTCTCCAAATGTTTCTTTTATTTTCCTGTAGGCTGTATCTATTTTTCCCCTATTTATAATTCTTCTACATCCTGGCATTTGCCTTCTAGCCACTCCTGCTTAGCAATTTTGCACTTCCTGTCAATCTCATTTCTTAGTCGTCTGTACTCCATTTTGCCTGTTTCATTTACTGCATTTTTATATTTTCTCCTTTCATCGATTAATTTTAGTATCTCCTGTGATATCCAAGATTTTTTGTAGGTCTTGCCTTCCTACCTATTTTGTCCTCTGCTACCTTCACTATTTCATCTCTCAATTTTACCCATTCCTCCTCTACTGTATTATTTTCCCCTGTCTCTGTCAATTGTTGCCTGAAATTCTTAAGAACCTCAGGTTCCTTCAATATATCCACGTCCCATCTCCTTATTTTCCTACCATTTTGAAGTTTCTTTAGTTTCAGCCTACAGTTCATAACCAACACGTTATGGTCAGAGTCTATATCTGCCCCTGGGTATGTCTTACACTGTAAGACCTGGTTCCGAAATCTATGTCTTACCATTATAAAATCTATCTGGTATCTCCCGCTGTCTCCTGGTCTCTTCCACGTATACAACCTTCTTTTGTGATTCTTGAACCAGGTGTTTGTTATAACTAAATTATGTTCTGTGCAAAATTCTACCAGGCGGCTTCCTCTTTCATTCCTTTTGCCCAGACCATATTCACCTACTATCTTCCCTTCCCTTCCTTGTCCTACTACCGAATTCCAGTCCCCCATAACAATTAAGTTTTCCTCTCCCTCTCCTCATCATCGGCAGAGCTAGTTGGCATATAAACCTGTACTACTGTTGTCGGTGTTGGCTTTGTATCTATCTTGACAATGATAATGCGATCACTGTGCTGCTCATAGTAGTTTACCCGCATTCCTATTTTCTTATTCATTATCAATCCTACTCCTGTGATACCCCCAACTGATTTTGTATTTATAATCCTGTACTCACTTGACCAGAAATCCTGTTCATCCTGCCACCGAACTTCACTAATCCCCACTATATCTAACTTCAACCTATCCATTTCCCTTTTTAAATTTTCTAATTTTCCTACTCGATTAAGGGATCTCTCCGACCCGTAGAATGCCAGTATTGTCTTTCCTGATGATCACATCCTCCTGAGTAGTCCCCGCCCGGAGATCCGAATGGGGGACTATTTTACCTCCGGAATATTTTACCCGAGAGGATGCCATCATCATATGTTCATACAGTAGAGCTGCATGTCCTCGGGAAAGGTAACGGCTGTAGTTTCCCCTTGCTTTCAGCCGTTCGCAGTAGCTGTGTGGCAAAGCCACATTAGCTGATGTTACAAGGCCAGCTCAGTCAATCATCCAGACTGTTGCCCCTGTAACTACTGAAAAGGCTGCTGCCCCTCTTCAGGAACCATACGTTTGTCTGGCCTCTCCACAGATACCCCTCCGCTGTGGTTGCACCTACGGTACGGCTATCTGTATCGTTGAGGCACGCAAGCCACTCCACCTCGGCAATGTCTGTGGTTCATGGGAGTGGTAGTATTATTAATCTATATAAATGTGAATGTCTGTTCGGTGTACGTTTATCACGTCTGAACAAGACATAAAGACAAGTCATAAAGAGCTAAAAATGTGTACAATTACTAATGTCTACCCGGGGAAGGCTTTAGGCACGGTTTTATGGCGATCGGATGGCTATTTATCTATATATATTAATGTGAATGTTTGTTCGGTGTACGCTTATCACGTACGAACTACAAGACGCAAACACTTAAATATTTGCACAGTTACTAATTTATACCTGAAGGTTTTAGGCACGGTTTTATGGCGATCTGATAGATATTTAGTAATTAGAAAAATATAACGTAAAATGCGGAACAATAATTACTGTTTGAAAATTATATTAACTCTTTGAACATGGTTATATTGATTGCATTGTTGCTTGAGGGTTGATAATGATGAAAAGGTGGAGTATATTGCGATGGAAAGTTATCGGAACATACAAAATTGTACGTATGTGTGTGTTAATATTTCGTTCTGCAGCGAAAACTAAAGAACGCAAACGAATGGTCTGTGTGTAATTGTTGTCTGAAGTCTCCCGTTGCAAACCATAGCAGTTCCATGGCGAAAGCTATAAGGGGGTGGAAGATATGGTGGTTGAAAGTCGTCAAATTATTTTTAAAAAATTGACTGGAGGCCAGCGATGAAGTTTACCACTCTAGCAAGGAGGTTACATACAGCGAAACGTGATGCCACAGACCATATCTTTGGTCTATGCGTGCCACAATGTCTTCAGCTCTTTCTCTGTAAGGATAAGCATACGAATAAGGATATATAAGAATAAATAAATAAAGCAGTAAAAAAGAGATTTCTTTTAATATATCTGTTTTAAAAAAATCGATTTGACTTTTCGCGCCTTACATCAAGTGATCAATCTGTGATATATTATCACAATCATTATTGTTGAATTTCGTGATTGGATTCTTCGAAATGAGTGCATTTTAAGTGTGATTTGATCTCATAGCACATTACTGAAAGATAGCTTATCTATCATAATCTACCAACATGCGAGCGGAGCCGCGGGTTTAACCTAGTAATAATATAAAGCAAGATGACGAGTCAAATTGATAAAAAATATTCTCTGAGATGCAGGGAACTAAATTGTGCTCACAATACTGGTTATGATCCATTGGATCAGCCACAAATAGAGCACACAGAAAATGTTAGTTTAAGTTTTGTCAATCAGTCTTGAGAGGCAAATGATAATGTAGAAAACATTGTAGATGTAAATGTAGATTCTGGTTCTCCAAGTGGTTCTGGCAATGTAGATATTGTAACTAACCAAAACGTAGAACTAATTACCACACAAAATGTAGATGATGCCGCTCTTAACCACAATGAAGTGGAAAATCTGGATGCGAACGTCAGAGATAATGATCCTGACGCTGGCATTTCAGATGAGCAGGCAACAGTGATGAGTTAGGTGAACCATAGAACTGCCTCGGCAGACACTTTGTCAGTATAAACTAACGGGGAGAAAGATGAGGTAAATGAGGTAACGTTGACAGTGTTATTCCAATACATTAGTAAATTAGGAACAAAACTTGAAAATGAATTAGAACAAAACACAGCTGAACTCACGCACAAACAAGAAGAAAACGCACATAAACAAGACGAAAACATAAAAAGATTGGAACACAAACATGAAGAAAACATAAAAAGATTGAAAAAAAAAAACAAAGAAGCAAACATAAAAAGATTGGAAAACAAGTTAGTAGAGGTCTAAAACAGACCTCAGAAAGTATAAACGAAATAAATAATCAAATGGTTAATATGAATAAAGAAAATTGCCTGTTGGAGGTCGTCAAATAATCTCAAAATTCAGAATGCGTAATAATATACTCTAGTAATAATAATTTCGTTATTGAATGTTGCAGCAAATCACAACTAATGGGTCGCAACAACACTTTCGCAGTGAAAGTTAAAATTTTGAATAAAAAGAAAAGATATTAATTAACTTGAAACAGTCACTGTGGTAATTAATTAAGCTTGGCCCTATCTGACTTACCATTGACTACGACCTCCAACTAGCACCTCTTACGATTCACGAACAGCACAACGTCACTAATAAATGTGCCAGAATTCATGTAGTGGTGATGGCGTGTTCGTGTTATAATCAAAATTGTAATAGCAGATAGACTCTGATTGCAATGATAATAGCTCAGTACAGTGAAACTCCGTGGTGCAATGAGCTTCACAAATACTACAGTCAAAGTTCCCAATAATTTTGATAATATTCTTTAAAGCATTCAAGTTCCTTATAAAACTTTATGTGAACTATTTTTTTGGTAAATTGGTTCCAGGGCCTGGGTAGCGTACGCGTGTAACTGGCTGAGCAGAGTCTGGCATTTAACGTATTTCATAAAAAATTGACTACTGTTAGCCTGGTTACTTTCTACATAAATGAAACCAACTTTACTTTACTTGCAAACTCTGTTGCAAGTTAAAATCTTTTGCTTAATCATTGATTGCAAAACTTAGAACAGCGCTGCACTTTAATTACTAGTCTCTGTCTGTGCTGTAACACGTTTAGCAATTCTGTAACTCGTCTGCAATTTCTTTAAAACTGATCGTAATTGCTTTAAAACATGATTGAACTGGTTAGTCGATGTACAGGCTTGCCTAATCAACATAATCTAATAATGGTGAGAATGGGGTGACTACAACTACTTACAAAATTAAGACTGGTTTCAAAATAAGTTATATACAATTGAACCATAATTATGATTGGGTTGACACTACATATAGATGCATACAAAATAAAATGTTACAAATGTACTCATCTGCTTTCGTCGTCTTCGTCGTGAAGTCCAGATATGATTACAATAGATACTCTTACTGCTGGTTCAAAATATTTTTATCGACAACTCTTTGTTTAGCTCGTCTGGCTGAAATCTCCATGCATTGATATCACCTCGATACACCTAGTCTCCGTAATTACAACAACGATCACACTCGGAGACAATAGACTTGATAACCAAACAATTACTTATCTTGCACACATTAATAAACATTACTCTGATCACTTTCGAGTATAAATAAACTTATTTCGCACTTCCTTCAATACATTAAACAGTACGCCTCTAAGGCTTATTGCAATTGCATTAAACTCGCGCCACACTGCGCCTACCATGCCTCTGCACCATCAACAAAACATGTATGTGTTTGGCGAGTCCGCTCCGCGACTGCTCCAGCAGCGCGACACTCACAGCTACTACTTCTGTACCAAAGACAGTCTTTACAACAGGTTCAACATTTTCTCTGGCGCATTGCCAACATACAGCATAAGAATGTCCGTGCTTTCATGCGGGTTTACACATACAGTATATGTTTACACTAAATGATTCAATATAGAAAATGACGTTACATAAGAAATATATCTAGCATACAAGGAATGAAAATACGCGAAACGAACAAATTTAAGACAATATACACATTAAGTTAAATCAAACTGTAAGATACAGCGACAGATGTACTCTTACAGAACGATTGGAACAAAACACAGAAGCAAACATAAAAAGATTGGAAAACAAGTTAGTAGACGGTCTAAAACAGACCTCAGAAAGTTTAAACGAAAGAAATAACCAAATGGTTAATATGAATAGTAAGTTTGAGGTTTTGCAAAACAGGGCGGATGCCAATAACGTTTGATCAGCAGACCGTTGGCGAAAATTTGATCAGGAAATACTTGAATGGGACGAAAAATTTTAAAATAGAGAAATCTTATGACAATCACGAAGTTATTGTTCAAGTTAAAACAATTAACGAATGCGGGCAGGATCAAGAAATTACTACTAATGATCATACAGAATTATCTGCTTGCAAAGGCAATATAAATACGCTTCAGAGTAGATCGTGCGAAGATGAGCAAAACGTGACAGAACTACCTGAAAAGTGCTATGTTGCTAAAGATTTAAGTTCCACAGAAAGTGAATTGACGCAAAATTTTGAAACATGTGTGGCACAAGAAAGAAGGGAGGGGACTGTCAAAGACAGTGATTCTGTAAATCACACAAATACTTATAAAGCTAATCATTTTTCAAACCAAGGTAATGAACACCCAGATGCTTTTATTCAACCGTATAAGGACACTACACATAAACACTTGACAATGCAGCAAAGGAAAACTAGGGTATCTTATCAGAGAAAACATCCCAGTCAAATGAATTTTTGTACCTGGAATGATGTATCATTATTCAAGATGGAAGATGACAGTGTACTTAACAGAGTTAATTCAGTAAAACTAAATGAAACAAAAGCACTAAAAGAACATATTCAGGAGTGCAAGGATGTCAAGATATTGATAAGCATGACTTGACAGCCTGCTTCTGGAAGGTCATTTAGTAGAAAATTCTCATGAAAATTTTTCATTCGTCTGTGAAGGACAAAATTTTCAATTCAGGTTCTTTGAAAGAGGAAAAATCAAAGGAATGAATAAAACAGTGGACATCATAAAACATTATGTACGAAAGAAAATACCTCAGGGGGCGATAACGTCTTTACATCGCTAGGTAGCTGACGCCTACCAGGAACCCGAGTTAACTAGAAGCTTACTTCCTTTCTTTTCACGCTGTTAATTCTTTCTTCTTCATTATTCTGAAATATTATCTATCGTCTTTCAATTTCTTCCCTATCACACGAACTGGACAACAAAACAAATAGTCCGACAGTGACATAAAATCAAAAAGATAAAGATCAACCAAAAGTAGTAGTACATCAAAATATAAACACAGGCACAAACTTAAGATTAGTATACAAGTATAACACCTACACATAAATTAAAAGCCAATACAGAATAACAACAACGGACAGACACCAGGTACAAAGCGAAGGAACAAATGTTATTTGAAACTTTAGATGCAGTGAAGCTGAAGAAGAGGATGTTTCTGAACAAGGTAAGTGGATAAGCATATGAAGTATGATTGTAATAATTGTGGAGGTAGATGGTCTGCTCTATGTGTGAGATGTTAAGGAACGAGGGATCATTATGTGTAACAGAGTATGAGAAAATTTATAAGCCGACAGTTAGTCGGCAAGTTGACGTAAGAAAGGTAGTAGTAGCGGTAGTATAAGGATATACATAAGGCGATTGTAAGTCGGCCGATTACGTGAAGATAGTTGTGGAGTTTTGAAGTTTTATGGCGATGAAGGAGGTGCTGAGAATCTTTAGGCGATGGTAAGTCGGCCACACTTACGAGAAATATTAAGGCGACGAAAGCGTCTACCCTAAATCTATATCTATAAATGTGAATGTCTGTTCGGTGTTGGTTTATCACGTCTGAACCACAAGACATAAAGAGCTAAAAATGCGTACAGTTACTAAAGTCTACCCGGGGAAGGCTTTAGACACAGTTTTATGGATATCGGATAGCTATATTAGAAATTATATTTACTCTTTGAAAATGGTTTTATTGGTTGCATTGTTGTTTGAGGGCTGATAATGATAAAAGGGTGGACTATATTGGTATG
Source organism: Locusta migratoria (assembly GCA_026315105.1). Taxonomy (NCBI): domain Eukaryota; kingdom Metazoa; phylum Arthropoda; class Insecta; order Orthoptera; family Acrididae; genus Locusta; species Locusta migratoria. Next base: position 126,019,340 of record CM048749.1, read on the forward strand.
GAAAGTTATCGGTGTATATAAAATTCTACGTGTGTATATGTTAATATTTCGCTCTGCAGCGAAACATACAGAACGCAAACGAATGGTCTGTGTGTAACTGGTGTCCGAAGTCTCCCGTTGCGCACCATAGCAGTTCCATGCCGGTAGCTATAAGGGGATGGAAAATATGGTGGTTGAAAGTCGTCAAATTATAAAGAAATTCCAACTGAAGGCCAGCGATGACGTTTGCGACTCTATGGCAAGGAGGTTACATATAGTGAAACGTGATGCCACAGACCATATCTTTGGTCTATGCGTGCTACAATGTCTTCAGCTCTTTCTCTGTAAGGATAAGCATACGAATAAGGAAATATAAGAATAAATAAATAAATAAAGCAGTAAAAAAGAAATTTCTTTTAATACATCTCTTTAAAAAAAATCCATTTACAGCTCTCATGTTTTTCACATGGTCAATTATACGTCGCTTGCTGAAGGGTGGGCAAGCCAAAAAATCTCTACATTTACGCTCCAAACAATACTACAAATAACGCAGTTTACCAGAATGCCCTAAAATGAATTTGGACATTACTCTCACCATACATGTTGAGATACTGCAACACAGGCTATAAGGAATAAGGTATGTATTATTTATTGTAAATCATTAAGCACTTCATATAATTTTATTTTTTTATTTGAATGTTTATTAAAACTGTTTGTTTCTACAGAAGGTGTTGTATTTCATTTCGAAAAACCAGTCTGATAGCACACTACTGAAAGCTAGCTTATGTATCATAATCAACCAACACGCGAGCGGAGCCGCCGGTTTAAGCTAGTACGTAATAAAGTGGATACCTTTCCTTATCATTGAGCACTTAGTAGTAGGAAGGTTACCTCTGTTTTTAAGAACGACAAAGTATAGAAATATTTAAAGGTTCAGCAGATTAAATATGACGTTAAGTGAAGAACAGTAAATAATGTTTCAGTTATAGAGACAACAGATAAAACAGTGTATTACACATAATTTGTTTTTGTATTGCGTAAAGAAACAAGAAACCTAGGTGTCGAATAAAGCAACTGGCTGTCCATTTTCTGTATATGTACTGGGTATTATTGATTTTTGATTTTAACTTAAAAAGACGTTCGCATTTTCGCAATGTGGAATGAAACGTATTTGTTATGCCTGTATGAGATCATAGAACCACAACATAAGTCAAGTAAACGCGATGTGAATTGAGGCTATCAGCGCTATAGTGACCTAATCCACAGCACACTAGTTTGTGGGAATGGCCACAGGAAGATACTGACGTTTTCAGATTTGATGTGTAAGGCAGTGATTGTGGCGTATGGCAATGATTGTTGTATACATAACATAGTATGGAGTCCGGTAATCGGCTATACCTAGAGTTAACCGTAGTAACGTTTTTACACCATTTATTGAGTGGGTTAGGCCACTATTGTTTCGCCGCACTTGACTGTAATACACAAAACATGTGGGATAGGCCGTTATTGCTTTACACACGTTATTCAAATATTGGACTAGATACACATGAGGTATTAATGTTCAATATTCATATCATCATTTACAGGGATAGTGTCACCACAAGGCTGTGCAATGTCTTCAAGTTATGTTAATAACCATGGTACACTGGGGGTACAAATTGCAGCACGCTCATTAAATCGGTCTTTTTCAACGCGCTAATAGCGCCTCCCCTGGGATACAGCACGTCCAGAGTCTCAGTTATTATCGACTCTCATTTAGCAAAATTCACGTCGGCAAACGGGATCATTGGAGTATTTATAAAATGATATGGGGTCAGGATGCTTTATACTGAAGCCACTGAATATTGAACCATTGCACTCTGGTATTTTGTGTCGACACTTTACGGTTATGTATATTTCTCTCTAAACGTACTGTCATCGGTCCTTGTCATCGATATAGCGGTGAAGGGTTGTTTTCGTGCAGTGATAATGACATTCATCCAGTCATATGGCGTGTATATGTTTGGGTGAAATTTCCTATTCACATGTTAGGTATGAGTGCCCACTGACTAGGAATTTATGGTGGATTACGTCTGGTGTGAAGTCTTCATGCAGAGCCATGCATTGGACACAGTAAGGCCATTTTTATATTCCGATTTTGTTCAAAATGTTCAAATGTTTGTATAGTCTATGGGACTTAACTACGGGGTCATCAGTCCCTAAACTTACAAACTACTTATGAACTACTTACTAACTAGGACGGCACAAATATCCATGCCCGAGGGGGGATTCGAACCCCCGACCGTAGTGGCCGTGCAGACCGTGACTGGAGCGCCTTAGTCCCCTCGGCCACCGCGGCTGGCTATTCCGATTTTGCCAGCCACATTGATCTGAGTACATAATCAGTCGCTTTGTTTGGACGTTATGTTTAATGCAATGCATGAGACACGATCCAATTTCTTGTGGTCCTCGGGATGCTTCGCCCTCACTCCATACATACATAGTAGCTTTCTTGGTGCATAGGTCGCGTATTCCAAGGCAGTACGTCCACAGTAACAGATACCAGTTGTAAGTACCGATGTCGGTAAAGTCTTCATCAGCTCAAAAGCAATCACGGTCGTCTCGTTGTCCTGACGCCTCCCTTCTGCTGCATCGCGATTCATACCCGTCCGCGCGGTCTCTGCCTTTCGTCGATGCAACTCTCTTTCACGTTCCCATTTACCCTTCTCTTCCGTGGTATCGCCTGCAACATGTTTGATGTTATAGAAGTCACATTTACTGCACGAATCACTTACAGGGGGATGAAAGGACAGATTAAATTTTGTATTAAATATCTGACCAAATACGTAGTATAAGACCGGATCATCATGCTCGGCTTTATATAAATCGTATAACTTCCCCATACTCAGGTCTGGTGACAAATACTTCCGATCCACTGTTTCATTTATTCGTACATAATGGCTCCGATATGCAGGGAACACTGCGCAATAGTGGCCTGTGTGGCATAGGCCACTATTGCGCCCCGTTTTGTATGGCACTGCATGCTGCAGAAACAACATCTGACACTGCCACATCGTCCGTGGTGCCCGAATACAAGTCTGGCAATTGTAGGACGTAATGGTAGTGCGTAAAGTGATGTTCTGTGTGAATATCTTTTTTTTTTTTTTTTTTTTTCAAAAAATGTGGGTTAGGCCACTATTGCGCTGATAGCCTCAATTATTCTTGCGCACAGGACGCTAATATATTGCAGTAGGTTGGGCCGCAGCGCCAGCTGTCGCTGTAAACATGGAAGGTGGAAGGGGTACACCAGGTGCTGCCTGCGCACGCCTGTAGGCAATTATGTCAAGGCCTGGAGGGCACTGACCGAAACAGAAACACTAACATATACTACTAAGGCATGCAGGGCAGTGACCCAAAACAAAAACAAAAACACATACATGTAAACAATCATAAATGACCCGTCAAATGAGACAGCATTTGTCACTTATTGTATACATATAGTGTACTTCATTCATGAGTCATTATTTAGCACGTATTATTAATTTTAGCACTTCATTTACAAGTCGACACTTATGCTAACAAGGGGAGGCCGCCAATTGTGAAATTCAGATTCGATTCATATTGCGCATAATGAAAACTAATGGCCAGAAGTGTAATTTGTCGAGAAAATCGACAGTTAAAAAAAGCCGTTGCGGTGCAATACTCCCTACGATCTTTACGATTAGCAATATTGTACAGAGGCGTGGCGTAGCGGTAAGGGCTCGAGTTGGTAATCCGAAAGTCGCCGGATCGAATCTCGCGGCATGCAATGTTTATTTTATTATTTGTTTTTTTGTAATTCAAATGTACACACACACACACATAATCAATAACAATGTTCGAAGTCGCCAGTTTTTCCACGACAAACGACTTTCAAACAACTTATTAAATGCAACTGGCGGCTTCGAACATCATTATGTTTTCGGCAAACAAAGTTGTATTTCACAAATATTATTAATTGTCTTCATAATGTTTACCACGTATACTTAACGGAAGAAGTATAAACGATATTCCGAAACGAAACGTAAAGTGTAAGTCAAACCTGACGAACGATAGAACAATTTTTCAGAATGTCAATCAGGTGTGTTTCCCAACAGATAATTTAAAAATCAATTGTTCTTGTAAAAACGCATCGTTTATCAGATTTGCTCGATGTCGTGCTGTTTTCTGCTTTCCATATTTCTATGATAACTATCCTTCTGGTTCGTGCTATATACAATTACAATATATATATATATATATATATATGTATATATATATATATATATATATATATATATATATATATATATATATATATATATATATATATATATCAAATAAAAAACAGTTGAATTCCGCGAGATTCGATCCGGCGACCTTCGGATTACCAACCCGAGCGTTTACCGCTACGCCACGTCTATGTACAATACTACTCGTAGATATCGTAGAGTATTTCACGCAACGGCTTTTTTTAATTGTCGATTTTCTCGACAACGGCTGAGAAGTGCATCTTGTTGCTTTGCCAAATTACACCTCTGGCCATGAGCTTTCATTATGCGCAGTATGAATCGAATCTGAATTTCACAATTGGCGGCCTCCCCTTGTAAGACAACATACGTTGACTTATTATGTACTCCTATGTTTTATGTATCTAAACTAAATTGACATTCTTTTGCATTATTGTGTGTTATAGATTTCACTTATGTATTTAATGGTAATTTTTGTATTTATGTACGATGATAAAATTTGGTAGTAATTAATTTCATGTATTATATGTAACGCAACATTTCTTATGCTGTGAAATGGTAAACAGATTAGAACTGTCCAAACACATGATTAGTGCAACGTCAGTGTTGTGCAGCGAGTGTTTGTTAAACGAATGGCAAAGGAAGCCAAGTGATGGTGAAAATTCTCTTATTTAAAAGAAGTGATTTAGGGTATTCACTAAAATTTGAACTGCCTAGTGCTGAGTGTGTAGTGGTTTAATAAGTGTTGTGGACGGCAAGGTGCTGAATTTTAATAGTTTATACCAGTGTGGACGGCAAAACGCCGATGTCTAGTAGTTTATCCCAGTGTGGACAGCAATGTGCTGTATTAAGTGCATTCATATAGGGTATATGAAAAGTTTTATTTGGACAACGTATCGTCGAGCTAAAGCATTTGAGAGTCATGTGACTTTGGTGATAATCATCTTTGTAATAACATGTTAATGTGTCAAACTAGCCAACAGACAGTAATGTGCTGACGGTTATGTTTATGTGTATGTAGATACATGAATTATGCTTATAAGTATGTTGAAACTTGTGTACTTATGTATGTAGAATATGTTTCTATGTACTGACATAACCATTAATTATTTCTTTTCGGGATAATATTTAGTAATGTTAACAACTAAACAGATTGAACTTTTCATAATATTTTGCAGATGTAAAAACAAGTTAAATTCACAGATTAAAAGGACATAGCGAAGCATTTGAGGGATTTAAAAATACTATAAATTTGAGATCAAAATTTTTGGTTTTTCCAAGTTGTTAGTTGTCTTAGAGAACCTCCAATTTTGGAAAAAGATAGAAGGAAAGTGATGTGTAATATTTCTGACTTATAGCCATCATATTTAGATCGAAGTATTGCTTCACTGCAGCCGGTTAGGACCAGTAGGCGACAGATGGTAAAAGCTGGTGAGAACCACGACAGGTGGTACAATAGGTCGGGTTCTCATGGGAAAGATCACTGGCAAATTTCCCCGAATTCTAGGGAAGTCCCCGAGCGGCAGGCACTGGACGCCGATTGGCTGTAGCACTGGCGGTCACGCGTCAAAACGTATTCATATTTTTATAAATATTTAACAAACTTATAATATATTCAATGTCAAACTCAGTTCATAAAAACCCCTCAAAGCTAAGCTATGACCTATGTAGGTAAAACATATTAAACATTACTAAAAAGATAAACAAAACAATTAATATAAGACGGACGATGCACGGCGGCCATGTTTACCCGCCAAATCGCGGAACGAGGGCAGCCTTGCATCGAGTCGCCACAGCTCAGTTCCGAACACGCACTCGGAAGAGTAACATGTGACTTCAGTACGCGCACTCAGTGGAGTAACATGCATATGTAGGCGGCCATAAGACACTGTTTAACTATCTTAGAGCAAGAGAAAAGACTACATTTAATTTCATTTAAAACAATTTGTGTCAAGTTGTTATTATGCAGTTTACTGCTGACTTTAATAAAATCAGTTGGCATCCCAATTCCCGAGGATTTCAGTTTTATTCAGTAACTAGATCAGTTCCTACCAACAGTTTAGCAATTTCAGCCTCATTCAAGAACTCCGACCTGCGTGCTAACATCTGCATGGGGACATCTATAGAAGACGTCAGGTTGGTGAACTTTCAGAGTTTCTACTCTCCACACAGTGCAGTGGGGAGTTAGTACAACCCTCGCGTACACTGTCATTGCGGTACAAACGCAAACTGTTGTACGTCATCCATGGCAACATGGAGAAGGAAAGAAAATGATATAGGATCGGTTAACATACCCCCTGTAGACATTTTTTTTTTTTTCGTTGTAAAATCAAAACAACAGTCGTTGAACACAAGCGCCACAATTGAATCAAGCCTGACAACAATTTTCCAAAATATCTTGGAATCACCCTAAACAGCACTTTTTCATTCAAAAACACCTTGAAAGTACAGCAGTCAAGATTAGGACACGAAATAATATCATCCAATAATTATGCGGCACAGCATGGGGAGCTTCGATGGATACCCTGCGAATATCGTTTTTTTCAGCTGCTAAATACTGTGCTCCAGTGTAGATAAATAGCTGCCATACCAATCTGATACATATTCAGCTGAATAGTACTGTGTGCCTATATCTGGTACCATCGCATCAACACCTACAAACTGATTAATTTTGACAACATTGTCAGAGGAGGAAACAGCGATCTATTTGGCATGATCAATATACAAAAAACAGTCTTGATCGCAGGAATTAACAGTTTCAATTAACCGGTTTCGACCTGATGTAGGTCATCTTCGGAATTACAAGTAGACCATGTGGCCAGTGCTGCACTCGGCTGGGCTGGGCTGTCCTGGGCTGTTCTGCTGCCAGCAGGTAACTGGCACTGGCCAAATGGGCTACTTGTAATTCCGAAGATGACCTACATCAGGTCGAAACCGGTTAATTGAAACTGTTAATTTCTGCCATCAAGACTGTTTTTTGTATATTGAACCTACATACTGGCTTCCGTTGCTATGTAATATATATTCACCCGATATCAGCAGAACATCGGCACTGTTTCGAGAATTCCATAAGATTCAGGAGAACGTAAACTTGCCTATTCATGACGATATGCCAGCTCTGCGTCGAAATAGACTCCGTTCAAGAAATCCATCATTGAAGAAAGCTGAACAGTTAGCATTTGACAACATAAAAATGAGAGATTTGTGGGAGCAGAAATGTCAAACCACTGAAAACTTCGAGGAACGAAACTGGTTTTAGACTACAATCACAACACTACCAGCGCAGAACTAGAAAGGAACCTACGGGACACGGTCGCTGCATAAAAGGGGTTTTGGGAAGTCTTCCGCATGACTGTGGAGCCTCGAAACAGACGATCAGGCACATCAGGGAAGACTGCCCTTTGAGAGCCTTCCAAGGGACCTGGAGTGATTTCATGAGGGCTGACCCTGCAGACCTTACCTGGATTAGAAACATAGATATTAAAATTTAGATATTTGTACTTGTGTATGTATTATCTCCAACCTAACCTGTATTATCTGTTTTTATGTTAACTCTGCATATAAGCCTTACGAAAAACAAAATAAATAATCACAAATATAAGGTATGGAAATATTTAATTAGTTTAGCTGCGCAACTTTCAAGGTGCTTCCTTTATAGCTCTTTGTGTCACCCAACATCAGCGCAAAAAAGAAAGACATCGTCGCCCAGAGTTCTGTCGTTCTACGCTGAGGTGAAAGAAACTTGTGCTAGCGTTATTCACAGATACAGATGACGGTTCTGCCACTTAAAGAAGGTATAAAAAGGTGAATCAGTCGTAGAGTTGTCATTTATACTCCAGTGATTCCTGTGAAAAGGATTCCGACGTGGGCATGTTACCACGACGGTAATTAACAGACTGGTAGTTGGAGGCAGACGCATGGGAAATATTTAGGGAAGCTAATATTCCGAGATTCACAGTTTTAAGAGTATGCCAAGAACAAAACTTCAGGCATTAACCCTCACCACGGACAAATGACAGATAACAGACAAGACCTATAGCATTATTTAAATGCAGTTACAATCCCATTTTCTGAGCTAAACCTACTAAATTGAAACTTCAATGTCCACCATACATACTTGAGTTTACAGTGGATCGTGTAGTATCAGAAGTAAATATGCGATATGAAAGAGCCTATCAATTGGTAGGAACATAAATTACGAATTATTGTATTATAAAGCTGCAAATATAGATGATCACATAGATGACCAAATAAACGGCATGAATTTCTGCTTAAATACCAAGGTAAGGTTATATAACGTAAATATGATCATATGTGAGCATGTAAGCATTTAGTAATAATCAACTTCAGATTAACGAATTAAGTCGTTAATACCAAATCCACTGTTTAGATAAATTTAGAGCATGCATTATTCTTTCCAATTAATCTTATTTCGAAACTGGTATTGAAACAGAGGATGACACTCTGTAAAAGCTGAATGTCTTTTTCCAAAGCTGTTTCACAGAGAAATATTGCACTGTAGTTCCTTCTCTAGATTGTCGCACATATGACAAAATGGCAGATATCGAAATAATTGAGAGGGGGTTAAAAAAACACTTAAAATCGCTCAAAATTGAAAAGGCCGCAGGACCTGATGGGATACCAGTTCATTTTTACACAGAGTAAGCGAAGTAAGTTGCCCCCCATCTTGCAGTGGTGTACCGTAGGTATCTAGAAGAACGCAGAGTTCCAAAAGATTGGAAAATAGCGCACGTCATCCCCGTTTTCAAGAAGGGACGTTGAAGAGATGTGCAGAACTATAGGCCTATATCTCTAACGTCAGTCAGTTGTAGAATTATGGAACATGTGTTATGTTCAAGTATAATGACTTTTCTGGGGACTAGAAATCTGCTCTGTAGGAATCAGCATGGGTTTCGAAAAAGGCGATCGTGTGAAACCAGCACGCGCTATTCGTCAAGGATACTAAGAGGGCCATAGACACGGGTTCTCAGGTAGATACCGTGTTCTTGCCTTCCGCAAGGCATTTGATACAGTTCCCTACAGTACAAAGTGAGAGCATATGGCTATCAAACCAATTTTGTGATTGGATTGAGGAGTTCCTAGATAACTGAATGCAGCATGTCATTCTCAATCGAGAGAAGTCTTCCGAAAAGTGAGAGTGATGTCAGGTGTGTCACAGGAGAGTGTCATTGGTCCATTGTTATTCACAATATATATATAAATGGCCTTGTGGATAACATCGGAAGTTCACTTAGGCTTTTTGCGGATGATACTTGTGACATTACAGATACAGGGGAAAGCTGATTGTTTCCATGTGAAAGGAGGGTTTTGTCAGGCTTTTCGGTTTCCCAGCCGGCCGGCTAACAGTGAATGGAATACAGGTCGTCCAGCCGCGGAGGCCGAGTGGTCGGCGGCACGCCAGTCACAGTTTGTACGGCCACTACGGTCGGCAGTTCGAATCCCCACTCGGGCATGGATGTTTGTGTCGTCTTTAGTATAAGGTAGTTGATAACTAATTTGTAAGTTTAGGGACTGATGACCCCGCTGGCAAGTCCCTTAACCTTAACAAACATTTGAACATTTGTATATAGGTCGTTACGGAGACCCTACCCTAATCTGCTCGAAAACAGGAAACGGTGGTCTTGGATGAGCAAAGGCAGCTATTCCAGATTGCAACTGAAATACAATATAGCCGCACACATTGTTCTAAAAATCCGTATAAAATCAGGGTATGATCATAGGGCAAAAATAATTATATGAATAGATTCAGGAGACTTGGGAGAATCAAACGCTGTAATTACAATTTCAATATCTCTTACAGATAAAAAGCCGATAAATTTCAGTACTATAATAATGATATTATAAGACTTATATTTACAGTTATTGATACTTAGTGTTTATCAGTAACAGTTTAAGAAGCAAATGGGCAGCATTTCACCACGCTACAATAAAAGACGCACTACATTATTATTGTATTCTTTCAATGAACTTTGTTTTACTCTCTTGTTCTGCTTTTCGTTGAGATAGTAATATTCTTGTGTCAGAACAGACATTCCACCACATAAACACAAAACATGAACCCAGCAAAGTGCATTACATTTATATATGTATTTCATTATATTTAATATTATTCTTAGTAACGTTCGTTTTATCTGCCACTTAAATATCTCAGGACCAACTAAAACAGTAAATATGCAGCAGGTAATATATACATAAACAATTATATGTATTTTTGGACAAGAACTGCGTATATTTGCATAAAAAGCCATGACAAATTAAATATTAATTGACGACGGCAGTATATTTGAACAGTGAGACGCAACGCTTAATAGCTACGTGAGCAAAGAGTTTCAGTCTCAACCGATTTTAATATTGTTAAACATGTATTTGTTTGTTAAATGTAAACAACATTTGTAGGGAGGTAGTCAAAGCATTTAATTCTGTCATATTGAAATGTATAATATTTTGGAAGGGTAATTGTATTCTAAAGATGAGGCGTTAGGATGCGCAGAAGGATACAATTTTGGGAGCAGGTAGAGCACGCTTTCGAACGCTTGGGAGGGACTCGTAACTTGGACGTGGTGGTGAAAGGTTGTGACGCTGGGCGGTCTGAAGTCGCGTTACGAACTTGTGATTTGAAGAGATAGGCATGAGTCGACTTAGAAAATCCAGAGGACTGTAACTGCAGATCTTAGTCTCTGGTTGAAAAGCGGTAATCTATGGACGGTAGTAGGACTGTGGAACTGTGATAATTCAGCAATCGTGTACTCGTGTGATGACAAACTGTTTTTATAACAAATACTGTAATTTATCGCGGATTAATTTGAAACTGCAATGTTCGATGGACTTCATTAATTTTCTTGTGATAATTTGGAACTTTTACTCTCGAGTGTGTGTGATACTTATTGTGCCTCTCATGAACAATAGTTGGAGAAATATTCAGTTATTTACCGATGTATAAAGTAGGAGCACCCCCGCTTTTTCATGTCCAAAAAGAGTAGTAAACTCCATTTATAAAAATTACTTTTTGAATGACTCTCTTCTAAATATTGTCTTATAATCAATTTTGTTCATTATTCAGAGCTTTAATTTATGTTCGTTCAAAAATATTTTTCGCGTCATCATCTGCATTATGCGATAAAGTAGTTCCAGTCGCTGAAATATGCGTTATACCTAAGTAAATACTCCGATGTGACTATCAATTTAGTATCAAAGGCAATATTTACAGAGGCTTTTAAGCTAAAAATCCTAGTTTTGGACACAAAGAATCCCCCTCCCCCTCCGGCTTCAACCAGTGCCTGTTCTCAGCATAGGTAACGTCACCTCCCCTTATTCTAACCTCCTTGTTAACAACAATTTTTGATGTTAATATCGTTGTTCTTTACAGTCTGAAAAGTCGAACGTTATCCTTTTTCTTTTATGAAATCAATAAAGTTTTCTAAATATAGAAACGGTCGTCGACTTTAATTAACACGTCACTTTCCACTTCTTTCACCTCTGGCAGTACTGCTCATGTGAAAAATACCGAGTAGCACCGTGGTTCGGGACCCATATTAAACTGTAGGTCCCCCTATAACTGGCTGGGGAAGTCAGTTCGAAAGTCGGAGGAAGCCAACGGCATACCACCTCCAAACAGGACCACGCCTAGTAAAGCACTGTGGTGTTCAAACCAATCTTCGGATTGTTGACTGCTTTACCTTACCTTAAATACAATAAAAATAATGCAGCGTTAAATGGAAAATAACTTTTAGAATGTCATTTGCTGATTTAATGTATGTTGCAGGCCAACCTGCAAAGAAGTTGTTAAGATTAATGACAGCAGATTTGTATCAATATAGTTATATGATAATTATGCGTGCGCCGCGCGGGAGTAGCCGAGCAGTCTGGAGCGCCACTTTACCATATCGCGCGGCCTCCCGCGTCGGAGGCTCGAATCCTCCCTCGGGCATGGATGTGTGTGTTGTTCTTAGGTTAGTTTAACTTAGTTTAAGTAGTTTGTAAGTTTACGGACTGACGACCAACATAGTTTGGACCCATAAGAATAACAAACATTTGAACTTTTTTATATATAATTATGCACACACACACAAGATGTAATAACGTGGGTTAACGAATAAGAGTTGACTCTGACAAGTAAGCAATGGGTTTAGTCTTCAAAATGATACCAGAAATGTAATAAATTTAACCATTTTATTAAGAAAATTTCCGCGTCAGAGTTGTTCACTGTTCATTTGAAGAAAATACTGGGCAGTTCCAGCGAATATTTTAGCTACACACATGACTTCAAATGAATCCCATCGAACCTTTATGAGGCATAATCGAGAGATCCGTTCGTGCGTAACATACTACAACAGCAGCATTCTCGCAATGATGACGACTAGCGCGGCAACTCGACTCCGTGTCTCTGCGCATGACTCTCAATCCATGGTAAGTGGAGTTGCTGCACATCACCGCACAGAAGGACATCCTACACAGATATTAGCAGGCGTACCATGACTTCTGTCACCTCAGTGTAATGTCCGCCAAGTCGCTTGAACAGTGTCGTGGATAAGCATAAGTCTTGCGTGGAGATCATCTTCAGTCGCGAGAGCCGTTTCACACACAACACTTTTCGCATGGCGAGATCAGGTAGGCGTGCTGTCACGAAACACCTTTTCCCATCCATTCTGCAGGGATTATCTGATCCCTGTTTCCCCGAAGTCTGCAAGCTGGAAGTGGAATGTGTTCCTGGAACCTCGGTACAGCAGTACCCTACATGTATTCGGCCTTCAGCGGCATCAGAACGTTTTCCACTGATTAACTTTCGACTCAGTCATTTCCAAACCACTGTTCCTTTCTGTCTCATTCATTTACCCTTCTCCATCATCCCTGAGAGAGTGTAATGAGTCACGGAAGCGCCCCGTATAGAAAATTGACAATTGACAATTGAATTGAGACAACGACATTACGGCAACTGAGATAGTGGTAATAACAGAAAGTTGCTGCAGGGGGTTGGTGTCGGCTTGTGTTACTCTAAGAAACGAATTAAACAAGCAGATGGGTTCAGATAGTGAAGTGAGTAGTATAACGTTTACTAGCTTATTAAGTAATTAAATTTCATTCATTCTAGCGATACTCGTCTTTTCAACATTGTGATGTATTGGGGTTCTGTTCGCTGCAAAATTATTCACCTGGGGCGTCGTGGTAGAAATAAATACTCGTAGGAACAATTTTTCACTTATTATTTAATTTCCAATCAAACTGTTTCTGATTCCACCATAACATTCCAACTTCATAACCACAACAACACAGACTGACAGATTCCAAAGTGCTTTAACACCGCCTAAACTCGAACTCCAACCCCCCACGCAAGGCGGAGAGGCAAATATATAACATTGATAATAATGACATTACATTACGCATTGTTCATAACAATAGAATATACAAATTTACAATTACCATACACTCAAGTAAAACATTTCACGTACACAAAAATAATCACAATATAAAATGAAAACTATACATACAATAATTTTAGATGGCACATATCTTTTTAAGACAAAATCGCGGTACTTTTTGTTTGACAACAAACAGCAATGTTAAATGTCAATTAATTTGTTAATGAGTACATCATACATGTTCCTAACATATATTGAACTATCAAATACCTTGGCAATTCTCAAAATAAGTTCAAAATCTCACGTCAGTCAATATATACAGAGAATTACAATAGTGAAATTTCGACTATAACATTAATTAACACAATTAGCTGGTCAACACAACTTGTTTATGAGCCTAACATATCTACAATTCTATTTATTTTCATGTCTTTTCTTTCTAATTCTTGAAATAATGTACAATAACAAAACTATTGTTTATAGAACTGTCTGGAAACCTCATATGAGAATCTCTTAATTAATGAAATCTATCGCTTGTTAACTAATCACAGTATCACCGAGACACTGTCCTACATGATTCCTAGGCTGGCTATTTCGTTTGTAACTAACTTCACACGCAACATATATCACTATTAAACCACACGATTCCGGGTCCGACGCAGACGGTATCGTACGATAACATTGAGATGAGAGGGCCAGCAGTATCATCACAGTAGGTAATGTAATGCAAGAACAACGTGACTTACCCGAAGCTATGACAAGGAGAGCCATAAGAACGTTGGAAGCGGGACAGACGCAGAGGGAGGTGGCTGAAACTACGCCGGCCGCGGTGGCCGAGATGACTGAGGCGCTCCAGTCACGGTCAGCACGGCCACTACGGTCGGGGGTTCGAATCCCCCCCTCGGGCATGGATATTTGTGCCGTCCTAGTTTGTAAGTAGTTCATAAGTAGTTTGTAAGTTTAGGGACTGATGACCACGTAGTTAAGTCCCATAAGCTTAACAAACATTTGAACATTTGCTGCAACTACTGGAGTGTCCTAATAATTTGCAGGACCTGGAGGCGATTTCGGACAACAGGGTTAAAAGAAAGCAAGGCCAAGGTCGTCCAAGGGTAACATCAGCAAGAGATGACCGTTATCTGTGGTTAACATCCCGTCGAGGCAGAAGGCGTAATGCAACAACTCTTCAGGCATCAACAGAACTTGCAATATCAACATAAACAGTCCGAAATCGCTTCCGGAAAATTCGATTCTATACTCTGAGACGTATGGTGTGTGTCCCATTAGAACCACGACATTGTTTATCCAGCAGAAACTGCGCTGAGGAACATCAGGAGTGGAGACGTAACGAATTGCGCTGTGTTCTGTTCACAGATGAGTCAAGATTTTGTGTTTAGCCGGACAATCGTCGTTGCCTCATCTGGAGAGAACGTGGGACTCGCAACAATCCTGCTTATGTGCAGGAAACATCACCATATATTCGTGGTGGACGAATGGTGTGGGCAGGACTCAGTATTTGCGGATGTTCATACCTCTATGTTGTTCAGAATGGCGCTTTGACTGCGCAGAGCTAGAAAGACGAGGCCCTTCGACCATTTGTTGAGCCCTACGTTGGTGCCATAGGAGATGTGTTCCTTCTAGTGACGACAACGCTTGTCCCCACAGAGCTGCACGGCTGGACAACATGCTTGAAGCTTAGGGAATTGAACGAATGGAGTTTGTTCACCGGACTTAACCCGATTGAGCAGATTACGAAAGGATATGTGGTTGTACAAGGAGAAAGAATTGACATTGCCGACGATATTGCAGTGGTAGCGGACAATGAAGACGAGTTAACGTACATACTAAGTGAAATGAAATCAACGCTTAGCAAGCAAGGAATGGAGATCAATCGAAGCAAAACTAAAATTTTAACTGTAAACAAGTACGGAACCCATGCAAGTATTATTTTCGTTGGTGCAACCCTTGAGAACCTCAATGAATTTAAATACTTGGGTAGCAAGATCACTTGTCTGGGGTGTTCTTGGCAGACGTATTGCAGCCAGGCCAGAATCTCCCACGACGATTGCAGAGTAGGATATCGCACTCGTGGAATATTGGCCAAATATCCCTCAAGAGCTGATTGATAACCTCAGACCGTCCATACCGCGCAGATGTGCAACTGTACTGGCCGTTCGAGGTGATCACGCACCATATTAGAGAGCAACGAGAATGACTTATTCATTATTATGGTAGCCCCATGGTGCAAGTAAGTGTCATGTAAACCTCAAGTAAAGTGTTTCTTCTCGAAAATCGCTATTTGGAACAAAGATCAAATATTTGTAATGAGGAACAACAGTAAAGTCTTTGCTGATTGTATTACTTTCAGCAATTTCATTCTCAGCTTTCTAATCAAACAGAAGTTACCAAATCGATGTTACTCATTCCTGAGACAGTGCTGTCTCACTGGTAACACCGAGTATTACGTAACGTACAATTATACGAACAAGGAAGTTACATGATGTGTTATAAATAAGTAATTCCTACAATGTGTTACAACGATAAGAGTAAAAAAATATTTTCATTGGGGGAGTTACGAATGTAATATTTAGTAGTTCAAAATCTGATTCTAGTGGGTAAAATATTACTTCTGACTGTTGATGTATTATTATTTACATCCAGTTATTATCAGGACGATTTATGTGATTTTCTGAAATGTGCTGTTGCCTTGAAACGAGTTACAGGGAGTTGTAATACCAAAACATAGTAAGATGGTGTCTATCACGTGGAAGTAACAAGTGAACGTTTTTTACACATCACTTCCCAGGTCTCCCCTGATTGTCTGATGTCACAGTGAATTTTATTGGTGGGAAAGAAATTTTTGCATGGGCTATAAGAACTCCTATAACTATGAAACATTCTGTGTTCTGAGATTACCTTTCCTCTCGTGAGAGATCATTGTCTGTCACGCATTAAAATCTCCAAGTAGGTTAGAATAAAGGGGAGATATTATACCGAGGAAAACGCCAATTGAGGCCATTCCCCCATCTTAAGAGGTTTCGTAGAATGCTATTTCTCCATTAAAACTCTTAGTGTTAATGCTCTGACTTCATAATCAGTATGTACTTTCAAAGAATATATTTTCGTACATAAATGCTCATCATGAGATTTTTGGAAACTTAATTTTAACGCTAATTTTCACTCTCTGAACATGATGTACATTACTGTATGGTACCGGACGTTTTATTCTTGTTTTAAGAGCCATCAAACACCAGCCCTACAATACGAGTACTTCACGAAGGCTCACCAATATGGTGGAGGTTGGCTTCAGTATTTCAGCGTTAGGATGTCTTCTTAATGATCTCTATACTTTCTAGATGTTTAACTTCGACTGTCTGAGCGTGCTAGTTGTGGAGTTGCACAAGTATAAAGTGCGCGCCACGTACTTTCGCCGTGCGCCGCCCCGCGGCGTTCTTACGACGTCAGCCACGCGCGCCCCCTGCTGCAACTCCGCTCGTGGCCACCACTGAACTGCATCGTCACTTGAGAATCAGATAGGCACCAGTTAACACTTGGGAATCAGATAGGCACCAGTTAACACTTGACTATCGGATAGGCACTAGGAATCATCAGTAGGCAGGCCTCTATCTAAACTATGTATCAGCATTTGTGCAGTCTTGAACTTTGTAAAAGATAAGTATTATCTTATTTCTACGAAATATACAACTTGTTCTAATTTACTCTAGTGCTTCTAGTTTCTGCTGTCCCACTGGTTGGCCACCTCTGTACCTGCACACGCGCGCATCCTTTATTCCTGTGTCGGTCTCTTTCTAGTCGGCCACCGACACCTACAACAACCGGCGGAAACGAGACAAAAAAGTAGCGACGAGGATGGGATACAAAACTAGTCACAGAAATTCATATTAAGTTCCTTGGCAAATTACAACATGGCTGCTACGAAATATTATAATACGATAAGAAAATAAGTTTCGATTCCGCATGCATGCAGACACGCTGCAGGTCTATGCCCAGAGACCAGAGTTATACATCAAGGTTGTATAGAGAACATTAGAGGTATGAGAAAGGAAAAGAGCACTACAGACTTTTGCTGTACTTTGATTTGAAGACAGTGGGTCTGATGATGATCCACAACATCGAAATATGTTGCTAATAAATATTTTTAAATACTTAAATCATATTTGTAACTGATAGCGGAAATTTGAAGCAACCTTTTAACAATATATAACTCGATTCTATTGTTATTATCTTATCTAATGTTCCAAATATTGAACAAAGAACACTTGTTTTTAACCATTGTAACCGATATTCACATCCATTGGTTGCATTTGGCAGCAGCCTAAAGACGATGGGGGTGGTCTACACTATGAAAGTCCGAGCACCAAGCTATAGCCAGCGGTGATGCGCCTCAAGTGATTGGCCAGCTCCTCAACAAGGGTATACCAGCAGTAATTTTATTGTTTTAGTTATTATTTGTGGATTTAGAATAGAGTTTGATAACGTGAAATGGGATGTTCTGTTTAATATTTTGATAGAATCACAGGTGAAATGTAAAGATAGAATAATACTTTTTGGAAATTATATAGAGATGAAGCAGCTGTAATTAGGTGTGGAGAGTAAGTGCAGGAAGCAAAACTAGAAAAGGCAGTAAGACAAGGATGCTCACTTTCACCTATTTTATTCAATGCATATATTCAAATACTTTTGAATGAAGTTAGAGAAAAGATGCAGATTATGAAAGGAAATGTGGTAATACAAGGAGAAAGAATTGACATTGCCGACGATATTGCAGTGGTAGCGGACAATGAAGACGAGTTAACGTACATGCTCAGTGAAATGAAATCAACGCTTAGCAAGCAAGGAATGAAGATCAATCGAAGCAAAACTAAAATTTTAACTGTAAACAAGTACGGAAACCATGCAAGTATTATTTTCGATGGTGCAACCCTTGAGAACGTCAATGAATTTAAATACCTGGGTAGCAAGATCACTTCATAAGATAAATCTAAACAAGACATTCAAAGTAAAATATGTCAAGCAGAAATTGGCTTCAGTAAGAAACGTAAACTTTTCACATCCGACAACATGAACATCCTTTTGAGGAAGAAATTGTTGAAGACTTCTGTATGGAGTGTAATGATGTATGGAAGTGAATCTTGGGCCATGGGAAAACCGGAACATCGAAAGATGTGGAGTCATCGTAGAATGTGGAAGAGAAGCTAGGTTGATAAAGTAACAAACGAACAGGTTTTGCAAAGAATTGGTGAGGAGTTGTCTCTGAGAAGAACTTTGCGATAAAGGCGCAATATCTGGATTGGTCATGTCTTGAGGCATGAAGGATCGCTAAAAATCAATTTGGAGAGATTGGTGGAGGAAGTGAACTGTAAAGGAAGACCCAGGCCGGAGTGTCGGGTGATCAAAAAGTCAGTATAAATTTGAAAACTTAATAAATCACGGAATAATGTTGACAGAGAGGTAAAAACTGACACACATGCTTGGAATGACATAGAGTTTTATTAGAACAAAAAAATTTAAAAAAACCAGTTCAAAAAATGTCCGACAGATGGCGCATCATCTGATCAGACAAGGAATAATTAGCATCCCCCTCGGCCACCACGGCCGGCGATGTTATCTTTCAGCATCCCTAGAGATGTCGGTCGACCACGATGCACTTGCGACTTCAGGTAACCCCAAAGCCAATAATCGCACGGACTGAGGTCTGGGGACCTGGGAGGCCAAGCAGCACGAAAGTGGCAGCTCAGTACACGATCATCACCAAACGACGCGCGCAAGAGATCTTTGACGTATCTAGCAATACTCTTTTTTTTTTTTTTCTAATAAAACTCCATGTCATTCCAAGCATGTGTGTCAATTTTACCTCTCTATCTACATTATTCCGTGATTTATTAAGTTTTCAAATGTATACTGACTTTGTGATCACCCGGTATATGAGACAAGTGATAAACGATATGATGTACAACAGCTATAGGGTCATTAAACAAATGGCAAGCAACAGGACACTATGGAGAAATGCTGCAAAACAACCTACGGGTTGATAACCAAAGAAGAATTATTATTTATAATTTTATAGCATATATTTGTTCCTTTTTACCGAAATGATCTGAGGATGATCTTTATTGATCGAAAACGGTCATCACAATAAAATAAATATCACATTGCGATCTAGACTGCTACAATTATTCAATAATTTTTTGATCGTTCTTTCTTTGCAGGGAACAATGTTCCATAAAATATTAATTGTTTTATTTATTTTTACCATTCATTTCACATCAAACTAAGCCCCGGCGAAGATTTCGGAAGGTGCACATTTCACTTCAGTAATTGGCACCACCGATGTGTCAGATTACCGTGCAAGCAGATGTGCTTGTAATTTCATTTCGTAATGGTCACGTGTTGAATGGCGAGAGAGACGATGTGAAAGTAATAAGTGGATGCTGCTCATAGCTGGGAGAAAGTTTACAGGAAGTTGAACGAGGCACCGCAAATTGGGATTTCACGGAGAACAATATGGTCTGCGCGCGCGGCAGCGGCGAAAGGCAGGGCAGAGACGCGGGGAAAAGCGATGCACCGGCGAGGGTCGAACCCAGACCCATAACCAAGTATACCTTGTAAAAATAACTAGACTCCCTGACGGTGCTGCTGTCGCGGGATAATTTGAACCTTCGCCCGGCCGCCATGGTAGTGGCAAGCGTCAGATAAATACGAGTGTTGTTAGCAGGTAAACCGTGTATTAAATAGCTACTGCGGGATATATACACAATTTATAGTCACGTCTGTACTGTTCAACTATTGCAGTGTACATGAAGCATGATGACGAAGAGTTGCTCAGTGTTTAAATACATAAATCAATTTAAGAAAAGAATAAAAAGATCGAATACTGTCTTCCCATTTATATTTCTCAAGAATACAAGTAGCCCTACTACTTGTGTTCGGAGACAGTTACTCTTTGCTTAACAGACTGTTAGTCAAGACAATATAGGATTGAATGAAATAAATGACAGGATTTTACAACACTGCTAGCTCTTCAAAACGAGCTACTTTAGGCAGTACTGGTGGACAGGAAGTTCAAAAAGTTTCATTTTATGATTGTGTAAAATAATTATTGGGGTCAAAAAATTAAAAAATTAGTTGCCTCACTGCAGTTCGAATTTTTGCTTATGACATTAATATTAGCAACTTGTAACGCAGAATTTGGAGGTGATCTGCTTTACATATAGGTATAACAACTCAAAGAGGTTTGCAGTACTGTTTATAGTTCCATATATGAATGACACATAACCACAGTGGATGCACATTGTGAAGTTCAACCCTGAGACGATAGTTGCTGACTTTTGAGCAGTTCACTCTGCTGTAAGGTATTTGTCTTACAGCTAATGCTAATTTTCTTGCTAGATACCCTACTGCTAATGTTAGATGCAAATTCAAATGTTCAAATGTTTGTACAGCTTATGGGACTTAACTACGGGGTCATCAGTCCCTAAACTTACAAACTACTTATGAACTACTTAAGAACTAGGACGGCACAAATATCCATGCCCGAGGGGGGATTCGAACCCCCGACCGCAGTGGCCGTGCAGACCGTGACTGGAGCGCCTCACTCCCCTCGGCCACCGCGGCCGGCACACAACGTAAGCTATATTTCAGTT
This sequence comes from Locusta migratoria, assembly GCA_026315105.1. NCBI lineage: Eukaryota > Metazoa > Arthropoda > Insecta > Orthoptera > Acrididae > Locusta > Locusta migratoria. Next base: position 126,040,607 of record CM048749.1, read on the forward strand.
ATGTATCTGATAGCATATTTTACTTCCACAATCGATTTTTAACGTCAGCTGGCAGCCCTGTCTGATTTTTGATGTTATGAAATATCTAAATATTGGAGAATACAGCATTAAAGCAAAGAAGTAAGGTATGAAACTCTTTTCAAATTAATGTTTGTACTAAAGTTTCGCAATCGTAGAATATACTGAGAAAGTGCCAAAAACTGTATCCGACGATAAATTCCGTTCATATCCTGCACTTAGAACACTAAAAAACTACATGTTATAGTTCGGTTTCGTTAGGAAGAGGAAACACTGTTGGCCAATTTCTACACCGTATGTGTAATAAATTTACACGCAACCGATAGCTGTTGTATATCCAAGGAGTCTGAAGCTGTTTTGTAGTTATATATTTCAATTATACATAGGTTTCGCGACTTAACTCGAATGAATACTCTTCCTAATCAAAGTTTGCGCGGAAGTTTGCCACGACAATGGTCGCCGAGGCGCTCTTCAATTTGTCCGCTGTTCCTAGTCGGCCGCTTACGGGATTGTGGGGGCTTGGTAATACCTCGCACAGGCAGGGCCGAAAGGGGCAGGCCAAGCGACTGCGACTGAACTCAAACGGCAGATGACAACTGTTTTTGTTGTGCTCTTCAGTCCGGAGACTGGTTGGATGCAGCTCTCCACCCTACTCTATGCTCACCAAGCCTCTTCATCTACTCGTAAGAACGGAAACCCACATCCATTTGAACCTGCTTACTACATTCGTGTCTTGGTCTCCCTCTGCGATTTTTCCCCCAAACACTTCCTTCCAATGCTAAATTTACGAGTCCTTGATATCTAAGTATGTGTCCTACCAATCGATCCCTTCTTTTAGTCAAGGTACACCAAAAACTCCTTTTCTCCCCAATTCTGTTCGGTATCTTTTCATTAGTTACGCAATCTACCCGTCTAATCTTCAGCATTCTTCTGTAGCATTTCAAAAGCCTTTATCTTCTTCCTGTCTGAATTATTTATTGTGCAAGTTCATTCCCGTATAAAGCAACACTCCACTACAACTGCCTTCAGAAAATACTTCCTTACACTTAAATTAATATTCGATAATAGCAAAGTTTTCTTTTGCAAAAACGTTTTTCTTCCCATTGCTTTTCTGCGTTTTATATCCTGTGTACTGCGACCATCATATGTTATTTTGCCGGCCGCGGTGGCCGATGGACTGAGGCGCTCCAGTCACGGTCTGCACGGCCACTACGGTCGGGGGTTCGAATCCCCCTTCGGGCATGGATATTTGTGCCGTCCTTACTATTAGCTAGTTCATAAGTAGTTTGTAAGTTTAGGGACTGATGACCCCGTAGGTAAGTCCCATAAGCTCTACAAACATTTGAACATTTGAATATGTTATTTTACTGGCCAAGTAAAAAAATCTCATCTAAAACCTTTATTGTTTCATTACTGAAATTTATTCCTTCAGCACCATGTGATTTTCTAAGACCGCATTCCATTATCCTTTTTATTTATTTTTTTATTTTATTTTATTTTATTTATTTATTTTGCTCTTCTAAGGGTTTATCGCGTACCCTCTTTTCAATGCTCACTGAACGCTGTAATGCCGTGAAAAATATACAATTGTATACAAGCCGAGGTTGGGCTCCTGACGACAACTAATTGTGTGTCGATACCTCATGGTCTGTTCTCCCTGATGCGGGAATACATTATTGTGGCTGCAAGCATTACAGAACAAATAGGCTGTGGTATAGGAAAGAGACAGCGTGGCGAATGGAGATTTGGGTGTGGCGGGAGACGTGCAGGGAAGAGCCCTCTGCAGTAGGTCTGATCACTGTGTCCTCGCAGGCAGAGTGATCAACGCGTCTGTCTAGTAAGCAGCAGATCCCGGGTTCGAATCCCGGCCAGGCACAAATTTTCATTCGCCGCACTTTGGTATTCCATCTAAACCTAGTACTGTGAAGCCATAACTGATAGCAAATTGCGATTTATAGTGTTGCCGCTGCGCGTCCGAATCTGGTTAAGGTGTCTCCTGTGCGTCGTGCCCCGGTGCAGACGACCTCGAACAAAGCTCTTTAAAAAGGCGGTGCACCATACCAGAAACCCACTGTCGACGCCCGCTGGTGTACATGTTGGCCCAGATCTTGTCACCAGTTGTGTACTTTCGTTGCTGAGTTAGGGGTGGTTCCCGGCGCTCGTGCGCTGGATGCAGTAGTGACAGGTGTGAATGCAGTGATTGTCCATGTAGTATCTCCGCCGGTGAGCCTCCTTCTCGAGGCTGCCCACTATTGGAAGAGAGAAACAAAGATGGAGCTGCAGAAATGGAATGGTGTCAGCTTCTGCATCTGAGTTTTAAATGTTCCGACGAATCTTTCTGCGAGACCATTCGAAGCTGGATGGAAAGGTACAGTAAGCACCAGCTGAAATCCATTGTGGGAGTTGTTTGTTGTTGTTGTGGTCTTCAGTCCGCAGACTGGTTTGATGCAGATCTCCACGCTACCCTGTCCTGTGCAAGTCTCTTCATCTGAGAATACGTTCGGCAACCTACATCCCTTTGAATCTGCCTACTATATTCGTCCCTCGGTCTCCCTGTACGATTTTTACCACACACGCTTCCTTCTAAGTTGACAATTCCTTGATGTCTCAGAATGTGTCCAACCAATCTATCCCTTCTCTTAGTCAGGATATGCCAGAAACTCCTTTTCTCCCCGATTCGGTGAAGCACCTCCTCATTAGTTACGTGATCTACCCATCTAATTTTCATCATTCGTCTGTAGCACCACATTTCAAAAGCTTCTATCATATTTTTATCTGAACTCCTTATTGTCCACGTTTCACTCCCATACAACGCTACACTCCAGACAAATGCTTTCAGAAAGGACTTCCTAACATTTAAATTAATATTGGATGTTAACAAGTTTCGCTTCTTTAGAAACGCTTTTCTTCCCATAGCTATTCTGCAATTTATATCTTCGTTACTTCGGCCATCAGAAGTTATCTTGCCACCCAAATAACAAAATTCATCTACTACTTTTATTGTCTCATTACCTAATCTAATGCCTTCAGCATCGTCTGATTTTCTGACATTGCATTCAATTACCTTCGTTTTACTCTTGTTATTGTTCATCTTATACCTTCCTTTCAAGACACTGTCCATTCCATTCAACTGCTCTTCCAGATCCTTTGCAGTCTCTGACAAAATTACTACGTCATCAGCAAACTTTTTATTTCTTCTCCCTGAAAAGTAATTCCCTCTCCAAATTTCTCCTTCCATTCCTTCACTGCTTGCTCAATGTACAGATTGAACAACATTCTGATACCTTCAGAATTTGGAAGAGTGTATTCCAGTCGACATTGTCAAAAGCTTTCTCCAAATCAACAAACGATAAAAACGTAGGTTTCCCTTTCCTTAGCCTATCTTCTAAGATAAGTCGCAATGTGAGTATTTCCTCCCGTGGGAGTAAAATTTTCAAATAAAATATTCAAATGTTTGTAAATCTATCGGACCAAACTGCGTGGCCATCAGTCCGTAGCTTACAAACTACTTAAACTAAGGTAAACTAACCTAAGGACAACACACACACACACACCCATGCCCTAGGGAGGACACATAACCTCCGACGTTCAGCAACCTACATCCCTTTGAATCTGCCTACTATATTCGTCCCTCGGTCTCCCTGTACGATTTTTACCACACACGCTTCCTTCTAAGTTGAAAATTCCTTGATGTCTCAGAATGTGTCCAACCAATCTATCCCTTCTCTTAGTCAGGATATGCCAGAAACTCCTTTTCTCCCCGATTCGGTGAAGCACCTCCTCATTAGTTACGTGATCTACCCATCTAATTTTCATCATTCGTCTGTAGTACCACATAGTTATTGAACTATTGGCAACGGTTTGAGAGGAACGCGCAAGACGTCAAAGGATACTCTGGATTTTACTAATTCTGTTATCGCGTTCCTTCAGCAAAAGCGGTTAACAAACGAGCGCCTGTTCACTCGTCTGGAACAATTAAAAGCAAACGGGAAGTAGACTCCGGGGTCTAAAAGAGGCAACAACATGCCAGAAGCTACCGCCTTTCCCGGCCTTAGACAAAAAGCTCGAGCCTTGGAACTGTTACATGCCGAGGCTGGACCAGCACTTGTGCGCCCACCGAGTAATAGGCCAAACACAGCGCAGAGCGTTTTTATTAGCGCACGCTGGCCCTGCTGCCTACCAGTTGGTGAAGCAATTAAACACAGAAGCAGACCCCGAGTGCCTGTCATACGACCAAATAAGAACGCCTTGTCGACCACTTTGATTCACAAGTGCATGTAGCAGCAGCAAGGCACAAATTTTTTAACTGTCAAAAGACGCCGCAAGAATCCTACCGGGAATGGGTAGTCAGATTACAAGGCCTGTCATGAGGCTGGAAATTTGCATTCACAAACAATGCCTTTAGACAGTCCTATGCATCAGCGTTAGTCTGCGATATGATTCCCAGGCTCTGGATGAAGCTCTCAGACATAGCCTCCTGAAGTTACGGGACCCACATTTAGAGGCATGCACCCTGTAATTAGACCTGATGAACGGTCTTTCGGCAGGAAGACGCCGTCAGCCCCTCCCGTCGTGCAAACAATTGTTCGCAAACTAGCGGGCACTACATGGGGTGCAGAGCCCAGCACACTGAAGACCACAACTCTAGCCTTGTGTTATTCAGCTGCGGAATATGCATGTCCTGTGTGGTACAACTCAAGCTGTGCTAAACAAGTGGACATACCGCTTAACGAATCCTGCCGCATCGTCACAGGTTGCTTAAAGCCAACACCGACGGATAAACTAAACTGCCTAGCAGGTAGTGCACCCCCTAGTATTAGACGCAAAGTGGCTGCCAGCAAAGAGAAGCTAAAAAAAAAAAAAAAATAATAAATAAATAAAAAATCAGTCACGTTTGTGGCGCACCCCCTTTTCGGACAACAACCCGCCCATCGTCGACTTATCTCAACGAGGAGTTTCCTCCATACGACAGAATGTCTCACCGATACACCACAGAACACAAGAACAGAAATGTGGCGAAATAAAAATGTTCATTTCCATGACTGGTTTGTACCAACGGAAGAACTTCCCCCAGGACACGGTAAGAAGAGGAACGTCTGGAGATCCTTGAATAGACTGCGTTCCGGAGATGCAAGAACAAAGAGCAACATGCATAGATGGAGGCTGTCGGATGAATCGGTGTTGTGCGATTGTGGACAAGAGCAGACTACTTCCCACCTTATGCAAGGCGAGTTAGGTCCAAGCATCTGCACAGTCGAGGAGCTCATGAAGGCTACTCCCAATGCTCTGGACGTAGCCAGTGTTTGGTCAAAAATCTCCTAACATTACAATTACCTATTGTACATGACATTTAGCCTACATTTTAGCTTATAAATTTTATTCTCTCTAGACATGGCCAGCTTTAGCCGAAAAGTTTTAGCCCTACAAAATACATGTTCATGTAATATCTATGAAGAGCCTAACAATGTCTAATGTAGGTATAAAGTTTGATGCTTCTGACACGATTAAATAAACAATGTTTCCGAACACACATTCGCCAGCAGCGCAGGTCCAAGGTGCGCCCAGGTGCGGTAAGAATGACCACAAGGCGGAAGTGTGCAGTTCACAGAATAATACGGAGGTAGATCTCACACACGATATTGCTTGCATACAGGATTCTGTACCCGCCGAGAATGACGTTGGTGTAGCCGCTTCTGGCACGCGTCCCAAACAAGATGCATTTGAACGCAAAACTCAATCCACACGTAGTGCGACCACAAATAACATTTATTGTCAAAACTACGTATGTCGTCCTCAGGTCACCGGCACGTTATCGAAGAAACTTAAGAGCTTGACGAACAAACTAATCTCAGTCGAAAGGACATTCACAGCCACATTACAGTACGGCCAGAATTCGATTTCTGCACGCTTAATTTTAGCAGTAAAATTAGCAAAAGTTCCGTGTAAACTATCGGCAACTCCCTGTTGAAAAACCTTGTTCCCTGGCCCAAATTGAGAACTGACTTGGTTCAAATAACTCTAATAACAAGGAGTTAACGATACAGTGGCCAATAGCAGCTCACTCGAAATTACACACAGGCATTCATAAACAAGCCACCACAATTAAAGTTAGTTCATAAAGGTGGCTAAGAAAGACATTTATGGCCAGCGGAACTAAACATACAAAAATTGCATCTGAGCTTGTTCTCAGCACTAGTGAACAACAGGGAAGGTGCTCGAAAACTGCAATTTATAGGCAAGTCAAAATTATACTGAACTTAACTTGTTTGTTCAGGTCGAACGCAAGCAAAATGGGGAACCAATTTTGTTAATACAATAAAAATGCATCTTATTTGCCTAGTCTAATACTGACGAAGCCCAGCATTCAATTTAACATAAATTACACAGAATTTAACGGCACTGGGGGGAGGGGGGAGGATTTACAAACAACACTCACTCGCTTTCACACACGCAATGTAACAGCGAAACTCACCAAAATCAGCGTGCTGATCGCTATCGTCGGCGAAATTCAGCAAACCCGGAGGTACCACGCAACACAATATACAATAAAACTGCGAAGATGGCTCTGATCTGTCGTGCCTGATTTGAGATGGTGCGTGAGTATAACAAAGTTAAGTTGCTTTATGATTAGGTCGCGAGAAAACTCGCTAACGGCGACACACGGCTACGTCCCATGATCGCAATCCACTGAAGGTGAAGTGGTTAAAAATCGTATTCATTACACGAAATCACGGCAGACTCTTAAGTTGCAATCTGAGAGTAAAGCATCCAGGCACTGTTTTTATGACAAGTGGCGTGAATTCAGGCGACTAGCTGCGAACCCCTGAAGTCGGAGTTCGGACCCACGTGGTTCCGTAAACCGATAAAAATGTATAAATTCAATTTCAGAAAAATAAAGGAAATTAACTACGCAATGCAATCCCTAGAACTGCGCAGAATTTCGTAAGGAAGCTACTGAAATACAGCAACATGCGATTGGGAACGTTTACAGAGACGGATGAAATCCAGTCTCAAAAAAACAAAAAAGTGAAATAATTACAAAGACGGAAAAGTGAGAATAAAAACTACGGCATGCAACCCTTAGAAATGCATAGAATTTCACAAGAAAGCTATTGAAGGAGGTTGTACAAGACTCGGAGAGAATTACTGACAAAGACTGAGTGCATACTACAAGTTCGGAGAAGAAACAGCAAAATTAAAATAGGCGGGGAGAGAAGATCGCGGAATGTTAGTGGAAATCAGAAAGATACACACATAGTTACTTGCCTGATGGACATAGAACAAACAATGGTGGAAGCTGAAGGCTTTGTTCTAAGAACCAACCACGTGGAACAAATATCACTCACGAAAGGAAAACGATGAGAAGAATTTTACATGCACTGTACAAAAATGAACATATCACCTATTAGAAATCGGGCCCCACAAAACTAGGAATAATTTATACAGAGTTCGTACACTGCCACATAATCACAAAAGGTTTGAATGTACCAGGCAGTAATCAAACTGCAACTAGTAACACATCCACTTGCGTTTATCTGTTCGAAATCACTGGATTGAAAAACTAGGACACATTTCTGCACACGATCTGAAAAAATATTCCGAAAAATGAATCTAAGTTCAAGAGGCTAAGTTAAACATGTTAGACAACGAATCGCTACCATCTCTGCAGACACCAGAGCAGAACTCACCTTACCTCACCACGATCTGATCACCAAAGTGACCACCGAGTGGCCAGGAGGCGCGAAAGCTACCGGAAACTGGACAAATCCAGCGGTGGTAGGGAGATAAGATTGCGAGACTTGCCCTGAAGAGGGCTCGTCGACTGACTTGTAACCAAAGAGTGTAGAAATCTATTTGGTCGCATCAGCAGCAGGGGTTGGTAACAACTAACTAACTGAGCCAGAGAGAACCATGCGAAGCGAGCTATTACTATCCACTTTCAGACAGCAATTAGATCCTCGCACTTCCACTTAAGTGGCGTAGCGGAGAAGCCCTCCTTATTGTCACATTCATAACTACAATAATAAATTATTAAAATAGCAAAATCCTAGCAATATTAACTAACATTTCAGAAACTAATATTTTAAAACATGAAATAAAAATGCTATTCCTCATGCTTTGAAAAGAGTGAGGTTCTAGGTTTAACAAAATGCTAATGTAGCGACATCAAATAAATTACAATTTTATAAAAAATATTTGGAAGAAGGCAGACGGTCGTCTTTCATGGGATAACCAACATTCTGGGGTTCAATGTCTTTCATGCATTAGGAATGGAAGTACACGACTCAGTGCCCATAAGCCATTGCACAGCAAGAGCTGGTGGCTTAGTTTAGGCAGAAATTCCCACTCCCTCCTCGGCAAATCTACAGAAGGCGTAACGAATTTTTAAGCACCCACATCCATGCTCCCTCGGGTTGTACCAAAGTCTTGCAAGGTACGATACTTATTCAAGGAGACAATAATACAACAAGAGTGACCATTCCAGCAACCGTGCATGAGAAAGCCCTTGATCTATTACATCAGGGTCAATGGGGTGTGGTGCTAACTAAACGCCTGGCGAGGAAACACATGTATTGGCGCGGCATCATGACCACTGTCGTCAGCTGTGAAACGTGCCAGAAGAACCAGGCAACAAAGTATTTTTGCTGCCCTACAGCCGAAGCGCTTGGTCCCTGATTATGCAGGATCATTTATGGGAGCTTCTTGGCTTACTGTAGTTGATGCCCACTCTGGACTTCCATACGTCTCCCAGATGACATCAGCGACATCTGCGGCCACAAGCCCTAGCCCCCATCTTTTCAATAGAGTCGCCGCCAGACACACTTGTATCCCACAATAGACTGTAGTTCTCATCAGAAGAGATCACAGCATTTTACTCCCGAGAGGTCTAAGGCGCCTCGCTGTGGAGCACGCGGTTGTTCGCCGTCGGAGGTTCCAGTCCTCCCTAGGGCATGGGTGTGTGTGTGTTGTCCTTAGGTTAGTTTACCTTAGTTTAAGTAGTTTGTAAGCTTCGCACTGATGACCACGCAGTTTGGTCCGATAGATTTACAAACATCTGAACATTTGATCTGAACATTTTACTCCCACGGGAGGCAATACTCACATTACGACGTATCTTAGAAGATAGGCTAAGGAAAGGAAACCTACGTTTTTGGCGTTTGTCGATTTGGAGACAGCTTTTGACAATGTCGACTGGAATACACTCTTCCAAATTCTGAAGGTAGCAGGGGTAAAATATAGGGAGCGAATAGTTATATTCAACCTATACCAAACCTAGACAGCGGTTATTACAGTCGAAAGGCAAGAAAGGGATGCTGAGGTTCGGAAGGGAGTAAGACAGGGCTGTAGCCTTTCCCCAATGTTGTTCAATCTGTACATTGAGCAGGCAGTGAAGGAATGGAAGGAGACATTTGGAGAGGGCATTAAAGTGCAGGGAGAAGAAATAAAAACATTGCGGTTTGTCAGAGACTGCAAAGGATCTGGAAGAACAATTGAATGGACTGGACAGTGTCTTCAAAGGAAGATATAAGATGAACATTAACAAGAGTAAAACGAAGGTAATGGAATGCAATTTCAGAAAATCAGAAGATGCTGAAGGAATTAGATTAGGTAATGAGACAATAAAAGTAGTAGATGAATTTTGCTATTTGGGTACCAAGGTGGCCGAAGTAAAGAAGATATAAAATGCAGAATGGCTATGGGAAGAAAAGCGTTTCTAAAGAAGCGAAATTTGTTAACATTCAATATTAATTTAAATGTTAGGAAGCATTTGTCTGAAGTATAGCATTGTATGGGAGTGAAATCTTTTGAAATATGGTGCTACATACGAATGATGAAAATTAGATGGGTGCTTAAGCGAATCGGGGAGAAAAGGAGTTTCTGGCGTATCCTGACTAGGAGAAGGGATAGATTGGTTGGACACATTCTGAGACATCAAGGAATTGTTAACTTACCATTAGAAGGAAGCGTGTGGGGTAAAAATCGTAGAGGGAGACCGAGGGACGAATATAGTAGGCAGATTCAAAAGGATGTAGGTTGCCGAACGTATTCTCAGATGAAGAGACTTGCACAGGACAGGGTAGCGTGGAGAGCTGCATCAAACCAGTCTGCGGACTGAAGACCACAACAACAACAAACAACTCCCACAATGGATTTCAGCTGGTGCTTACTCTACCTTTCCATCCAGCTTCCAATGGTCTCGTAGAAAGATTCGTCGGAACGTTTAAAACTCAGATGCAAAAGCTGACACCATTCCATTTCTGCAGCTCCATCTTTGTTTATCTCTTCCAATAGTGGGCAGCCTCGAGAAGGAGGCTCACCGGCGGAGATACTACAGGGACGATCACTACATTCACACACGTCACTGCATCAGCGCACCAGGGCCGGGAACCTCCCCTAACTCAGCAACGAAAGTACATAACTGGTGACAAGATCTGGGCCAACAAGTACACCAGCGGGTATGGTTCACCGCCTTTTAGAAAGAGTACTGTTCGAGGTCGTCTGCACTGGGGCACGACGCACAGGACACACCTTAACCAGATTCGGTCGCGGAGCGACAACACTCCACCACAGAGTAACGGAACACAATGACCTGTTGCACATCCCCTGCCCGAGCCAGACAAGAAAACGCGCGGTGACTCAGTGGTGTTGCCCGCAGCAGCACTCGTCCTCGTGACGTTGCCTCTCTGATGGAGCTGCACCCACAGCCGGAATCTCTCCCCCCCCCCCTCAGGCTTGGTGGTGATGGACTACGATGACGAGCCTGAGGACTACCTGCAACTTGGCATCTTCATTCGGGGTGGGGGAAAGGTGGAGGATGCTGTGGCGCACCGTCCGCGACACCATGTGGAATTCAAAGCTCCTCGCTGCCTCGCCGCACCAACAAGCAGAGCTTCAACTAGGCGTCAACAGATACCGCTGCGAGCGCACCACAACACGCATGCGCGCGGTCACACAGCTCCTTACTTAACAGCCATATAGAACCGCTCTCTCATAGAAGGATCTGTACCAAAAGATTGGAAAGTTGCACAGGTCACACCTATATTCAAAAAAGACAGTATGAGTAACCCCTTGAACTACAGGCCTATTTCATTGACGTCAATCTGCAGCAGGGTTTTGGAATATATCCTGTATTCAAATATTATGAATTATCTATTGACCCAAGGTCAACATGAATTTAGAAAATATCGTTCATGCAAAACACAACTAGCTCTTTATTCACACGAAGTGATGAGTTCTATCGACAAGGGTTCGAAAATCGATTCCGTATTTCTTGATTTCCAGAAGGCTTTTGACACCGTACCTCACAAACGGCTTTTAATCAAATTGCGTGGTTATAGTATATCGCCCCAAATTTGCGGTTGGGTAGGGCATTTCCTGTCAGAGAGGACACAGTTCGTAGTAATCGATGGTAAGGCATCGACTAAAACAGAGGTGATATCGGGCGTTCCACAGGGTAGTGTTATTGGTCCTCTGCTGTTCGTTATTTACATAAACGATTTAGGGGAATATCTAAGTAGCTCTCTTAGGTTGTTTGTAGATGACGCCGTCATTTACCGTCTAGTAAAATCATCTGAAGATCAAATCCAACTGCAGAACGATCTTAATAAGATATCAGTATGGTGTAAAAATTGGCAATTGGCTCTAAATAATGAGAAGTGTGAAGTCGTCCACATGAGTACGAAAAGAAATCCGTTAAACTTTGTTTACAAGGTAAAACAATCAAAAGTGAAGGGCGTAAACTCCACAAAATACCTAGGAATTACTATTACTTCAGACTTAAATTGGAAAGAACACGTAGATAATGTCGTGGGAAATGCGAACCAGAAACCGTTTTATTGGCAGGACCCTTAAAACATGCAACAGAACTACAAAAGAAACTGCATACACTATGCTTGTCCGTCCATTTTTGGAGAATTGCTGCTCAGTGTGGGATCCTTATCAGGTGGGTTTGACGGAGGACATCGAAAGAGTCTAAAGAAGGGCAGCTCGTTTCGCAATGTCACTATACAGGGGAGACAGAGTTCCGGAAATGATACAGGATCTGGAATGGGAATCATTACAACAACGGTGCTTATCGCTGCGGCGTGGGCTACTTACGAAACTCCAACATTCGCCTCCGAATGCGAAAATATATTGTTGACTCCCACTTACATGGGTAGAAACGATCATCAGAATAAAATACGAGAAATCAGAGCTCGAACGGAGAGATTCAGGTGTTATTTCTTCCCGCGCGCTATTCGAGAATGGAATGGGAGATAAATGGTATAATGGTGGTTCGATGAACCCTCTGCCAGGCACTTAAACGTGATTTGCAGAGTATCCCATGTAGATGTAGATGTAGACGTAGTGTACACCTCCGCAACGAGGAACAGAAAGGATTATAAGCTAGAAATCCTTGTTTTGTTCACAATATCATGGCCCCCTGGCTTCAACTAATACCTGTTCCCACCATAGATAACGCCCTTTATTCTAACCTCCTTGGTAAAGACCCATGTAATTACAGGCAAATTATCGTTGACATCAGTTTCCTGTACAATTTTAGAGCGTATTCTCAGCTGGAATAGAGTAAATTTCCTTGAGACAGATAAGATTATTTCTGTAAAACAGCACGGGTTTACGAAATAACGTTCGTGTGAAACTCAGTTTGCCCTTTTCTCACAGGACATTTTGCGTGCCATGGATGAAGGGCAACAGGCCGATTGTGTTTTTCTTTATTTAAAAACGGCATTCGACGCGGTGCCACACTGCAAACTGCTAGCGAGGATACGAGCTTATGGAATAGGTTCACAGATATGTGACTGGCTGGAAGACTTCCTAAGTAATAGAACGCAGTACGTTGTTTTCGACGGCGAGTGTTCATCAGAGACGACTGTATCGTCAGGCCGCTCGCGCTGCCGCTCGCGTGGGAGGTTCGATTCCTCCCTCGGGCATGGGTGTGTGTGTTGTCCTTAGTTTAATTTAGTTTAAGTAGCTTGTAAGTCTAGGGACTGATGACCAAAGCGGTTTGGTCCAACAGGTTTTCATATTCAGAATGAAACTTTTCACTCTGCAGCGGAGTGTGCGCTGATATGAAACTTCCTGGCAGCCGTGGTGGAGTAGCCGAGCGTTCTAAAGCGTCTCGCTGCGGAGCGCGCGGTTGCTCGCCGTGGAGATTCGAGTCCTCCCTGGGGCATGGGTGTGTGTGTTGTCCTTAGGTTAGTTTACCTAGGTTTAAGTATTTTGTAAGCTACGGACTGATGACCACGCAGTTTGGTCCGATAGATTTACAAACATTTGAACCTTTGAAACTTCCTGGCAGATTAAAATTGTGTCCCGGAACCGGGACTCGAACATGGGACCTTTGCCTTTCGCGGGCAAGCGCTCTACCGACTGAGCTATCCCGACACACTCACGATGCCGCCTCACAACTTTACTTCCGCCAGTACCTCGCCTCCTACTTTCCAAACTTCACAGAAGCTCTCCTGCGAAACGTGCAAGACTAGCACTCCTGGAAGAAAGGATATGGTGGAGACATGGCTTAGTCTCAGCCTAAGGGATGTTTCCAGAATGAAACTTTTCACTCTGCAGCGGAGTGTCTTCATCATATCCTTTCTTCCAGGAGTGCTAGTCTTGCATGGTTCGCAGGAGAGCTTCTGTGAAGTTTGGAAAGTAGGAGGCGAGGTACTGGCGGAAGTAGAGATGTGAGGCAGCATCGTGAGTCGTGTCGCAATAGCACAGTCGGTAGTGTGCTTGCCCGCGAAAGGCAAAGGTCCCGGTTCCGGCACTCAGTTTTAATCTGCCAGGAAGTTTCAAATATTATATGGTTTATAGTTTTCAAAATGACAAGCCACGATACCACACTAACAGTTTATTAAATGACGACCGGTTTCGGTGCACTGTGTCATCATCATCTAGTCACATATGTTATAATCTAGTCATCTTGTTAAAAAAATTAGGTATAAAATAACAAGAGCAACATTGCACTTAGTCACTATATGACTGTTGCACTTGTTATTTTATACCCAATTTTTGTAACAAGATGACCAGATTATAACATATGTGACTAGATGTTCGTGACACAGTGCACCGAAACCGGTCGTCATTTAATAAACTGTTAGTGTGCGATCGTGGCTTGTCATTTTGAAAACTATAGAACAATTAGATCGCCTCCAGACCAGACTATGTCAGGTAATCTTAGTGCACTTGACATTGTGCAAGACTGGTGCAGAAAACAGGATTTGGGGGTTAGTCCTAAGAAGGCTGTTGTTGTACCATTCACAAAGAAGCATATACAACATTCAAGTCGGAATGTAAAGCCTTTCAATGAAGCGCTACCTGTGAAGGGGACAGTGAAATATCTAGGGTTTACCCTAGATGAGAAGCTGACATGGGCCCCTCACATCCGAAATATTTGCTCCATGGCAAAAGGTACTCTTGTGAGTACCAGGAGAGCTTGTGGCAAAAATTAGGGCCTGAGCCCCAAGGGTATGTACTGGATATACACCACAGTGATTAGACCCAGGATCACCTATGGGGCGGTAGTGTGGTGGAAGAAGGTAGAACAGCAGGTTGCTGCTAAGGAGCTTGATAAGGTGCAGAGATTAGCCTGCTTAGCCATAACAGGCAGAATTAGCAGCACAACAACTGCTGGGATGGAAACCATGCTGGATATGCCCCCATTACACCTTTGGGTCGAGATGGAGGTAAAGGCTGGTGCATACAGACTCAAATCTGGCAACAACTGGAACTCTTTGGGATATCCAGAATCACACACTAAAATAGTGAGTGAGGTAAATATAGGAAAGGTTGGGGAAATGCCAGCCGACTATATTATAACCACATACTGCTTCAACAAGCCTTTCAATATAACAATTGGAAGTAGGGAGCAGTGGGAGAAAGTAGTTCGACACTGTACAGGGGATATTGTCTGGTTCACTGACGGGTCGAAATCAGACCAAGGCGTTGGGGCCAGTGTAGCTAAGACTGGAGGGTGTCATCTCTCTAGGGAAACTGGCCTCAGTATTCCAGGCCGAAATCACTGCCATCAGGGCATGTGTGGAGAAGAATTTGCGTAGGTGCTACAAAGATCGTAGCATCTATATCTATTCAGACAGCCAGGCAGCCCTGAGATCACTGGCAGCTCCTGCAACAAGGTCTAAAATTGTTGCAGAATGTCACAGGGTTCTGGTGGAGCTAGGGGAAAGCAATAGGGTAAACCTATTGTGGGTCCCTGGCCTCTCGGGGATCAGTGGCAACGAATATGCCAACAGATTAGCCAGGATGAGGACAGAGGCTCCATTTATTGGACCGGATGACAATCACCAAGGCAATGATCAAATTGGAGCTACGTAACTGGCTCAGAAGACAGCACGTAGAATATTGGACCAAAGTCCATCAACAAAAACATGGCAAGGTAATGATGCCAAAGCCATGTTTTAAAAGAAGCTCTGCAATACTGGGCCTGATCAGGAGAGAGATTAGACACATGGTTGGATTGCTGACAGGCCATTGGAATTTCAAAAACCACCTACATACAATGGGAATAACAGAAGAGGACCCTAAATGTAGGATCTGTGATGACGGCGATGAAACTGCATCACATCTAATCTTCTAATGCATTGCATTGGGGAATAAAAGGCACAGAATATTTGGGACAACCAGACCCGAAGAAATTGTGTCTAATAAAGAACTGGTAAAGGGACTCCTTGCACTGTTCAAGGGCATTGGTTGGCTTTACTAGATATACAGGGAGCGATATCGCACAATAAACTTAGTTTGGGTGCGGGCAGTGGCGGGTTGGACCAAGACTGTTTTGGCTTCCCTGGAAAAATCAAATCAAATGAGGTAATCTTAACAT
The DNA here is from genome assembly GCA_026315105.1 of Locusta migratoria. Classification (NCBI taxonomy): domain Eukaryota; kingdom Metazoa; phylum Arthropoda; class Insecta; order Orthoptera; family Acrididae; genus Locusta; species Locusta migratoria. Next base: position 126,056,463 of record CM048749.1, read on the forward strand.
AATATGGTTTTTGTTACATCGCTTTACATCAGTTGGTTGAGGAGAAACATGCAAAGTGATGGTGTTCAGCCCGTTTTACGGTACTGTGCCGGCCTGGCCTCGGCTGCCACGGAGAGTTCCGCTGCATGCTCTCGCCACCAGGGGCAAGGCTCGGGAGCGGCGCGCGGCCTTCGCGGTCTGACGTGCCACGGCTCAGGCGGTCTCGCCTCGCGACCACCCAGCCGCTGCCGCCGCTTCTCCTACACAACTAGCGGAGCTCACAGCTTTCCAAACGACCTGTCCGTAAGAGACAGACCACAGATATCATACCTTTGACCAAAGATAACATATACATAGACCAAAGATAACATATCTCAGCCGTGTTATGATTTGTAACCAACGTCTAACATTGTCCCGAGTCACGTGACTGGGGCTTCGTCATTATGAGCAACAGTTTTTCTCATTTACAGGTGAAATAAAGACCTGATTTTTAACAATAAATCTATTTCTTTTATGGCCGGTTTCCGAAAGAGTAGTTACTTGTCCCGTCATAGTTATCTGTGGGTTACCAGAACGTTTAAGTACAAAATGGGTTTCCGAGACAACAGTTACCGTCACAGCCGCAGTTATTTGTCCGTTAAAGATAAATGCGCGTTCCCCTGGGGTTATCTACACGTTAACGTTAAGTTGGTTTACGTTCTAGGACGCTATCCAATTATGATATTGTAGAAAAATATAAAAAAGCCAAGATCGCTGATCATCAATTTTTATTTACGACGACCGGTTTCGCTGAACTATGTCAGCATCATCTGGTCAAATAAAATCATTTTACAAGGCCATAATCTTGTAATGTCAATCAGTTGTTATATACCAATTTACAATGCATAGGTGTACTATGTCATTATAATAAAACATAATTATCACTGTGATAATTATGTTTTATTATAATGACATAGTACACCTATGCACTGTAAATTGTTATATAACAACTGATTGACATTACAAGATTATGGCCTTGTAAAATGATTTTATTTGACCAGATGATGCTGACGTAGTTCAGCGAAACCGGTCGTCGTAAATAAAAATTGATGATCAGCGATCTTGGATTTTTTATATCTTTCTACAACGTTAACGTTAGATTTAACTATATCCGCTACGTAGCGCTAGTGGGCTTCCAAACGCAAGTCCAGAAATGATTTAGCACTTTTTATTGCTATGACCAATTTCCGTGTGATGTTCGCACAATTTTAGAAGTCTTGAAGCTGAAGAATGGAAATTATTTCGTCATCGTCGTGATCGTCTTCTTCTTCCCGCGTTTTTCGTGTCAGAACACAACCATTTGTTGATCTGTATAATGAGAGCGAATTTCATATGTGTTTCAGACTACTAAAAAGAGATCAATGACGTAATTGTCGGGTCGTACTAAACGGAAAAAACGCGGAAAAAAAAACATTTCGGGTAAACTTTTACATTGAGGTCGGCGGTCGCGAGAGATAATGTTGGCAACCGGTGACGTATGCATTAGCTGCATTGGTCAAGTAACATCTGCACACTGAGCAACAGTGGCCAAAATTATCTCTTGCTATTGCCGATCTGGATGTAAAATTTTACCACAATGCGAATCACAAAACCATGCTCTCATAATAAAGCTTTCAACTAACCATAAAGATACTTCCCTTTGCAACAGTGTTCTGCCATCAATTGCCATTAGTGTCGATCAATGGTTCAAGTGATTAGTGTTTTCCATTAAAACATTGGGCTCGGGTACGTAGGTGGGTGGGTGGGTGGACGTTAACTGATCACCTGGTATTGCAAAAAGAACATTCACAGAACAAAGGGAAGAAGAAAACTTAAATTCATAAAAATAGATGTTGACAACAGAAATAATACATGTGATATTTATTATTAACCCTGTCTTTGTTATTGTTTATCGTGGCTTTTCTTATTAAAACAGAATACAGCTCTTTGAGCTGCCTTACCGTTCTCTCTCCTGTCTGATTTATGGAATTGTAGTTTTGTGACATCTTCCAAGGCGTGTTGCTTTTTTAAAATAGTCAAGCCATCTGTCTTTTTATTTTCTATAACTGCATTCCTTTCTAAATGTATGTCGTTCAAAAGGTTTTTCTCAAATAGAGTAAAATATTTCGCTATCTTGTCGCCCATTGCGTTTCAAAACAGGACACTCGTGACAGCTATACAAACTATTACGCATCTTCGACTTTCCCTTAATAATCGATAAAATTCTAGTAATTGCGAGTTTCGATGGTAGTGGCATCTGTGATCTGTTGAGACGTACTATTAGCCTCGACAGAAGGAGCACCTCATAGTTAACTAACGGTCATCGAAATCAGCTACGGGAAACCGAAGGAAGTTATCTGGCATGTTAAATTATAACAAGACGGTAGCTAACGGCACGGTAACTGTAATCTTCCAGAAACGGGGCATTATTCTCATTACACATGTAGTAGTCAATGGAACGTAATTTCTCCATATTAGTAATACTTATTGGGTGATAATCGTTTTTACATGTGTTCAGGTGAAAAGTACTGTCAGTTATTATTACAAGCAACAGAATTATACATCAGTGTTCGTTTTGCGCTTTGAGTTTTTTACTTACAGGAACTTATGAATGTGATTACCGATTTGAAGATGATACAACCTGCTCTTGATCGACTTTGTATGTCACCAAGTAAGTCATTTCTGGTGCAAATCTGGTTTTAATAACGTTACACAAAGCTAAAAGTATATACAAACTATTAATTATACCTATAAATCTACTTCTTGTCGAGTGCATTATTATTTCATACTAGCTTAAACCGCGACTCCGCTCGCGTGTTGGTTGATTAGGATAGATAAGCTATCTTTTAGTAGTGTGCTGAGAGACGGGTTTTTAAGGATGAAATGAAACACAATACCTTCTTTAGAAACAAACATTTTTAATCAACATTCAAATTAAAAAATACAGTTATGTGTAGTGCTTAATGATTTACAATAAATCATACACACATTATTCCTTATAGCCTGTGTTGCAATATCTCAACACGTATGGTGAGAGTAGAGACCAAATTCATTTTAATTTCATTTTAGGGCATTATGGTAAACTACGTTATTTGTAGTAAAGTTTGGATCGTAAATGTATTCCTGAGGCATGTTGTCTGAATGTGATATATTAAAAATAGATGTATTATTGTAATACGTGTAAAGTAACGCAATGCACATTTATCTACAGAGTTTAAATAACAAATTAATGTAATTAATTTCACTCATTTTTGAGGAAATGTCGCTGATAAAGTGGAACTGAAAAATATTCCAATCAGATTGCAGAAGTTTATGCACTTACCGTTTATCAGGAAAGTAAGTAATGTAGATCAAATCACACGTAAAAATGCACTCGTTTCGAAGAATCCAATCACGAAATTCAACAATAATGATTGTAATAATATCACAGATCGATCACTTGATGAATGTGCGAAACGTCAAATTGATTTTTTAAAGAGTTGTATTAAAAGATATTTCTTTTTACTGCTTTATTTATTTATTCTTATATTTCCTTATATGCTTATCCTTACAGAGAAAGAGCTAAAGACATTGTAGCATGCATAGACCAAAGATATTGTTTGTGGCATCACGTTTCGCTGTATGTAACCTCCTTGCTATAGAGTCGCAAACGTCATCGCTGGCCTTCAGTCCGGATTTTTTTCATAATTTGACGACTTTCAACCACCGTATCTTCCACCCCGTTATAGCTATCGGCTTGGAGACTTCGGACAACAAGAACACACAGACCATTCGTTTGCGTTCTGTAGTTTTCGCTGCACAGAGAAATATTAACACACACACACACACACACACACTTACATAATTTTATATACGCCGATAACTTTCCATCCCAATAAACTCCACCCTTTTATCATTATCAACCCTCAAGCAACAATGCAACCAATAAAACCATTTTCAAAGAGTAAATATAATTTCCAAAGTAATTATTGTTCCGCATTTCACGTTATATTCTTCAAATTACAAAGTATCTATCAGATCGCTATAAAACCGTGCCTAAAACCTTCCTCAGGTATAAATTATTAACTGTACAAACATTTAAGACTCTGCGTCTTGTCGTTCGGACGTGATAAACGTACACCCAACAGACATTCACATTAATATATATATAGATAAATAGCTATCCGATAGCCATAAAACTGTGCCTAAAGCTTTCCCCGGGTAGACATTAGTAACTGTATCAATTTTTAGCTCTTTATGTCTTGTGGTGCAGACGAGATAAACGTACACCGAACAGTTATTCACATTTATAGATATAGATACGCAGTCAACAGTTTGCTTGAAACTTCTTGGCAGATTAAAATTGTGTGCTTGAACCGGGACTCGAACCTGGGACCTTTGCCTTTCGCGGGCAAGCGCACTACCGACTGTGCTATCCCGACACGACTCACGATGCCGCCTCACAACTTTACTTCCGCCAGTACCTCGCCTCCTACTTTGCTTGTTTTCCGTTTTGGCATGACAGTCGGTGGCAAATTTCTTAAAATGGTTGTTCTGGATTAATATCTAACATTATGGATGCATATGATACCAGATCTTAAACCAAAAAAAATTATGAGTTACTGAGGAATCGTAAGAAAACTGATGTTGCTTGTCAAATTGATGTTTGGTTTTCGACTCTTGTGTAAACTACAAACTAAAGGGTTCACAGTATAACGAAAACAATCTTTCGTTCAAAATCTGTAGTTCTAGTGCTTGAAAAAAGGACTTCCAATACGTTTCACTTAGTCATATGTAAAAACTGTAGCCATCGCATTAATATTTTCAGTTGCAGACAACTAACGCCAACTGTACTGCTTAAGCTGTGATAACTGATAATAACAGGACCTTTTATTTTAAAATCTATGCTTAATTTCCAGTACAAAGGATAATAACTGCAACTCTTACTCCATTTCACATTACTCGTAATGTTTAAAACGGCTTCTTGCCCCGAGTCACGTGACTTAGATGTTTGTTTCAGTATAATGACGTCACGCGCAGTCTATGTTATCTTTGCTCTATAGGGTAGCATCAGTGATCTCTATACAAAATGGATGAATTACTTTGGTGTTTGGGCATAGAATTGCAGCGTGCGTGCATATTCATATGTTTTGCACACGATTCGCATTGTCCGCCATGTTTAAATTTGGCAATCGAGTTTCCATCAGTTATTATAAAACAAAGAATTGCTTGCATACCTCCTGATTTGGAATTTAATTCAATATTCGATGTTGTAGGCTGATATCGGAGCGGAATCGAAACATATTTTCTTCTCTTTTCCTTGAAATGCTACTTAGCAGCCATGTTTGAATTTGGCAAGAAACTGAATATGAATATCTATGGCTGGCACGTTAAGACAGCTGAAGTTCAACATCCAGAGTGTATAGAGATCAATGGATAGCATGGAACTATCTTCGATATTTTAATTGACAATAAAATCTCGATTCGAAGCGTAAAATTTGATAAGAAAAAACCCGACGACACGAAAAACACGGCTTTTAATTAAAAATCTGTCTGCTAGAACATTCGTGACTTTAAAAAAACGACACTGGACTTCACGTACTTTTAACTACGCCGGAAAGAGAGGAAAAACGAGTGCAAGAGATAATTAAATGCTGCTTTGTAACTGATTCAAATTGACAGTAACGTACTGTATTTTAAATGTCTACGGGACGTTAAAACCTAAGCTTCTTTCCTTCCTTCCTATTCGTTATGTTACAGTAAATCGTATTATGTACAACATATCAACCAATAAAAGTATTTTCATAGCTGTGATAAATTTCAAGAGTCAAAGAAAAAATTTGCTTTTCCAAGGAGTCTTCAAGCGTCTAAGGGCCATAAACGTTGATGATGAGTTGATTCATATTTCGAATTAGATACTTAAAATCAACAAGTATCTAGAATTACACGCTTTCTAAAGTAGCCAATGTTCTTCTTCAGCGTTCAAGAATCTCCACGCCCGATTTAATCAAAATCGCTTAAGCGGTTTAGTCGTGTGAGCGTAAGGGCTTCTTTCGCATTTACAATATTAGTTTTGACTACAGTCTGCGCTAAGCAGATGATAAAAAGGTATAGCACTATTTCTGAAACAATACGGGTTAAAAAAAATACTGTAATGAAAAGTAGTGTATGGCTACATTACTGAACCCATAATTTAGGCATATGCTCCCGTAAGACACGTTTTAGCCTAGAAATGGTAATAATTGCGAAAAATTCGTAAGACTTGGCATCGTCACACGGGTACTTCCTCTACAATGCTAATAAAAGTTTATTAAGTTTGTCTTTAAAACACTACTGTACAGAAGAGAGTCGAACCAGTTGTCTCATTTTTCTCATTCTGCCTTCCTCACCAAAATGTTGTATACGAACACATTCGCCCTCTTTTACATCTACATCTACATACATACTCCGCAATTCACCGTAAGGTGCGTGGCGGAGGGTACACTGTACCACTACTAGGCATTCCACTCCCAAATTGAACGAGGAAAAAAAGAATGCCTATATGCCTCCGTACGAGCCCTAATTTCTCTTATCTTGTCTTTGTGATCTCCACGCGAAACGTAAGTAGGCGGCAGCAAGATCGTACTACACTCAGCTTCAAATTCCGGCCCTCTAAATTTACTTAACAGAAATTCACGAAAAGAACGTCGTCTTTCTTCCAGCGATCCCCAATTGAGTTGCCGGAGCATTTCCGTGACACTCGCGCATTGGTCGAACCTACCGGTAACAAATCTAGCTGCTCGCCTCTGAACCGCCTCTATGTCTTCCTTCAAACCGATCTGCTGCGGGTCCCAAATACTTGAGCAATACTCAAGACGTGGTCGTACAAGCGTTTTATACGCGGTCTCCTTTACAGGTGAAGTACATCTTCCCAAAATTCTCCCAATAAACCGAAGTCGGCTGTCTGCCTTACTCACAACTGTCCTTACATGCTCGTTCCATTTCATATCGCTCTGCAATGTTACGCCTAGATATTTGAACGACGCGACCGCATCAAGAAGCTCACTACTGATGCTGTATTCGAACATCATAAGATTGTTTTTTCTACTCATGCGCATCACCTTACATTTTTCTACATTGAGAGCTAGCTGCCATTCTTCGCACCAACAACGTTCTAAATTGATGCCCGAATGTTGGTAGTCTTGTCGAAATTTTTCGACGAGTTTCGTTCCTATCACCTTCACATGAAGATTTGCCTGAAGATGTTGGTTTCGAAACTCATTGAAACGTCTAACAAGACGACGTCACCACTCAGCTGATCACCCGGGAAGATATATTAGTCATTGGAGCGTAATCACACATAACATTCTAAAATCTATAATGCAGTGTCTCATTGTACTGAAGCCTCCATACTCAGAATCTTTCTCTTACAGCCACTGTCTACCTATGCCTCACAGTCTCTTTTCCTTCCGTTCTTCTCTCCCACTCTCATTGGCTTCACCGTTTCATCTCGTTATAGTTTACCATCACCTCCTCCTCTGCCTCTTTCACCGTCTGTCCCACTGTCATCGTCTTCGACCCAATCATTTTCTCTCCCTTTGCCATGGTAGCCTCATTTCTCGCTCAGAAATCTACTGTCTTTCTCTTCATAAACTATTTTCTCCTCCCCTCCTCCCTACATATGTCCTGCTATAGTTTCCCTGGTATTTTGAGTAATAGATAATGAAACTTTAACATGAGATGTCGGGGATTGGGGGGGGGTGGAACTGATAGTGTGGTGTTCAGAGCCAGGTATGGTGTGCACTCATCTCTTTTTCCCAATACAGAGCGAGGTGGTACAGTCGTAGCACACCCAACTTGCATTCTGAAGGACTGTGGTTCAAATCCACATCGAGCCATCCAGACTTAGTTTTCCGTAATATCCTAACTCACTTCAGGCAAATGCCGTAATAGTTAAGGCGGCCAACCATCCCGGATTCTGCGGGACAGTCCCGCATTTGGACTCGTAGTCCAGCATTGGGATGATTACTGAAAATGTCCCGCAAAACGGCAAAAGCGTCCCGCACAAGCCAAAACTATTTGTGTACGGCACGCTATGTCATACTGCTTGCAAGTCAACTTCACAACGCAAATGAAAACCTTCTTACATTAAATAAAAAAAAAAAAAAAAAAAAAAAAAAAAAAAAAAAAAAAAAAAAAAAAAACCACAGACGTCATCTGATTATTTCAAAATTCGATAGCAGTGGGAGTTAAGCTAGTACTGCATTTGGTGAAAGGATGATTTATTAAGACATTCTGTTTTTGGCATATTTTCTTAAGTACGTTTCAAAAAGTGTTATGGAATATGCGCAAGGTGTCAAACATGATGTAATATTATCACAGTCTGTATAAACGTATTTAAAATCTGACATGCAAATACAATATCAGCATTCATCTTACTTTCTTCAGGAATAAAAATGTGGTTAAATTCTGAGAATGAAACAACGAAATTGAGTGAGCAATCCATGTAGTAAGGCACAATTAAATCCTGCACTTCATCGAAGGAACTTCTATAATAGAGTAGTTCAAATTCTTTTAAAAAGTAGTTTTTATCAAATTTAATTCGAGGTTTTTGCAAAACATAATTCCTTGGGAGGAGTAGGCTATTTATCAAAATGAGTGGAACACGATGCCCTAAGAGCTGGAACAAATAAAAGTAGTACAGAAGACGAAGGTGATCGGAATAGACGGTAAAAATTGTGAGACTCTACAGTTCAAAATAGGAGAATGATAAAATATTTATGAACTGTAAATAAAGACAGAAAATTAAGAATAAAATATCGCTGAAGTTAGATATGTTACTTCAAAAGTAAGTGAGTAGGTCTACTCTGCTCGCCTAAGTTTCTTTCCTAGTTTCAGAATAACTGGCGCTTTGAGTCACGTGATCTTAAGGCCTCCTTCACATCCTCGAAATGTCCCGCACTGCGTTTTGAGAATGTTGGCCGCCTTAGTAATAGTTCCTTTGAAAGGGTACTGCCGATTTCCTTTCCCATCGTTACCCAAAACTGCGAGCGTGACGGGATGTTAAACCCTAAGCTTCCTCCCTTGCATCTCTTTTCCCACGTTTACTCTTTCTTTTGCTGCCCAACTCTCTTCATTAATGTCTCTGTCTCTCACTGACCATCAGTACCTCGTCTCTCTTTGGTTCACGTTGTTGGCTTCGATCATCTCTGTTCCTCTCACTGCCATTTTCTCTGTTCCTCCATCATTATCTCCTTTTCCTCTCGCACACACACTGTCTCATTTCTGTCATTGTTTCTCACTGATTTTCTCTTTCATCACAAAAAAGGTGAATACGTTCACATGCCAACATTTTCCGTGATATAGATATCAATTTAACACAAATAAACAATCCCTGAGACGGATTTTCGTCTCAAATATGTCAAAGACATTATTGATAAATCTGAAGCATGGAGGTTCGGGTTCGATTCCCAGCCGCACCACAAATTTTAATTAAATGCTTCAGATTTATCAATAATGATTTTCCGTGATGATCATTTTCCAGCTAGTTCCCTTCTCTTTCCTGTTACAGTAGGTGGCGCTTACATAAGACACATTTGGTAGGTCAGTAAAATTTTCTGTGCATTTCACGAAAAACTGGAGTTCACAAGCAGCCAGAACAATCCGAAAAAAAATTTGAGTAAGCCTGGCTACGTACAGAAATTAAACTGCAACACAAACAGAAAGAAGAATTTAACAAACATATTTACAGCTACATCTTGAGTTAATCAACACACTACTGTGACAAAATATTATCTCGTAAGATACTTACGTCGTCAGACGGCGCCATAGAATTATTTTCCAGGTCAAGCTACCCTGTAGAAGCCTGTAGTGCCCATTATACAGGGATAGTGCGCCATAAAGTTTTATTGGTGATAAACGGTTTTAGTGAGCTGATAATCCTTCTGATTACCTCAGAACGCTTTCCTGGGTTCAACACGTCAGTTAAAACTTTATTTATACCTCATACCCGGCATTTTAAGAACTCATATCTGCATTTCATTAACTGATAGTTATACTGAAAAAATTTACAAGGTTCTCCTAGAACATGGGCTTAAACATCTGAAAAAAAAGTCGACAGTTACTCATGAATAGAAATAACAGAAGTATCCATCCGCATCAATAACCCTTTTCGTGCCTAAGCATCACGCCGCACGGGAATGACCGAGTGGTTCTAGGCACCATGTCCGGGACTGAGAGGCAACTCCCGTCTGAGGTTCCAGTCCTCCCTCGGGCATTTTCTGTTATTTTGTGTGTAATTACGGTAACTTTTTATCTCTGGATCTCAAAAATGAATATACGGAAAAAATTTGCGACATTTCCTTGAGAGTATCATCTTAAGAACCTATGGTAAAAAGCCTGATGATTTGCCAATCCAAATGTTAAAATATTTGTTAAACTTATGGGACTTAACTGCGGCGTCATCAGTCCCTAAACTTACCAACTACTTATGAACTAACTTATACTAATGACAGCACAAACATCCATCCCGAGGGGGGATTCGAACCCTCGACGGGGAACGGCCTCGCGCATCGGAGCACAGCGGCCCAATCCGCTCGGCCACTTCGCCGCGGCTGATGATTTGCAATATACACTGGTCAAAACAATTAGAATATGAGTTTCTGAATTATTGTCATCGGCAGAATGAACTAAAATGATTCGACTTATTTCTGTCGGTTCTACGGAGTGGAGGCAACATTACAGCAACCGAGATAGTGATAATAACAGGAAGTTGCTGCCGAGGAGGTTGGTGTTGACTTGTGTTTACCAAACGAATTACACAAGCAGCTGTTTTCAGATAATGTAGTGTGCAGGTAGCGCTATGCAACAATAATATGACTTATTGTAAGTTATGGCATGGAGAGCCATAGGGAGGTTAGAATTGAGAAAGTCACATAGGAAGGTGACTGCAGCTATTGGAGTATCCCAGAATGTAATTTCCAGGACTTGGCGATTTCAGACACCAGGAACCGTTAAAAGAAGGCAACGCCAAGGTAGTCCTGGCCTAACACCAGCGAGAGATGACCGTTATCTCCGGTTAACAGCCAGTCGAGACAGGAGCCTGAAAGCAACTCAGTTGCAACATACCCTCCAGGCATCAACAAGACGCGCAATATCAACACAAACAGTACGAAATCGCCTTCGGTAATGTGGCCTATGGTGTGTGTGTGTGTGTGTGTGTCACATTAAAAGCACGGCGCTGTTTACCCCGCATAACGAATGGCGCCAGGTTCTGTTACAGATGAGTCAAAATTTTTCAGTCAGACAATCGTCCTTTCTTCATCTGAAGAGAAGGGGAAACTCGGAACAATTCTGCTTATGCGCAGGGAACATCATTCATATCATGGTGGTGATGGAATGTGTGGCCAGGAGTCAGTATTGGCGGACATACGCACGGCTATGTCGTTCAGAATGACGCTTTGACTGCTCAGAGGTATAGAGACGAAATCCTTCGACCGTTTGTTGTGCCCTTCGCTGGTGCCATGGGAGAGGGATTCCTTTTGGTGGATGATGACACTCGTCCCTATAGAACTGCACTGGTGGACAACGTGCTTGAAGCTGAGGGAACTGAACGAATGGAGTGGCCAGCTTGTTCTCCGGACTTAAACCCGAGAATGTCTGGGATGCACTTGTCAGATGCTTTGCAGCCAGACCAGCACCTCCCACAACGGTTGCAGAACTGGGTATTGAACTTATGGAAGAATGGCCAAATATCCCTCAAGAGCTGATCGATAATCTCATACTGTGCATGTCTGCAACTGTACTGGCCGTCCGACGTGATCACACATGATATTAGAGAATGACGTTTTCACTACTGTGGTAGCCCCATGGTGCCTCGCCATGTAAACCTCAAATAAAGAATGTATACCGCAAAATATCGTTTACCTGTAACCAAAATCTGAATAAAATACGTTACCATATCTATATTGTGTATGATGTCTCACATGATCCCCAAATATTGTTTTAAGCAGTTTATTAGTGAGTGTTCGAACAATTCATGTTATTTTTCCCCAAAATTCAATGGTTTATTGTATTTTTCTCAAGAATCACCCATAAACAAATGAAATCCACTCTAAACCACACATCGTATAGAAAACTATCTTGTTTGCTGATTTTGTCTGTCCGGTATAGATATTTTGAACCTGTATTGTAGGACGAATACAGTAAACCCATTCTTGCGAGGGGTATAGATATTTTGAACCTGTATTGTAGGACGGATACAGTAAACCCATTCTTGCGAGGGGTATTGAGCAGACATTTAGACCAAAGGGCTGTTCAAAACACTTCACACCTAACCCGGCATTTTTGAATATATCAGTACCGTCCACTGTCGTGCACATCACGAGTACAGATAGTACAAATTAGTCAAAAATGATTTTCTTTAAGTACATCTGTCACCTTAGATTACCAAATTGAAGAATGTATTCTGTAATTTTAATGGCAGAATTGAACAAATCGAAATATTGTTGATTTTTTAAAGTTTCCTTTGAAGTTCATCAGTTACCTGAGATGTAATTTGTGACGCTTCATTATCGCGTCCTTCCAACAGATACATTTACCTCTGGCGTCCATTGATTTATGAGTTTGGTTTTATCATGTTCATTTTTAGAATGACTTCAAAACATTCTGACACAAGTTCGCTCCCTAATATTTACTTGCAAAGATATATTAGTTGCAGGTTATTTAGCTTTGACCAAGAACTTGGATGCTCTATGTATTCCGTTTCAATTTAAACATACTTTTCCCAGAAGTGCTGAATAGTCCTATTCTGTTCCTTATTCTGTTAGACCATCAAACACAGCTGGGCAACTGATCGAATTAAATGCCTTTTTACAATCTATAAAGGCAAGACAAAGAGGTAGGAGATACTCATTTTCTCCCAGCTGTTTCACACAGTGTTAAGATACGGCCAAACGTACTAAATCCTAAGTGGAACCGAATTTGCTCAAAGGGTTGAGCCAGATCAAGTAGAGTCATATTGGTAGTAAAAACGTTTGTTTAATATGGGTAGAAAACATAGCGCGGAAGTTCTCTGTAGCTTAAGTACAGCGTCCCTTATCTGTTAAAGCAGTATGTCGTTATCCAACCTCTTCATATATTTCGTACGAGTGATACTTCTATATATTAGTATCACCCTCCTTATGCATTAGAGTAATCCGGCTTTCTTCCAATGTCTTAATAATGGTTCACTGCCCAAACAGATTAGCAGCCAATTCATCTAAGATAAAGTATCGTCACTGATTTTATAGCAGAGATTACTATAAAAATTCTCAATATATTCGGGTATCTCTTTCATAACTGTAATCGGCCTTGGGCTATGACTAACGTTTAAATCAAATTCTTTCCATTAATAAACTTTCGATTGGCTATCTTTAAACCAAATTTGTTTTCAAGACTGACTTTTCCGTATCCTCTTCACACTTCTTAAGTCCTGAACATTTTATCTCTTAAATAAAATATTGTCTTGGTTGCAAACGAGTCATTTCAAGAAAAGTTTTTAAAACCAAGACAATCTTTTGTTCAAGAGTTCAACTTAACACGCTTGTTGTACCACAACACACAGAAATGGAATGTGAAGGATTTTACGAACATTTTATCTTAAGTTTTTCCGTTTTTCAGTTTTATTTTTCTTCTCCTGTTCATTAAACCTACTGCCTTATTTGTCAGCTTCGTAGTTTGGTTATGCGATTCACGCGAATCACTAACTTCTTCAGGTGTCGCGATTAGTGCATTTCTTGCTACTTCTGCTTCACATTGATTTGACTCAATTTTTTTTTTAATTCGTCTTGTCATTCTTAGAAATTTTCTATCCACTTTCCAAGATTATTCTTTATTCACAGGTTATAACTGCAATTATTGCCTTTTTGTGTGTTACAAGATTATACTTCTTAATGAGTATATTCTGTCAATATTTCAAATCTTTAAATTCCTTCACTATTTATATGAAATAATGCAGAGCAACGTTTCTTTCTTTTCGGAGAAGCTGTTACGTAGCCAGTCTAACTAGAGCTGGGTTCCGTCACCCGGCAAGTTCGTTTGGTAATACATGGGTTGTTATAACGTGAAAGTGACGGTACGTTAAAAGCATGAAAATTTTCAGCAATGCTGTGAGACAAACAACTCACAAGGAAAGTGCACCAAAATCGTATAAGAGATAATGTAAAGTTCCTTCATTGCACTAGTGATACTCCCGCATCTGCAAAACTCTGCAGTCGTCCGTTAGAGGCCTCTACGTGTGCCATGTCTCATTGCACTTTGACCTGTCGGTTCGCCAGTAGGGACGGTGCAGTGTGCCTCCGAAGTTGTGTGGTGAAGTGTCAGATGGGGCGGCGATTGCTAATCAATTCTGCTAGTGTATTGCGATTAGTTGAGATGAAGTTATGAAGAACCCTTCTTCGTGAAGATGGTATTAGTGTAGAAGATGTATCATTTGCATGCTTTCTCGTATCTGTTATGGTACAGAAATATGAGCATAAGTTTGATACTGTTGTTACAAACTCATAATAATGATAATAGGGATGATAATGACGAACAACTCATTGCAAGCGGTAGTGTTATGGTAAGTGCGGGAAGAGGCGATGGAAGCAGTGGCAGTGAATACCAACAGTCTTTCGGGAAGAAGGTTAATGTTGCAACTATCATCACGGCTTTTGATGACAATTCGCTAGAGAACATGTACGATGATTATTACATAAGTTATAGTTAAGATATCTTCATTACGTATGGGGTCTACAATTACATCTACAGTGCTATCTAGAGCATGGTTGCAGAGCTTTGCAGAAAAACGGCACCCACCAGCACATTGAGGTGTACGCAGAGGTCCTGTAACCAAACGTTCATACAGATATGTTTGTTCGAGCCCATGTACTTTCCTTGTCAGTTACATCTGTACCAACAAACGCCAAACTTCACAGAGACGCAAGCCATTATCATTGATTTACTAAGAAAGTGGTCAGGTAGTGGATCTGAATATGTGAGCCGCGGTGGAGTGGCCGTGCTCTCTAAGGCGCCTTGCTGCTGAGCGTGCGGTTGCTCGCCGTCGGAGGTTCGAATCCTCCCTCGTGGATGAGAGAGAGAGAGAGAGAGAGAGAGAGAGAGAGAGAGTGTCCGCTTAGCATTATTTTAAGTAGTTTGTAAGCCTAGGGACTGATGACCGGCAGCATCTAACTCCCTTAGATTTACAGACATTTGAACACTTCTTGAATCTGTTAGTTTACATGAAGAAGCCAATTTCATTGCGTAAAATTGAATTTCATAGAGTGACGATAGGTCCGCAATGTTTGAGGCAAATTGAACTGGCATCCCCCTTGTTATTTGGGGTATCGGCTGACAGCTTGTATGACACACCCACTCGAGAATTTTACCTATTTACAACTCCACGTTTTAAATAAAAATCGTCTATTGAATACGGATGTGCATCAGGTTTGGTCAGACTTTTTCGAAGCTACGAATTGACGAGCCTGATAGTAAATTTCCTAACAATGCGGTAATAAATTATCGCGAATCTGTCAGTAATACAGTTCCAGTTCGAAGTATAACAGTTAGCTTGAGGCTTGCAATAACAACGAAAGTGCCATTGCGAAAATATGTGTGTTGATTTTAATGCAAGTACATGGTCTAAACGAGCTGCAAAACGTACAGCGAACAATAATTGCTACGACGAACAATCATGACCATGGATTTGTATCTGCTGTTAACGCCTTGTAACAACAGCTTTCATGAAGTCTAGTATACATTATCTTGTGTTTACTAAACCTATTAAGTCTATAAACTTATAAAATTGCTGTAAAAGGGTTTGTTTGTAATCTTCGGTGGACGAAATTTGAGTACAAAGACGAAAGTGACAACAAAATACTGCAGTTAAAAATGCGCGAAACACACAACGTTTGATACGTGAAATTTGAATACAAAGAATATTGCAAAAATAATAATAAATGTCACAAAAACATTCCACACCAAAATAACTTATCATTAATAACTTTCGTTGTTGCCACGCTAAGTACATATTTGCCAAAGAACACAGAAACATGCAAGTAAATAAAAAAAACTCTGGCTGTTACTACTGCTTCCACACTTTGCACTGGTTGCATGTCAACCATGCTCGATCAAGTATTGTCGACAAGAAGTGTAAATATTTTTTAAAAAGCCGTAGACACTCAAAATTGTTGTTTCATCTACCACAGGAGCGACAGAAGAAGAAACATCTCAAAAACACACCAACACTAGGTAGAAAACTGAATATTTTTTATGGTGTGTACTTCAAAGGAACTGCAGGATAGGTCATCTGAAGCTTCACTCTTCGGGCAGCTAAGTACCATTAGTTAGGAATTGTGTTTGAGTATAGACAGACTGAGATCAGACAAGGAAAAAATCTGGTGTTCATGCATGAATTACTTGTCGTTTTATCACTTCGATTTGTGCATTTAAATGCTGAACACACTTTAGGCACATTTCAGCAGGAAATATTGTATAGACAGTACACCCTACTTACAATATACACTAAATACAGCACTTCAAGCTCAACAACAACATACGATAGACAGACTCCTCTCAAGTGTGTTGACCACAGAAAACATGGCGGCCGAGTTTACACAGGTTGCCGCAAACAGCGCTGTAGCTCGTGTGTCAGCCACTCTATGAAATTGAAGCTCGTTGGTAAAAGCTGTAAAGAAACAAAAGACAAATTTTAATGAATGTAGTACAATGGTCACCGGAAAAAATTAACGACATGTATGAACTTTAACGACAAAATATTTCGTTACACTCAACAAGAAGATAAACAAAAGCTGTTCTCCACTCCTCATTATCAGACAAACTCGTGTTAATGTAACAAATATTTGTTTCGACAAGAAAAAAAATTACTGCCTTACGTTTTTTAAGACAAAGAGAAGTAAGCACTGATACCCGCCACTCATAACATGTATCTACCAACTCATGTTCTAATTCATTCACGATTAAATACTGTAGAGAAAATTTTCTATGAATTTTGTAGTAGAGAAGTCTAAACGAGTAAAAAATTTCAACTATAAGGTTCAGAACTCACTGCCACAGAATATAGCAGACGACGGATATGCACCGAAGATTTTTAAAACTTGGCGGCATTCTTTGCAAGAGTCATTAGTTTCCGCATCAGATGGTCCCAGATAGTAACCGGCTGTAAAAATCGGGTTCAACGTTTCGACGTATACTAGTGTCACTGACCAGTCTACGTGAGCCGCAACCCAAGTCCACTTTTTACGAGCGTCTGCTTCCGCGCCCTTTGCAATAAAAAATTTCCAGTTATGTGACGAACTCCCAACTTTGTCATTTGGTATTGAGTGCAAATTCATCAAAGTGATGCTGAAAATCTTCCAAAACAGATTTCGCCAATATCTAGATCGAGAGCTACTGGAAGAGGACAGGAACTAGAGCTCAAATTAACAACATTCGGTGGATTATGGGAAAAGCAAGAGAATTCCAGAAAGACGTGTACCCCTGCTTTATTGATTATGCTTTAGACTTTGACTGCGTCGATCACAAATTATGGACATACTCAAAAACATGGGAGTACCAGTTCACCTAATTCATCTTATACGAAGTTTATACCTTGACCAAGAAGCCACGGTGAGAGCTATGTATGGCATAACGAAATCAATAAAGATTCAAAACGGGGTCCGGAAAGGCAGCATATTGTCTTCGTTCTTATTCAGTCTGTGTGCAGAGCACGTTATGGGAACTGCCAGGATAGGTGAAGAAGAGACGGAAATTAAAATATCTGGTACAAACGTAAACAACCCCAGATATGCAGATGATACCATACTGTTGGCAGAAAGTGAAGAAGAACTAATGACTCTCTTGCTTAAGGTGAAAAACGAAAATGAAAAGACCGGTCTTAAGCTAAATGTGAAGAAAACTAAAATTATGGGATGTTGTTGTTGCTGTGGTCGTCAGTCCGGAGACTGGTTTGATGCAGCTCTCCACAATACCCTATCCTGAGCAAGCCTCTTCATCTCCACATAAGAACGGCAACCTACATCTGTCTGATTCTGCTTACTGTATCCATCTCTTGGTCTTCCTCTGCGGTTTTTACCCTACACACTTCCCTCCATCGCTAAATTCATAATTCCTTGATGTCTAAGAATGTGTCCTACCAATCTATCCCTTCTTTCAGGCAAGGTATGCCAGAAATTTCTTTTCTCCCCAATTCTGTTCAGTACCTCCTCATTAGTTACGCGATCCACCCACCTAATCTTCAGCATTCTTCTGTTGCACCACATTTCAAAAGCCTCTATCCTCTTTCTGTCCACACTGTTTATCGTCCATGTTTCACTCCCATACAAGGCAACACTCCATACAAATGCCTTCAGAAAGGACTTCCTTACGCTTAAATCAATATTCGCTGTTAACAAATTTCTCTTTTTCAAGAACGCCTTTCTACCAATTGCCATTCTGCATTTTATATCCTCTGTACTGCGACCATCATTTGTTATTTTACTGCCCAAGTAACAAAACTCATCTACCTCCTTTATTGTTTCGTTACCTAATCTAATTCCTTCAGCATCGCCTGATTTTCTTACACTGCACTCCATTACCCTAGTTTTACTCTTGTTAATGTTCATCTTATATGCACCTTTCAGCACACTGTCCATTCCGTTCAATTGCTCTTCCAGGTCCTTTGCTGTATCTGACAGAATTACTATGTCGTCGGCAAAACGAAATGTTTTTAATTCTTCACCCTGAACTTCACATCCTTCTCCAAATTTCTCCTTGCTTTCCTTTATAGCTTGCTCAATGTACAAATTGAACAACATTGGGGAAAGGCTACAACCCTGTCTTACTCCCTTTCCAATCACTGCATCCCTTTCATGCCCTTCAACTCTGACAACCGCTGTCTGGTTTTTGTACAAGTTGTAAATAACCTTACGCTCCCTATATTTTACTCCTGCTCGCTTCAAAACTTGAAAGAGCTTATTCCAATCAACATTGTCAAAAGCCTTCTCCAAATCTACAAAAGCTAGAAATGTAGGTTTGCCTTTTCTTAATCTATCTTCTAGGATAAGTCGTAAAGTGAGTATTGCCTCCCGTGTTCCTACATTTCTCCTGAACCCAAACTGATCTTCTCCGAGGTCGGCTTCTACCAACTTTTCCATCCTTCTGTATATAATTCGTGTTAATATTTTGCAACCATGACTTATTAAACTCATGGTTCTGTAGTTTTCACACCTGTCTGCACCTGCTTTCTTTGGAATGGGGATTATAACATTTTTCTTAAAGTCTGAGGGTACTTCGCCTGTCTATACATCTTACACACCAGGTGAAACAATTTTGTCATGGCTGGTTCTCCCAGAGACTTCAGTAGCTCTGAGGGAATATCATCTACTCCAGGGGCCTTGTTTCGACTTAGGTCTTTCCGGGCTTTGTCAAATTCTTCTCTCAGTACAGTATCTCCTATTTCATCTTCATCTACATCCTCTTCCCTTCCTACAATAGCGTCTCGAAGTTCATTTCCTTTGTAGAGCCCCTCTATATACACTTTCCATCTTTCAGCTTTCCCTTCTTTGCTGAGAACTGATTTTCCATCAGTGTCCTTGATATTCATAGAGCTGTTTTTCTTATCTCCAAATGTTTCTTTTATTTTCCGGTAGGCTGTATCTATTTTTCCCCTATTTATACATTCTTCTACATCCTTGTAATTGCCTTCTAGCCACTCCTGCTTAGCCATTTTGCACTTCCTGTCAATCTCATTTCTTAGTCGTCTGTACTCCATTTTGCCTGTTTCATTTACTGCATTTTTATACTTTCTCCTTTCATCGATTAAATTTAGCATCTCCTGCGATATCCAAGGATTCTTTGTAGGTCTTGCCTTCCTACCTATTTTGTCCTCTGCTGCCTTCACTATTTCATCTCTCAATTTTACCCATTCCTCCTCAACTGTTTTATTTTCCCCCGTTTCTGTCACTTGTTGCCTGAAGCTCCCTCTGAAATTCTTAAGAACTTCAGGTTCCTTCAATTTATCCAGGTCCCATCTCCTTATTTTCCTACCTTTTTGTAGTTTCTTCAGTTTCAGCCTACAGTTCATAACCAACAAGTTATGGTCAGAGTCTATATCTGCCCCTGGGTATGCCTTACACTGTAATACCTGGTTCCGAAATCTATGTCTTACCATTATAAAATCTATCTGGTATCTCCCGGTGTCTCCTGGTCTCTTCCACGTATACAACCTTCTTTTGTGATTCTTGAACCAGGTGTTTGTTATAACTAAATTATGTTCTGTGCAAAATTCTAGCAGGCGGCTTCCTCTTTCATTCCTTTTGCCCAGACCATATTCACCTATTATCTTCCCTTCCCTTCCTTTTCCTACTACCGAATTCCAGTCCCCCATAACAATTAAGTTTTCCTCTCCCTTAACTGTCTGAATAATTTCCTTTAGCTCCTCATATATTTCTTCGATTTCCTCATCATCGGCAGAGCTAGTTGGCATATAAACCTGTACTACTGTTGTCGGTGTTGGCTTCGTATCTATCTTGACAATGATAATGCGATCGCTGTGCTGGTCATAGTAGTTTACCCGCATTCCTATTTTCTTATTCATTATCAATCCTACTCCTGTGATACCCCCAAGTGATTTTGTATTTATAATCCTGTACTCACCTGACCAGAAATCCTGTTCATCCTACCACCGAACTTCACTAATCCCCACTATATCTAACTTCAACCCATCCATTTCCCTTTTTAAATTTTCTAATTTTCCTACTCGATTAAGGGATCTAACATTCCACGCTCCGACCCGTAGAATGCCAATATTGTATTTCCTGATGATCACATCCTCCTGAGTAGTCCCCGCCCGGAGATCCGAATGGGGGACTATTTTACCTCCGGAATATTTTCCCGAGAGGATGCCACCATCATATGTTCATACAGTAGAGCTGCATGTCCTCGGGAAAAATAACGGCTGTAGTTTCCCCTTGCTTTCAGCCGTTCGCAGGAACCGTGTGGCAATGCCACATTAGCTGATGTTACAAGGCCAGCTCAGTCAATCAACCAACTGTTGCCCCTGTAACTACTTAAAAGGCTGCTGCCCCTCTTCAGGAACCACACGTTTGTCTGGCCTCTCCACAGATACCCCTCCGCTGTGGTTGCACCTACGGCACGGCTATCTGTATCGTTGAGGCACGCAAGCCACCCACCTCGGCAATGTCTGTGGTTCATGGGAGTGGCTCGTGGGATATAAGAGGAGAATCAATGGAAGTAGTGTACACGTTCAATTATCTCGGTTCCCAGATGACGGCGGCGGTAGTCACGAAATCAAGAGACGCTTGTTGCTCGGTAGAAAGGCGATGTCAACCCTTGAAAAGATTATAAGGGCCAGAGACATAACTTTAGCAACAAAGATACGTACTTTGAATGCTTTGATCTTCCCAGTTTCGATGTATGGATGTGAAACTTGGACAAAGTCTGAACGGCGAAGAATTTGCCTCTTTGAATTGTGGAGCTGGAGGAAAAGTCTTAGAATTCAGTTGACGGCAAAAGGAACCAAAATATGTATATTAGAGCAAATAAAACCAAAGGTCTAATATTGAATCAAAAGCTGACCTATCGTGGACTCATAATGCGAAGACATGGCTTACTGGAGAAAACATTCATACTGGGGAACATCAAAGGCACTAGAAGAAGAGAACGTTAGACAATGAGGTGCATCGATGGCATCACAAAGCAACGTGTTCCAACCTGTAAGGTCTACGGGGAAAAGTGCAGGACAGAGGAAACTGGTGAGCTTTGGTTCATTAATGTTTTTTTTTTCCCAGTTGATCCAAAGTGAGTAAATTCTCTTGGATGTAGAACATGTCAGAGCAAAAGAGAGATGAAACTGTGGAAATGAAAAATAAATATGAATGGAGACGATACGTATGCTCGGGGGGTGTCGATCCTCTCAAACCAGGGAACTTTAATAAGAAAAATTTTATTCAATTTCCTCTATCCCATACATTCACCTTTTAAAATTTCGCGGCTAACGGGGTTGCAAGCCTGAACAAAACACCCGCTAGGGCGTGTGTATAGAGGAGGCACTGGTGGCTGAAGGAAGAGACAGTTAAAACGCAGGGGGACAGGAAAAGTGGCGGAGAAAAAAAACGATGATAATGGAGACCGAGAGAAAGGGGTGAAGACAGCGACAGTAGAAGAGAGATATGGGACGGGATTGGTGCTGTTTTAAAATATTAAAATTATTTTACTTAATAATAAAACAATGGACATGGAAGGGCTGGGTAGGTAGACCAATGATATTCCGTGTTTACGACCACTGTTTTATTTAACAGAGGCAAAAAGAAACTCAAGAGAATAAGATGCTGAATGCTTGTTTCCAAACAGAGTTTAACAAATTCATTCTCAGATATTTTCCAATACTAATAAAACCTCAGAGATTATGATACAAATCTCACAGAAACGCCATTTGAGAGGAGATTTAATCTCAAAATGCAACTTAGGGGAAGGAAGCTAAACATTACAACTACATGTTAAAAATTCACGTGCCCCTTAAGTAAAGATACCACTTCAAAAGCTCAAAAGCGTGCCTTGTAACACGAAACCTAGACCTAAGGCACAATTTAACTTTCAAAAGGTGACTCGCAAGTAACAAGATTATTTACATTAAAATGAACGTCCACATTCAGACTGGTATGATCTTGAGGACCCCCTTCCTTTTTTTTTTTTTTTTTTTTTACAAATGAACCAACAATGGCTCACGCTGGCGATAAGACACAGTACGTTACCACGTCCAAACGAATGCAAGTAATGAATGAAAGGATGAGGGCTAGGTGGAAAACAAATGAGAATTTCAGGGACTGCCGTAATGCAACCGCAGGGTAGGCGGGATACCCGGCGGAGGGAAAAGGCACTACCTTGAACTGAGCCTGCTCCCCGGGTAGGCAACGAAGTATCAGACGGGCACGCAACACATAATACCCCAGCCACCCTTAGAAACGAAATAATCAGTGCTTTAGCGATTTGAAATAGACAATTGATAAGGAGCAAGACAGCTCACTCCCTCGCAACTGTGAATTCTTAGTAATACAAATAGTAAAGAATAAGTCGTAGACGTTAAGGAAAGTCGACAGCTGGGGTTATGCCGCACAAACTCTAATCAATCACAAACCTCAAAATCACGGAACCACGCAGGGAAGAACTTCAAGACACGCGACAACCACAAATGGAATAGACAACAGCCAGGTGGCCGGAGTATGAAAGGTATTTTCTCGCATGTGTCGTGAGACCTGGATACCGCAATCTCCAATTGTTCAAATGTTTGTTAAGCTTATGGGACTTAACTACGGGGTCATCAGTCCCTAAACTTACAAACTACTTATGAACTAGCTAATCCTGAGGACGGCACAAATATCCATGCCCGAGGGGGGATTCGAACCCCCGACCGTAGTGGCTGTGCTGACCGTGACTGGAGCGCCTCAGTCAGCTCGGCCACCGCGGCCGGCCCGCAATCTCCTCCAGAACTGTAAACAGGCGAGTTAGGTGAACAACTCCAATACCATGCGTCCATCCGTCAGAGCCTTCCTGGGGAGACGTAACTAAAGGATCTTCAACACCAGTACTGAATCCCACTGCCGGTGCTCGGTGATGGTTGTGACCAATGTTGCGGGTAAACACCCGCAGCCCAGGCCGGGGACGTCACGAACAGACGTCGAAGCTAGGCCCGGCCCTACTTACTGCGCGCCTATGTGCCACTAACGACACGGCGAGGACTCGCATGTCTCTTCCCGTTCACTTGCACCGCCAAAATAACACTGTCTCAGAGGTACTGGCCCGATAGACACACTGCGGGCACACCCAAACTGCAGACTCCTTCACTGGGGCCCCACTCAAACTCAACCCCTCGCGTACGCGCCACTAGTGATCAAAAATTCAGTATAAATTTGAAAACTTAATAAATCACGGAATAATCTAGATAGAGAGGTAAAAATTGACACACGTACTTGCAATGACACGGGGTTTTATTAGAACAAAAAAAGGTTCAAAAATGTCTGACAGATGGCGCTTCATCTGACCAGAAAAGCAATAATTAGCATAACAAATTAAGACAAAGCAAAGATGATGTTCTTTGCAGGAATGCTCAATATGTTCACCATCATTCTTCAACAATAGCTGTAGTCGATGAATAATATTCTGAACAGCACTGTAAAGCATGTCCAGTGTTATGGTGAGGCACTATTAGTTCCGATCGGGAGATTCACTTGAATGCCAGTCTTGTTTAAACAAACATTCAAACCAGATTAATCGAAGGTAAAACCTATGACCTAGAAGGATTTTAGTTGATAGAGCTTGTCGTCTGCATTAATGTTTTTACTCCGTCATTTTTTTTACTATGGTTTTTTTTCTTTCTTTCTTTTTTGTAATAAATCCTCATTTTATTCCATGCATGTGTGTCAATTTTTCTTCTCTCTATCTACATTATTCCGTGATTTATTAAGTTTTCAATTTTATACTGACTTTTTTTATCACCCGGTACTCGCCGATCGGCGCAACTAGCGCCGGCCGCGAGACAAATGACAAACGAAACAAGAAATGAAGGAAGGAAGCTTGGAGTTTAACGTCCCGTCGACAGCGTGGTCATTAGAGACGGAGCTTACGCTCGGAGTGTTTGGGTAAGGATGTGGAAGGAAATCGGCCGTGCCCTTTCAAAGGAACCATCCCGGCATTTGCCTGGAATGATTCAGGGAAAACACGGAAAACATAAATCAGGATGGCTGGGCCGGCCGCGGTGGCCGAGGAGACTGAGGCGCTCCAGTCACGGTCTGCACGGCCACTACGGTCGGGGGTTCGAATCCTCCCTCGGGCATGGATATTTGTGCCGTCTTTAGTATAAGGTAGTTGATAAGTAGTTTGTAAGTTTAGGGACTGATGACCCCGTAGTTAAGTCCAATAAGCTTAACAAACATTTGAACATTTTTGCAGGATGGCCGGAGGTGGATTTGAACCACCATCCTTCCGAATGCGAGTCCAGTGTGTTACCACTGCGCCACCTCGCTCGGTCAAACGAAACAAGCCACGCCACTCGCAGTGAAGTAGCGAAGGGTTATTGAAACACGAGTTGCAGCAAGAACATCTCATGTCAAATTTTTTGGTGAGGAAGGCAGAATGAGGACTGAGGCAGCTGGTTGCCACATTTGTGTCAGTCTTACAAACAGGAAGATATTTGTCTTTTTTGTACTCTGGCAGGTGCATTTCTCAATGCGGTGGAATCTAATTTGCAAAGACAATTTCTTCGAATTCGATATTCATTTACTGACTCTTTTACATTCAACAAGCAGGAACAAAGTAGAGGAAAAACTATGATTTTTGGTATCGCAACACTTGATTGTGGGGATGGTCACTTGTGTACTGTTTAATCATTGCAAATCGTAAATATTTTTACCATATACTCTTAAGATAATACTGTCAAACTGCATTTTTAATTTTTTCGATAGCTTTATCCGTTAACTCGATATAGAGGTTCGTAGTTACCTTACTTACTCACAAAATTAGAAAAACAGATTTTAGCTGTTTTTGCACCATGAACCGCAAATATCTAGATAACTATCCAAAAAATTTCTGCAGTTTTTATTATATATTCTATATGCATTTATCTAACATCGCCACGTTCCAGTTTTCAAAAATATTGATACATCGTCGATGTATCGATCTCTCTTGCGGCGGTGAGGCGCACGCCACCTGGCAAGGGGAGGAGTTGTTATTTGTTAGTCGGCGGATAGCGAGGGGCGTGTGGTGTACGGTGGGGGCCTGCCCGAGAGCTGGCAGTTTGGCGGTCAACATATTGCATGGCAGAGAGTTTCCACTCGGGCATTGTCACGTCCGGTGCGGTTGGATAACGCTCTGGAAGCGCCGAGAAAGCTGAGGTACCTAAGTTTCATCGGGAACCATGCCCTCGATTAACGGTGAGCTCTTGGAGGGTTGTATTAGCAGCGGTTGTACGGAAAGAAAGTTTCAGTACACACGCACTCGGTATACGCGGACTGAACTTGTTGAGTTGCCTCGCTCAGTGTTATCCCGACTGCATGGTATTTACATTTGTGATTTGTTATGTGGTGATCTGTACTGCAGTAATAATTTCGGGGTCCTGCTATTGATGAGCAGGTTCAATTATGAATATTTAGTTCTCAGTTTGAATCTCCCAGACGTTCGCCGTGCAACTATTTGTTGTGGAGCCCATGCATGACGGTCGGGGTTCTACATCTACATCTACATAGATACTCTGCAAATCACATTTAAGTGCCGGGCAGAGGGTTCATTAACCACTTTCATAACTTTTCTCTACCGTTCCAATCTCTAATAATGTTTGTAAATCTTATGGGACTTAACTACGGAGTCATCAGTCCCTAAAATTACAAACTACTTATGAACTACTTACGAACTAGAACGGCACAAATATCCATGCCCGAGGGGAGATTCGAACCCCCGACCGTAGAATATCTAATAGCGCGCGGGAATAAAGAACTCCTAAATCGTTCCGTTTTCGATCTGATTTCTCTTATTTTATTGGAATGGTCATGTCTCCCTAAGTAGGTGGGTGCTAGCAAAATATTTTCACATTCAGAACTAAAAGTCGGTGATTGAAACTTCGCAAACAGATCACACCGCAATGAATAACGTCTTTCTTTTAATGATTTCCACCCCAATTCGTGCAACATTTCTGCCCCCCCCCCCCCCCAGTAACGTGATAAAACACAACGAGTTGCCCTTCTCTGAACCTTCTCAATGTCTTCCGTCAGTCCCTACTGCTGAGAGTACAGTACTCCAGGAGAGGACGCACAAGTGTGGTGTAGGCAGTCTCTTTAGTGGAGCTGGTGCATCTTCATCTGCCAATGAAACGTAACCTTTGGTTCGCCTTCAACACAATATTTTCTATGTGTTCTCTCCAGTCAAAGTTGTTCGTAATTGTAACTCCTAGGTATTTGGTAGAATTTACGACCTTAAGGTTTGACTGATTTATCGCGTAATTGAAGTTCAGCGGATTTCTTTTAGTGGTCATTTGTATTACTTCACACTTTTCTTTATATAGTGTCAATTGCCAATTTTCGCACCATATAGAAATTTTGTCTAAATCGCTTTGCAGTTCCTTTTGATCCTCTGTTGACTTCACTAACCTTTAATCGTCAGCATCATCCGCGAACAGTCTAAGGGAGCTATTCATATTGTCTCCTAAACCTTTTAGAAACACGAGGAAGATTAGGGGGCCTATAACGCTTCCCTGTGGAACGCCATATATCACTTCTATTTTACTCGATGACTTACAGTCAATTAAAGCTACCTGTCTCCTTTCTGATAGGAAATCGTGAATCCAATCTCACAATTGGGGAGATATTCCATAAGCACGCAATTTCGTAAGAAGTCGCTTGTGGGGTACAGTGTCAAAAGCCTTCCGGAAATCCAGAAATATGGACTCGATTTGAGATCCCTTGTCGATGGCACTTAACACTTCATGTGGTTAAAGGGCAAACTGTGTTTCGCAAGAGTGATACTTTCTGAAACCGTGTTGACTATTGGTTAATAGGTCGTTCTCTTCGAGGTAGTTCATAATATTCAAACAAAGTATATTTTCCAAAATCCTACTGCAAATCGACGTCAATGAGATTGGTCTGTAATTTTGGGGATCACTCCTATTGCCTTTCTTGAATATTGGAGTAACTTGGGCAACTTTCCAGTCTTTGGGTACGGATCTTTCGCTGAGTGATCGGTTGTAAATTATAGCTAAGTACGGAGCTATTGCATCAGCATACAGGAATCTAGTTGGTATATAATCTGGCCCGGTGAGATACATTAAGGAGTGTGATATTGTGTACCGATTGCTTCAGAGCAGCGCATGAGAGCATGCTTGTAAAGTCCACATAAGTTAATCTTAGAGTAGAATCTTTTATGTGCTAGTAATATGATTACTGCTCCGCTGAAGGGAACAAGGAGTTGCTGCTCGTTGTCGGACATTAGTTAAAATTTGCAAAAGGTGTAATAGTAAAACTCTGTTGGTGTTAATTTGGTTAGCGACGGATTCTTGAAACTGTTGAATTGACTGAGACTGTGAGAATGTTGAAAGATCGTCGCTTAGCCTTGTTGTTTAAAGCAAAGGTCTCCAGGGACATAAACATCCATTTATTACGTGTTAAGTGTTGAAAATGGAGTATTCTACGTTGATTTTTTAAAAAAAATATCATTCGCTTGTGTTGTTAAAGGTGTGAGCGCTAGAAGGTTATCTAAGGCGCCTCTGTTCTTTGTGATTAGTCACAACTGGCAGGTTGCCCAGCGAGCAAACAAGTTTTCTTTAATCAAAACAAAAGGGGTTGTTTATGTAAAGGTATTTTATGTAAAGGTATTTATGTGCATTCGTTGTGGCTCTAATTCCGATGTACTACACTTTAATCCCTTTTGTTTACTTGTTGTACAACAAATGTTAAACAAAAAAAGTTTGTAAATCTATCGGACCAAACTGCGTGGTCATCAGTCCGTAGCTTACAAACTACTTTAAACCTAGGTAAACTAACCTAAGGACAAACACACACACCCATGCACCAGGGAGGACTCGAACCTCCACGGCGAGCAACCGCGCGCTCCGCAGCGAGATGCTTTAGACCGCTCGGCCACTCCACCGCGGCAAATGTTAAACGAATGCTGATTTGTTTGATCGCCCAGTAAGAGTAACAGTTTCGTTGTAGATGCCGTAAAACTGCCGCATCACGCATGACTTCAAGAAATGGAGTGCCCAGGGCCGCTTTATGGTTGTCTGAGGGACTACTGTGTAGGTCGGGAGATCAGGCTATTATCCCCCAGTGGGGAAGTAAGCAAGGGAGTGACCAAGGGGTGTCCACAGGGCTCCGTCCTGGGGCCACTCTTTTGGGACGTGAACATGGAGCCACTGTTATACGACTTGATAAACAGTCAAGATGCACTATAGGTAATAGCCTACGCTGATGACCTCCTCCTTATGGTCGGCGGCAAGAGCCGCGAGGAACTGGAACGCAGAGTTGCTAATACCATTAACATTCTGACCTCATGGTGTCAAATGACAAAATTGACCATAGCGCCAAACAAATCAGCCTATCTTCTTTTGAAAGGCAGTCTAGTTAGAAACCCAACTGTTCGAATAAACGGAGTACCAGTTATAAGAAGACCCAAAGACAGGTACCTGGGCGTAATACTGGACGAGCGCTGGAATTTCGCGGCCCATGTGGAATCAGTTGCAGACAGAGCCCTGGTAGCACTTAACAGACTGATTGGGATTGGGCAGAGAAGGTTCCACCTCCCACCCAATCTCATTAAACTTTACCACAACGGTATTCTGACATCCATCATGGGCTACGGATCCGGCAGCTGGGCCCACAGACTCACTACGGTGGCGCCCGCAATGGCGGTGAGAAGAGTTCAGAGAAGTATCCTCCTTCATTCAATTGGGGCATACAGGACGTCGCCCTCTTGGTGTTGATGGGGCTTTGTCCCCTAGATATCAAGATTCGGGAGCTGGCGGCAGCGTACTGGCTGAAAAAGGGAAATGGGGACAAAATACAGGAGATCATGGAAGCCAGGGTGGAGGGGAAAAGGGAAATCGAAATTCGGGGACTAGAAATTTGGCAAAACATCTGGGACCAGGACAACACTGGAAGGAGGACACACCAGTTCCTCCCAAATGTGTCAGAAAGACTTAAAATGGGATACTTTCAGCCAAGCAGAGGATTGATTCACTTTCTCACCGGCCATGGCCCGTACCCGACGTAACTATGTCGGGTAAGGAAGCAGGCGACTCCAGAGTGTGGCTGTGGAGCTCCGGAAGGAACTCCACAACACGCCACTTTCGAGTGCCCTACATACGATCATATTGTCTCTCATCTCAGACTACAACTACCTAACTCAGACACATACCAACTCATCAGACATGAAGCACATTTTCAAATTCTCAATGAATTAAGTGACAAAATCTCAAACCACGTCAGACATGAATTTATAAACCGATTATGAGACTTTTTTCCAGGCATGACTGCTGCACCAGGCCGTGCGGCCGGGGTACTCCGCCGTGCCGTGGATCAGGAGGACTGAGAGCAGCCAAACCACCGATTGCGACGCTAGATATAAGTTAGATTAAGTTAGGCTTAAGAGAAAACACGAAAACAACACAAGGCCGCAGTGCAAAAGGCCAGCCCAGTACCAGGGGCACGCCCTCCGGAATTAGTTCGGGGGGCACAGGCCAACCAGTAGGTTTGTACATTACTGGCACACCTGTGAGCACTGTAGGGTGGGGGGACACAAAATAAGACACTAAACGTAGCAGTAGCGACTTCCACATGAAACACAACATGCCAACGCACCCTGCATGACACAGCACATACGGCAGACACAACAGCAAAAACAAAACATATCATGTAGCTCAGTAGAAACATTAGAAGTAGCATAAAAAGCACAAAAAAATGTAGTAGCATAAGAAGACCCATTTATGTATAGCTATTGGGTTATTGTATAATTAAAAGAGTAAAAATATCAATTAAATACAATGAAAGAATCCCTGAGACGGATTTACTTCTCAAATATGTCAAAGACATTATTGATAGAGCTGAAGCATTGAAGTAAAATTTGTGGTGCGGCCGGGAATCGAACCCGGACCTCCATGCTTACTTTTTTTTTTTTTTTTTTTTTTTTTTTTTTTTGTTCTATGGGTAGTTCTCTTCGTTGCGGACGCTGATCGTTTGTGTTCGTTGTTGTTCGGTGTGTTGTTGGCTCAGCTTTTTTATTACAGAGGGCGTTGAGCCCTCTGACCGGGCGCGCTGAGCCACGGCGCCCGGCTTAGTAGCATAAGAAGACCCATTTATGTATAGCTATTGGGTTATTGTATAATTAAAAGAGTAAAAATATCAATTAAATACAATGAAAGAATCCCTGAGACGGATTTACTTCTCAAATATGTCAAAGACATTATTGATAGAGCTGAAGCATTGAAGTAAAATTTGTGGTGCGGCCGGGAATCGAACCCGGACCTCCATGCTTACTAGGCAGACGTCTTAATCGTTAGACTACCACACCACTAACGATTAAGGCGCCTCGGAATAGTCTATGTTCGATTTCCCTCCACAACACAAACTTTAATTCAGCTTCTTTGTTCCAAAGATAATTGCCACCACTGCCAATGCTTCAATTACTTCAATGCTTCAGCTCTATCAATAATGTCTTTGACATATTTGAGACGTAAATCCGTCTCAGGGATTCTTTCACTGTATTTAATTGATATTTATATCACCATAACAGGATTGTTCCACCATGTCCATTGCTGAGGTGCTATTCCGCTGCATGGTAAATTGGGTAAATTGGGAGCATAAGCTGAATACTATAAGAGCCACACTCAAAGAACACACAACCCGATCATTAAATCGTCTGCAAAGGGTGCTGTTTATAAACACTTATATTATCAGCAAGACACATTATATAGGTGCCGTTTTACCAATTTCTTCTGATATAGCACACAAAATTTTAACTGCCATATACTGGTACGTATGGAGAGGCAACATTTTCAAAGTCTCCCTCCAAACAATGACTTTGCCTCGCATTGATGGAGGTTTGGCAGTTAAGGATGTTCAATCACAGTGCACTGCATTGTTTATTAAGCAAACAACAAAAATATTACAGAGTGTCCAACTCGGTATTACCAAATACCTTTTTACTACCTTGGCCCCGAAAGATCAGAGGGCGCCAGTAAATGTGGGACACATTAATGCTCAACTGGCCTATGTCTGTAAATATTATACAGAATTAAGTTATTTACAGGAAGCTGCTCACAGATATACTACTTCGAAGTTGTACACTTCACTGATTAGGGGACACCCACGAAACCCTATAGAGCTAAAATATTCAAACAAAAAGTGGGAAAATATCTGGAAAAACATAAATAATAAGATCCTTACGACTGACGAGCAATCTGTGTGGTATGACATTGTTAATGAAAAAGTTCCAACAGGAGAAAAACTGTATAAAATTAAAATGAAGCCTGACCCATATTGTGACCATTGCCAATTGGTAGACACACTAGCACATACCTTTGTTTGCAGAGACCGAAATACCATCTGGAAATGGACGCGAAAAAAGCTAGCAATTATCAACAGGACGTCAGAAAATGCAATAAAGGTAGAGGATATAATATATCCAGACTGGAATTTATACCCTAGTATGAAACACAACAGCTATCTTTGGTTACTTGGAAAATTTATAAACTACATCATTAAAAACAAAACCACAACATTAGAAGAATTTGTGATGTATATTAAAGAAGAACACAACCAATTACAGAAGCTACCAAAATATAAACAACAATTTCAAAATTTCCTCTTTCATACCCTGAAATAAGGACGTAAGGAAGTATCACAAGATGTGCAACAATGATTTCTGAAGCTACAACAAACCAACAGAAGATGAACAACATAATGAAAATATAAACTCAATTTCAGAAGCAATAGTAGATAATTTGTTTTCACATTTTATGTATAAATGCTTTGTATAATAATAATAAAGGTTAAAAAATAAAATAAAAAAAAATAAAATAAAATAAAAAAAAAACGGTTAAGACGTCTGCCTAGTAAGTATGGAGGTCCGGGTTCGATTCCCGGCCGCACCACAAATTTTACTTCAATGCTTCAGCTCTATCAATAAAAGAGTAAAAGAATGACGTTGTATTAAATAAAGTTAGGTTGGTTTACGTTTTAGGAGGCGATCCACTTATAATATTGTAAAAAGATATAAAATAGCCAAGATCGCTTATCATCAATTTTTATTAACGATGACCGGTTTCACTGAACTATGTCAGCATCATCAGGTCAAATAAAATATTTTACAAGGCTATAATCTGTTAAAAAGGAAAAACGGAAATTTAAAACATGCATGTCATTATAATAAAATGAGAAGATACATCAATTAAATCCATAAGAGCAAGATCGGGCATATTTAGAGATGAGACATACCTTGTAATGTCAAACAGTTGTTATATGACAATTTACAGTGCATAGGTGCACTATGTCTTATAATAAAACATAATTATCACAGTGAGTGACAAAAGCAAACTGATACATGATACAAGTCAAGGATAAAAAATATGGCGCCAGATGGCAGCACACACCAATGTAATGTTAAAACACAATGAGGTTAAAAACGTGTTGTACAGATTATAACTACGGTCGGGGGTTCGAATCCCCCCTCGGGCATGGATATTTGTGCCGTCCTTAGTGTAAGCTAGTTCATAAGTAGTTTGTAAGTTTAGGGACTAATGACCTCGTAGTTAAGTCCCATAAGCTATACAAACATTTGAACATTTTTTTGTATATTCTTGGAAAAGACAGGAGGAGCTGTAGAAACTGCTACGCTACAATGCCACACAACGAGACACTACGAGGCTGACAAATGGCGCGAAAATTTATGTTGATCAGAATTTTACCTATATCGAATTTGTACCACCTTACCCTATCCGTTATCAAGCTGCTCACGAGAAATCACGATGTTTGGGTATGAAATGTGTCTACTGTACTGAGCAACGGCATTCCAGGGCTATGAAAGTTACAATCCGATTTTAAGACATCTACTCGGCGGAAAGAATTGGTTATTTTGGGTTGGTATCTCAGTTCGATGAGGACGAGGTTTTTTTTTTTTTTTTTCAGTAAATGTTTAGCATTGTGAGAAAGTAGAGGAAAAAGGAGCAGTCTCCATTTTATCACGTCCGTAGCCGACGCCTTGTTAGTTACTGCCCAGTTGGAGTCAGTGCTACAGTTCTAACGACTCCGCTTACCCCAGACTCTACTTGTTCTATCCGGCGCTGAATGGGTGTCAGCCGGCTTGACGGATGCCCTGCCACTGGCAGCGGGCAGCGGGCAGCGGTCGCAGAACAAAGCAGGCTGCGACGCCAGCGCTGCAGACACGCCCACGCCGAGACTGGAGGGTGAAGGACGACCGGCGGCGGCGGCGGCTGCGGGGGCGGCGCGGCGCGGCGTCTGCGGCGCCTCCCACTCCCTGTCTCTCTCTGTCTCTGTCTCTCTCTGCGTCTCTCTCTCATACACACACACACGTCAATTACCAGAACCGGCCGCAGCTGCGGGGAGCCGCGGTTATTAACAGACGGCCAAGGCGCCGACACCGAGACGGATCCAGCCCGCTGGTTTAACGGATACGTGTGTGGTTCCAGTCCTCTCACACGAGCTGTAACTACTAGCGCTGTGAGAGTCACGAAAAGATTTGTATCCGTTACTAAAAGAAATGATACTCATTATAAACGTATCGTTACTCGCAGTGGCGCCTCCCGGCCACGATCGCATCACATACCGCCACCTCAAAGAATGTCCCCTCCCTTTCCTCACCTCTCTTGCTTCCCTCTATAACACCATTCTCTACACTGTCTGCTACCCCCGCCTGTGGAAAATCTCCCGAGTCCTCTTGTTCTTCAAACACAACAAACCCCCCTCTGATGCGTCCTCCTACCGCCTGATTTGCCTCACCCCAGTGTTCAGCAAGGTCTTCGAATCCATCCTGTCCCGTCGCATCCATCACCACCACCAACTCCACCACCTTCTCCCACACACCCAATGTGGCTTTCGTCCTTCCTTCTCCACTGATGACAAACTCCTTCGACTTACGCAATTCCTTTCCCTCCAGCTAAATTCCCGTTGTGCCGCCATCTTTGTGTCCTTAGACCTCGAACGGGCCTACGATCGGGTCTGGCACTCTAGCCTGCTCTTTAAACTCCAAACCTATGCTCTTCCCATCAACCTCGTCCGGGTCATTGCCTCCTTCCTCTCCAACCGTCCCACCTATGTTACCTTCCACAACACCGACTCCCGTCTTTTTATCCCTATGCTGGTGTGCCCCAAGGCTCTGTCCTTTCTCCCCTCCTGTATCTCCTGTATACCTCGGATATGCCTAAGCCTGCCCCTCCCGTACACCTTTTCCAATATGCTGATCACTCCGCTTTCCTTGCCTTAGCTCCCACCCTTGCCCGTTCCAACCGCCTGCTCCAAGAACACCTTGACCTCTTTGCCACTTGGTGCAACCAGTGGGTCCTGTCTATAAATCCTACCAAAACCCAGGCGATCATCGTAGTTCGTACTACCCCTTCCTTCCGTCCCCGAGATTTTTATCTGACCCTCCATAACCGTCCCATCCGCCTCACCCCTACCCTAAAGTATTGATCGCACCCTCTCCTGGACTCCCCATCTATGCACTATCCAAGAAAAAGCCCGTTCTCGCCTCCGCCTCCTCTAACTCCTTGTTGGCTGAACATGGGGCCTCAACCCTTCTACCATCCTCTATACCTACAAATCCCTCATCTGTCCTGTCCTCTGTGTCGGCCATCCCGCCTTGATCTCCGCTCCCCCATCCTTCTACAAATCTCTCGAGATACTGGAGCGCCATGCCCTCTGCCTTGCCTTCCATACCCCCCTTTATCTCCCCCCTCCCCCACACGGATCCTCTATGATCTCATTCCTTTCCCACAACTCGTTCTCTTTATTGAACATCTCCGCCTCCGTTACATATCCCGCAAATCAGATCCGCCTAATCCTCTAGTCCATCCCCTCCTTTCTGCACCTGGTCCGTTGCCGCGCCTCCACCGCTGTATTCCCCCTGCTCTCCACTTGTCCACTCTCCGGATCCTTTCCCGTGGCAACTTCCGTACCCTCTCCCTCCCGGATGATGCCCTCCGACCTGACATCTACCCTTCATACCAGCTGTGATCCTTCCCCTTGCTCCCCTTCCCCCTTCTCTCCCTGAGGGCCCCAACTACCCCTCCCTTGGTGGGGTTAACTTACGAAATTTTACAAAATGCATACTTTTACACCAATCTTTATGAATTTTTTCACACATGACCTTTAAACTAAGAGGAAGATCATTGGGTACATAAATTTTTGTATGGTACATAACAGAGGGTACCTTGCAGAAAACTTTGCCGAGAGAGGGAAAGGTGAAACGAACAGAGATGGGAGAGAAAGACATGGATGCAGAGCGAGTGAGGGTGGGGATGTGGACTACAAGAGTGCGGGATAAATAAACACCCGGGCAACGCCGGGTTTACAGCTAGTATTTTTCTAAAAGATACTGAACATTGTCCATTTTTCTTAGATAATAAACACCAAGAACATATGAGTAACACACTAACTGATTAAACTGGTGACTGTAACAAAATGTATCTGTTAACGATGAAAACACAAGGTACCTTCGGGTCACGTTATACTATAAGAACCCCTCCCCCCAACCTTACGCATGCGCAAAGGCTGTGCTCCCCCAAATCTATTCAAACAGTTAAATATTTGTTACAACGAAGAGTATAAATGTCATTACCTCTCGAAATCGCGACACATTTGCTAAAACGTCTAAAGATATGTGGCAAGTAATAATACCAAAGTCATTGTTAAAAAGAAGATTGGGTTTAAAAAAATGCTTGCAGTCGGTCTCGAACCCACTACCTTCAACAGCGCTGCGCGATGCCACTAACCACACGGCTGTTCTTGCTAACTGGAGACTTCGTTGTTATTCATTATGGAATCTTCTTATGGCTTTTACAGTTGATACGTCTTTTATTTACAGTTATAAGATAATTTACCAAATATGACGTGTTTTTGATGAATCTTCAATGCGCCAAAAACAAATATGTAGGGCAGATGTTACCTTCATGGAGGATTTGCACATGCGCAAGGCTAGGTGCGCAGTACCTCCATTGTCTTACTTCGGGACCATTCGTGTGTAACCGCCAGAGCTCGAGTAGACAGGAGCTGGTGTGTCTACCAGCTCCAACGCCATTGTTAAAAGCGGCGTTTCCTCTGGCCCCTCCCTGCCACGGGAGCGCCCATATGCTGCCTCCATGTGGTTCAGAAGAGAATTTGAACCTCAGCCGCGCATGCGCTTTGCAACGCTGCGGCCACTGTCGCGTATATTATGCGGCCGCGCTACGACTCGTATATGAGCTGTCTTTGCCACGTAAAACGTTTCTCATGCGAATAAAATACCTTGAATATGGATATGAAATGATCTGATAGAAGAACGAAATGAATAATGATAGTTTGAAAACACTTTTCATTTTATTAATTTATTTACTATTTTCTCGCGAAGAGCTTTTTTCCGGGGGGTTCACTGAACTAGTGAACACACAGCACGGGCCGACACTGGTTACTCGTTACTCTTTTACCAGTGACACCCAGAAACACGGCCACCACATTGTCTTTGAAAACGTGAAAGAATTTTAACTGTTCTTAGAAAATCAGGCGATGCTGAAGGAATTAGATTAAGAAACGAAACAATGTAGGTG
Source organism: Locusta migratoria (assembly GCA_026315105.1). Taxonomy (NCBI): domain Eukaryota; kingdom Metazoa; phylum Arthropoda; class Insecta; order Orthoptera; family Acrididae; genus Locusta; species Locusta migratoria. Next base: position 126,093,748 of record CM048749.1, read on the forward strand.
GTAGATGAGTTTTGTTACTTGGATAGTAAAATAACATATGACGGTACAGAGGATATAAAATGCAGAACGGCAGTGGGAAGAAAAGCATTTTTGAAAAAGAGAAATTTGCTAACATCAAATATTACTTTAAGTGTAAGGAAGCCTTTTCTGAAGACATTTGTGTGGAGTGTTGCCTTATATGGGAGTGAAACATGGACGATAAACAATACGGACAGGAAGAGAATAGAGGCTTTTGAAATATGGTGCTACAGAAGAGTGCTGAAGATAAAGTAGGTAGATCGCGTAACTAATGAATACGTACTGAACAGAATTAGACATTTTTGGCATACCTTGACTAAGAGAAGGGATCGCTTGGTAGGACACATTCCTAGACAACGAGGAATCGTAAATTTACCATTGGAGGGAAGTGTGTGGGGTAAAAATCGCAGAGGGAGACCAAGAGACGCATATAGTAAGCAGATTCAAATGGATGTAGGTTGTCGTTCTCACTAGCCTTGCCACTTAGATACTGCATGCCTGCTTTCTGAAGCAATTATACTACTGAGGAAAGGACCAGTACAGTCGATTTCCCTCATGATTAAAATACAATTGTCATACAAATTGATCAAAATTAGCGAGACCACCTGTAACCTCTATTTTAAGTGATTAATGCCAGTGTGACCGACCATAGTTACAGCAATACATTTCCGAGCAGCGGAACTGTTGTACTGTATTATGTGAGATTACCATGTAAGATAAAACCGTCAGGAATGAAATGTGTAGATGATAACTTTTGAGAACTCCTAAAAAAGGTTTTCATAGTAGACAAGACAAAAAACAAACGATTAACCGTTAAACTGAAACCTTTACAGGTAATCAATATAATAAAACGTATGTTTTCGTTAAAAGCGGACGTCAGATCATCACGATTAACCTGTAAACACGAGCCAAGAAGTATAGTCCAAAATATCCAAAACCAAAATAACCGTCTAAAATAGTACAGCTAAGCAATACGCACTTAAATTTCGTCACAGATGTCTATATAAATTACTCATCTCATAACACATAGTCTCACTGAATATATGCATTCTCCGTATTGGTTTTCTTTACAGAGCTCTTATCGATACGGTAGATACGAATAACGAAATGTATTCTGATACGAATAGCGAAATGTATTCATGAGTAAGTTCGTATCGGTACAGTAGTTGCGAGTAACGAAATTTATTCATTAGTAACGACTCAGTACTTCGCATCAGCCAAAGTATTCGTTACTCATTACCTAATACATACGGTTTGCTACAGCTCAAGTAAATACATTGATGGACCACACAGTTTTGCAGCATGTTTTCTACGATCTGACTGCCAGAGCCTCCTCTGCTGCTGATTTAGGCCAACCGTTCACCGATAGCGAAGGCAAGGAATAAATATTCAGCACACCACATGGTGCCACGCCTTAAGCCGTCGGACACGGATCATTATCCAAACGAGTGTGGTCAACGTGCCGTGTTTCTGACGCCATAACCTGCGAGCTACACGTGATGGAGGCTTTCCCAACGCGTGGAGCAATATCAAGCATGTCAGAAAGTCTTAATGTGCGTCTGAACGTTTACCAATAAGTTGGGAGAACACCACCTACGTCACACCAGGCTATCACGCGGAGAGGGTCAGCTCTTTTCGGTAGAAATATGACGACGCCATATTGACCGTTAGTAGAAGCTCGTATTTGATGATTTTCCATATATAACTTAGGCTTTATGAATATATGTAATTTCAAAGCAAGTCAAAGTATCTAAACAAACTGAGGAGGTCTCGAAAACCGGTCATTAAAGGTACTATTCGAAACGATTATACGTGGTTAAAAAATCCGTATTATGTAAACGTGCCGTTTCGAGACAAGGCGCATTAAAGATCCGTCAAAATGGATTTTATTTGTATGATTTTACTGTAATTATATGCCAGTAAACAACGTATGTACGAGTAATATAGTCACTGTGCACAAGGCGTATGTGGGATAAGGTAAACGTTTCCGACAGCCGTAGAGTAGGTATAATAGTAGAGTCATTGACTGCAACACTAACGATGCTGTTTGGTGTTGCTTCGAGTCTCGATGTATACAAATATTATTATGTTCGGGTTTTCTGTTAGTAAAATATGTACTTTACTGTTTCGCGTCTTGTATTTTATACGTTCCAAAGATTCTACTACTGAATAGTGACAGTGTCGAGGAAGAATCTCCTTATTTTTTACTAAACAGCGAGTGTGTTATGTGAAGGGCTATTTACATTTATATCGCATAGTTTGTCATGAAATTTTTATAAGTCGTAGCCCTTATTGACTTGGCATGCAACTTTCCTAATAGCCTTATGTTCTTAGATATTTAACTTGTTTCTTAAGTAAGCGTATATCACAGGCAGAATATGACGAACGTATGCACAAGAGCGGAAATGTGCAGTACGTTTTTACGATCCAGCCGCTTGGCAGCGCTGCAATTGCGAATTTGTAGAAAATCACTGACAGTTTCGCGTATCTAACGTTAGACATTAACTGCGAATGAGCAAAGTTGAAAATGTGTACCCAGCCGCTATTCAAACCTGGGTCTCCTGCTTTCTAGGTAGTGACTGCATTAGGGCACTGAAATGAAACAATGGCGACAAGTGGAAATGTGAGCCAGGCCAGGAATCGAACCCAGGTCTCTGGGTTAACACTGCCAGATCAATATTGCTAGTATAATCTTCACCACAGCATCAAAAACAAGACAATTCAATGTTCAAATAAAATGACAGGAACTACGCTCACAGCCACGAATAGACGGCAACGCAACACAACCTCCAAGACGGATAAATTAATCCCTCAGAAGTGGCTACAGGTCGTACCAAGCGGCAAAATGTCTTACTAGCGGCATGTTGTGATTCCTTAATGTTGTTCATCAACAACAATGCTAGTTTAAAGACTGATACACAAAATACGGTATAAATCAGCTTTTAAAACGTTGTTGTCGAGGAACAACATTGGGAAGGAAGGGTTAACCATATGGCTACCCGTGCTCACCTCCCGTCCGTCTAAATGTTCAAATGTTTGTAGAACTTATGGGACTTAACTACGGGGTCATCAGTCCCTAAGCTTACAAACTACTTATGAACTGGCTAATCCTAAGGACGGCACAAATATCCATGCCCGAGGGGGGATTCGAACCCCCGTCCGTAGTGGCCGTACACACCGTGACTGGAGCGCCTGAGTCTCCTCGGCCACCGCGGCCGGCTCCCGTCCGTCTCAAACTACCATAAGTCACACCCTATGGCTTTAGAGCCCGTACCGTCAATGCCCTCTTACACTCGCCATTACGGATTTCCGTGCAAGGTCCAACGTATGACCGTATTTTCGGTAAAGTAATTGAAGCTAACGTCGTATTTCGGACATGTTCTAAAGAACCGACAGCACACCAATATAATAAGACTTTCATCAGGCCAATGAGCCACACGAAATTATCATCACATTATTATTATTATCATCGAAGCTAAAGTGAAAACTTAATAATATCCAAATGAATGTGAGGTCGCGGTTGTATCACTTAATTATTTTGTCAAGTAGGCTCAGCCACAGAAATCGTGTAAAGCGTATTGGAAAAGCTGTACGGGAGGGGCAGTCTTAGGCATATCCACGGTGTACAGGAGATAAGGGAGGGGAGAAAGGACGGAACCTTGGGGCACCAAACAATGTCGCGTTGCAACGGAAGCAGGCTTGACTTCGAAGGCATGGTTGTCAAATGAACACAATACTTATACTGAAAGCAGGTTTATTGAGAACTGAAACATACACGCAGCACTGACTATCAGGCAGAGTGCACTGCTATTTATACACAGACAGAAAATACCAGAAATTAGAAGAATAGTTAACATAAGTAATATGTATAAATTAAAGTGAATATAAGAAACATGTAGAACATTCTGGATAAGATAAATACAGAAAAATAAGTTTTTGCCGTTGGACGGGGTTGAACCTACGACCTTCAGCACCACAGTCGGTAACGCTATCCATTGCGCTTTCCATTGCGCCACGCCGACAATAGGAAAACTTGTGATCTTGAAGCAATATAAATGATCTGATGGACAGAATGAGTTGTAGTCTTCGGGTGTTTGCTGATGATGCTGTGGTATACAGGAAAGTGTCGTCATTGAATTACTGTAGTAGGATGCAGGATGACTTCGACCAAATTTCTAGGTGGTGTAAGGAATGGCAGATAGCTATAAATGTAGAAACTGTAAAGCAATACTGATGATTATGAGAAACAATCCCGTGATGTTCGAATACAGCATTAGTAGCATCACAGACAAACATATACAGACGGGAAACCACCGTGAGGGCCCGGTCACACGCTCAGGGTTGTGGGGAGGGAAGGTTCCGTAAGATGTCCCATGATGACGCTGCGGTCAGAAGCAGCCCTTTAAACTGGCCAGAGCAGGCGGCAGGTAGCGGCTGCCACCACCACCACCTCCCCTCAAATGCCGGCAAGCCGGACACAGCAGTGGCCTCGTGGAAGGCGGCACGAGCTCTCCCCTCAGCCTCTCCTCCATGCCTCCATGCTACCCTCAGAAGCGCCTCTAGTGTCGTCTACCGGTACTAAGCCGGGGAACCGCCTGACACCTGCTAGCATCTTACGGAACTACAAGGGGAGCGTAGGACGGTGGTTCAGGGGGGCTTCTCCTCTGTATATGTTACTCAGTGGTAGCGTGCTGCTTGACACAGTCACGCCAATTAAATATCTAGGCGTAACGTTACACAGCGATATTAAATGTAACGAGTATATTAGGACAGTCGTGAGAAAAGCGAATGGTCGATTTAGATTTATTGGTAGAATTTTGGAAGGTGTGATTCGCCTGTAAAGAAGACCGCATATAAAACGCTTGTACGACCCCATCTTGAGTACTGCTCAAGTGATAGGGATCCCCACCAGACTTAGGAGGTCACAGAGGCAGTTGAGAGGCTGGAGGCTAGGTTTGTATCTGGTATATTCGATCAATGCGCGAGTGTTACTGAAATGCTCCTGGAATTCAAATGAGAGTCACTGCAGGAAGGCGACGTTATTTTCGAGAATAACTGCTGAATTTGAGGCGGACTGCAGAACGATTCTATTGGCGCGATCCATCATTTTGCATAAACATCACAAAGATAAGATCACAGAGATTAGGGCTTGTACGGGTGCATACAAGCATTTATTTTTTCCTCATTCTATAAGGGAGTGGAATAGTAAAGCAAGTCCTACTAAGTATCCTCCAAGAATAGATTGCGTAGTATGTTTATAAATGTACGAGGGTTGGAACTTAAATAGTGGAAACTATTTATTCATAACCGATAAAAAGCGTTACATGTTTGCACATGTTATTGTCCTTCAAAGCAGTCATCAGCGTTGTGTGGAACCCATTGCCAGCGATGTGGAAGACGTAATATACCGTTTTCAGAGCCTGTTCTGTTGATGGTGCGAATGGAGTGGTCTGCAGCCTGTCGAATCTCTGGAACAGTCCTCAAGCGAATGCCACGAAATGGGTCCTCCATCTTCGGGATCAAAGTCACAAGGATTTTAGTCTGGCGAGTACGATGGCTGGTAAAGTACTTTCTGGCCTCATCGAGCGAAAAGAGTAGCCACCGCTCGCTCATAGGTGGCTGTGTTTCGATTGTGGGCACGTCGGTGATGTGGGACGGACGAGTCCATTTGCTTGGAGTTAAGGTAGGTATGTCCACAACGTGTACTATTAGCGACAATAGTAAATTCCATTGCATCGAATCTCCACAGCAGTGTTGCCACTATTTAAGTTGAAAGTAGCTTGTTAAATTTTCTATGAAAGATCTCGGGCAGTAGAGATCTGTACATGGAAGTTAAAACGCTCACTACTGCTCTAAATTACTTTACAAGTGGCTACAACACTTGCGCAACGTAAATTTATCTAACTGCTCACTCCTTAAGGGAGCAGCCAACGTTTTAACAAACTCATATATATCATTGAACATGGAACGGGGAGCAGGAAATACAAAGCAGAGGTTTGATACTTTAAATCATTATCTATTCAATAAAATAAACAAGCAAATACTTGTGGGGAGACCATATAAGCACAATAAAGCACACACCTTGTGCAAAACTGAATTAAATCATAAAGTTACTGCTCATAATACCATTGTTTCTGCCCTTCATGAATATGGAGGTAATGTGGGAGGAAATTTGCAAATACACAGTGAGTAAAGGAAAGCTCATTCATTCACTCACAGGCACACACATAGTGCTTGTGACACATTACTCATGGGGCAACACTTGATAGCAGTGGCAAACGAAGTGTCAGCGCATTTTGATGAGATGGTGGGTGTCTTCAAGCACAAATAAAATTACACTATGCACCAAACGAACTCATGTGCGCAGAGGCACCGGTATACTATCCTAAAGTACCATGTGGTGTGCAACCATGGTAATAACATAGAATTAACAAAAAAAATTAATTGCGTATAAGCGAGTAAAACACATGTGAGAATTCATATAGAAGAAAGCTAGTATAAGTAAAAGCATTGCTGAAGGCCAAAGTAATGACCGTTATAAAAGCATGTTGTGCAATCAGTCATACCAAGACAGGAGACAGAATCAATCCAGAAAATCTGAGAAATATTTAGCATACTCGCAGATACAGACATGACACTAAAACGTTAGTTAAAAATGGTGAGGAATTGAAACATAATAAGTTTACACAAAGGTAGAATGTCACACACGTGAATTCTAGCTTAAGAAAACCGGACACAAAATCAATACCAGACTAGAGATACAAATACTAAATTGACACTGAATCGCTTGAGTTCTGTAAACTAAGAAACACTTCGCCTCACATAGCGAAAGTATTACTCAAGAAAACTATCACTGATAAATAAAGACTGCCTGATCACGAAGAAAGTAAAGTTCTAACAGCATGCCATCCCCTCAGCATGATTCGACGATATACTCACTTTGGCGATCGCAGCAAGAGTGAGGCCTCAGGCCACGCCAAGAGCCTTCCCCCTCCACGCAATGGATGTACGGCGCGCTAAAGGCGACCCAGAGCGCGTTCAGAGCCTACTGTCTACCAACCCTTCCATCCTGAAGAAGATAATACCCTTTACTAGAGCTCCAGAGAGGTCTCTTTTGTCATCTCTTTCGTCCATGATTATGTTGGTACTACACTAAGAACGGCCACCTCATCATCTTGGCAATAAAGATTGTCTCTGGCCACCCAGACGGCAATGCAGGCGACATCCGAAGCCATGCGTTCTTAACTAAAGTAAATGAGGCCTAAAGCGCGAGGCGGCGACTGTGAGCCATGGCGCGCCAGTCAGTCAATATTAAAAACAACCTTCCACATTCATACGAACACACAAGTTCAATTACACGGGTGGAGCCGGTCGCGGTCGCCGAGGGGACTGAGGCGCTACAGTCACGGTCTGCACGGCCACTACGGTCGGGGATTCGAATACCCCTCGGGCATGGATATTTGTGCCGTCCTTAATATTAGCTAGTTCGTAAGTAGTTTGTAAGTTTAGGGACTGATGACCCCGTAGTTAAGTCCCATAAGCTATACAAACATTTGAACATTTGAACACGGGTGTAAACATACGAGGCGCGTCCAGAAAGTAAGTTCCGTTTGGTAATGAAATGAAATTGTACACAGATACAAAAGAAATTTTTATTGCACAAAATTCTACAACTCTTAAACTACTTTTCCAAATAACTGCCGAAATTTTGCAGACATTTGTCATAGCGTGGCACCAGGTTTTGAATACATTGTTCATGGAAATCTGCTGCCTGTGTCTTCAACCAGGCATCAGTGATCGTGAAATGTGGGGGAAGTCCATAGCGAGAGCACTAATTGTAAACCTACTGTTTTCCTGGATCTTGTCATCAATCGCGTGAACCAATTCTTGTGTAACCAAAGGTGGACGCCCACTTCGTTCTTCATCGTGCACATCACTGCGCCCGTCATTGAACTGTCGGACCCATCTTACCATCGGATCACTCATCGCATTTGGTCCGTAAACATAGCAAATTTGTCGATAAATTTCACTTGGTTCACTTTCCTCGCATTCAGAAACTGAATCACCGACCAGATTTCACACGCGGCGGGATTTTCAATCAACGCCGACATTTCAGACAAGCGCAACAAAGCGTACGTAACTGACAGCGATCTCCAAATGGCGCACGTTCTTCTCCTTAATACACATCGTCTACAGCGCATGTGCGGAACTGCAATCGCAGCGCTGCAGCGGAGATATATTGAAACGGAACTTACTTTCTGGACGCGCCTCATATATAAACATGGGGCATTGATCATTAATAAAGGAATAAAATAATTGACATACAATAAACAATATTAATGGCGGAGTAAATCTAAAGAGTAATGGATAACTCAAAATGGAACGCGACGCACATTCAGTGGACGTGTTTCAAAGTTCCAACCCTCATAGATGGTTAGAACGATGCATACCAGACGAATACCTGTTGCTACGTTTCGACACCGTTTGACCATTTGATAGATATAAGTAATTTTACAAATACAGTGAAGGTGATGAACAGAGAGAAGGGGCGGAAGGAGACTGACAGAGAACGGGAAAAGTAACGACAAAGGCAGGGGGACGGAAGAGGAAGATGAGGAGGAAGAGGTAGTGGTTGGAAGGCAGAAAGGAAGAAGAAGTACATGGACTGACTGAAGTTTGGGTTGGATAAATCCCCGTACGTCGGCATGTTTTAAGCTGGCTAATACAGGGAGGAGCCTAAGAAAACAAAGAGGAAGATAAGAAATGTATGCAGTGACGGGGGAAGCGATGGGCAGGGATATTAGAGGAAGCAGTGGAAGAGTGACGTCATCGGAGTTGTGAAGCAACTAAAATCACTTAACAAGAACAAGTATTCCGGACCGGACTGCATACCCATTAGATTCCTATCTGATTATGCTGAATCGATAGCTCCTTACTTAATAGCCATATACAACCGCTCTCTCAAAGAAGGATCTGTACCAAAAGACTGGAAAGTTGCATAGGTCACACCTATATTCAACAAAGGCAGTAGGGGTAACCCACTAAACTACAGGCCTTTTTCATTGACTTCAGTTTGCAGCAGGGTTTTGGAACAAAACCTGTATTCATATATTATTAATTATGTGGTGTCGCACAAGTACAAAGTGCGCGCCACCTACTTTCGCCGCGCGCCGCCATGCATGCACGGCGCGGCGTTCTTCCGACGACAGCCACGAGCGCCCTCTGCTGGAACCCCGCTCGTGGCCACCACGGAAAGATATAGCACTTCGGACTGAGATAGCAACGAGTTAGGACCTTCGTAATCAGATAGGCACCAGTGAAGACTTTGCTATTGTACAGGCACTAGGCAGGCCTCTAACAACTATGTATCAACATTCTGCAGTACTATGTAAAAGTTAAGTATTGTTACATTCTGTGCAATATATATCTCTTTCTAATTTACTCGAGTGTTTATAGTTTCTGGCTGCTCCCCTCCGTACCTGCACCAGCGTGTCGGTCTCATTCCACTCGGCCACCGACACCTACGACGAGGCTGGGACACAAAAGCGGCGACGAAGTTGGGGACACAAAAGTGGCGACGAGGAGTGATAGAACCTTGGACCAGCCCGCTTACAGCAGCCAGACAGCAGCAGTCGGAGCACGCAAAAATTGCTCCCGCCCACCCACCCTTATTATAAGATTTTTGGGGGAACATTTTCAGTTACGAGTTTGTGGACTTTTTTGTTGCAGAGCGTCCTCTTTCATATTGCATTTCTGTTTTGTTATACTTTACTTGTATACGCGGCGCCTAATCGGTCAGCATGGCCACTACCCCGAACCCAAGCTTAATGGAAATTATTCAGTTACAGACGGCGCAAATTACCCAGCTCCTCCAGGCTGTGCCCCAGCTCACAGCGCAGGCAGCTAACCAACAACAACAGCCGCCGCTTCAGCAGCCCACACCTGCCGCCGCAACACTTCCTACGTTTCGCCAATACAACGAACGTGAGGAAGAATGGAGCGACTATTTCGCACAGTTTCAAGAACTCGTCGCGGCTCATCAACTTACAGGTCAGACTGTTAAGCATCTTTTATTGTCCGTGGTGGGCCCCAAAACCTTCGTATTACTGCAGAAACTATTCCCGCAAGCATCTCCTCGTGATGTAGACTTTGAACAAATTGTAGATGCACTAAATGCTCATTATGAGAGAAAAGTTCTTGTAGCCGCTGCACGATACCGATTTTTCAGACTTAAAAAATTACCGCAGCAGTCACACCAAGAGTGGATTACGGAATTGAAGGGCTTAACCCGCCAATGTAAATTTACTTGCTCTTGTGGACTTTCGTATAGTGACGTGATGTTGAGGGATGCGATTACGCAGAATATTCAGGACCCCAGAATTAGAGCAGCAATTCTGAAACAGTCTGACCCCTCATTAGACAGTGTACTGCAGCTTATAGAAGCGCATGATACTTTTGACTTAGCAGATGTAGAAATGCAAAGCCATAGCGTAAATTCAGTGCGCCGCAACGGACGCTTTCCTAGCCGTAGTTCTCAGTATAGCACTAGTGATTCTTATTTTTCTACCGGCCGTGCTGAACAGACAGTGAACAGTAGCCAGTGTAAAAGTGCGACACAAAGGTCGCCCCGTAGTGTTAGACACAGTAATTTGAATAACGGGCGCCAACGCTCATTTCAGAAAAATGTACGTAAATCTTGCCCCCAGTGTGTGTCTCGCCACAAGCGTGCTCATTGCCCTAGTCGCAACGCAACCTGTTATCAATGTGGCAAATCGGGACATGTGCAGTCTGTGTGTATGCAAATTAAAAACTCAAAGAACAGTAACGTTAGAAACGGTGCTTCGCAAAGTGCGAGAACAGTTCATTCTGTAAATGTTGTACGGGCTGTGGAATTGAACAGTGCTTTCCTTGGATCTCAATTTCAAGAAAGTAGTTCTGCGCCTATGGCAAAACTATATAGTGCACCACGTAGCAAGCGCCAACGAGCGCGTAAAACAGTGCAACGGAAACGGGTTCGGGACAAGCAAAATGACTATGAACAGTGCATTCCTGTAGTGAAAATAGTGCCTTCTGCAACTGCTCCTTGTAATAGTGCCCAGTACTGCGTAGCTAGTGACAGTAGACATCAAGTAGCTACTCAAAAGTGTAGTGCAGTAGTTAGTGACTCTGTAGTAGCCTCGCATTGCGCGGACTCCGATCCGGCGGTAGTGTCATCTAGTGACAGTGTTGTTAATCCGCTGCGTGCCGAGTCTGCGCCGCTTCCTTCACTATGCGGCCCGCGCAAGCGCAGTAAACAAACCGTAGCAGACGTTGCCCACATTCGCGCACCTGTCGAGCGCCGAAAGCAAAAACTTTTTGTGAATCTTTCCATTGACAATAAGACTGTGCAATTTCAGCTCGACACTGGTTCCGCTGTTACCTTAATTAATAAAGATACTTATGAACTTCTGGGTTCGCCAAAATTATCGCTGTGTCAACAAGTGTTAACAGCTTATACAGGTCAAAATATTCCCGTGCTAGGAACGTGTAGCCTGCCTGCCTCTTTTCAAGGTGTTACGAAAACAGTTGCTTTTGTTGTTCTTCAGGCCAAATCTACGCAGAACATTTTTGGACTAGATGCTTTTCACTTGTTTGGTTTATCGATTCAAAGAGATGTGCTTCAAATTTCGTCAATAGTGCCTCAGGATAAAATCAATGCATTGTGTGACAAATATAGTGACTTGTTTTCGCCGGAACTAGGTTGTGCAAAAGACTTCGTGGCACATGTAACTTTAAAAGAATCTGCAGTTCCAAAATTTCGTAAAGCTAGACCAGTGCCTATCGCATTGCGTGATACAGTTGCCGAAGGACTTAAACGTTGGCAAGATAGTGGGGTGATTTCTCCTGTTTCTGCGAGTCAGTGGGCCTCGCCTATAGTAATTATACCCAAGCCGTCAGGAAAACTTCGTCTCTGTGCGGACTTCAAATCAACAGTGAACAGTCAAACAATTGTAGACACTTATCCCCTGCCCAGACCTGACGAACTGATGGACAAATTAGGACAGTCTCGCTTCTTTTCCAAGATTGATTTAGCAGAGGCATACTTACAGATTCCACTTGATGACGAGTCAAAAAAGTTTTTCGTCATTAATACTCACATGGGCCTTTTTCAATTTCAACGCCTACCCTTTGGCAGTTCTTCCGCTCCCGCTATTTTTCAGCGTTTTTTGGAACAGCTGACAGTTTCTGTACCGTGTTGTTCGAACTATTTAGATGATATTGTGGTATCCGGACGTACAGTTGAAGAACATTTAGCAAACCTGGAGTGCCTTTTCAAAGTTTTGACTGCAGCAGGTCTACGTTGTAATAAAGCAAAGTGTTCGTTTTTTCAAACTGAAATAGAGTACCTAGGCCATGTGATTAATGCCCAAGGAATCCATCCTTTACAGTCACATCTTCGAGCAATCAAAGACTTGCCTCCTCCTAAGAATGTGCATGAATTGCAAGCAGTAATGGGAAAGCTTAACTATTATTTCAGATTTATTCCCAATGCCTCTCAGATTGCAGCTCCACTGCATCACTTACGTAGGAAGAATGTTCCTTTTGTATGGTCCAAAGATTGTCAGGTTGTCTTTGACAAACTAAAGTCTGCACTACTCAGTGATGCATGTTTGATTCCCTTTGACCCACAGAAGCCTGTAGTGTTAGCAGTTGACGCCTCGTCGTACGGTCTGGGCGCGGTAATCTCACATCGCATTGGATCTCACGATCGTCCTATTGCCTTTGCATCCAAGCTACTGACGCCGACGCAACAGAATTACAGTCAGATAGAAAAGGAGGCCTTAGCAATCATTTACGGCGTCACAAAGTTTCATCATTATCTCTATGGCAGAAAATTCTATTTGTTGACAGACCACAAGCCTCTCACGTCGTTGTCTCACCCACAAAGCCAATTCCGCCACGAACGGCACAAAAGCTTCAGAGATGGTCCTTGATATTGTCAAATTATCAGTATGAGATTTTGTACCGACCTACCTCTAAACATGCCAACGCGGACACACTTTCCCGACTTCCGGTTGGCCAGGATGTGTCGTTTGATTCTTCAGAAATGGCATGTTGTCAGATAGACTCCAGAGATGCTTCCGCTGTCGCAGATTTCCCTTTGAACTCTCGTCGGGTTGCACAGGAAACAGCTGCGGATGTAGACTTAAGTGTGGTAGCACGTTTTGTTCGCTCAGGGTGGCCTGCCAGAGCCAAAGACATTGATCGGCCTCTGGTTCGACGTTATTTTGCACAACCTCATGCATTGTCTTTAAGTCAGGGTGTACTGTTGTTGCATACCGACAACGACCAAGCAAGAGTGATTGTTCCTCGTTCCCTGCAACGAGAAGTATTACGCCTCCTGCATCAAGGACTTTGGGGTATTGTTAGGACAAAGCAATTGGCCAGACGTCATTGTACCTGGGTTGGTATGGACGCTCAGATAGAGAGCATGACGTCACAGTGTACTGTTTGTGCGGAGCATCAGGCAGCTCCTCCGCAACGTTTCTCAGACTGGCCACGCCCCAAGGGACCATGGCAACGTTTACACATTGACTTTGCCGGACCTTTCTGGAATACGCGCTGGTTAATCGTTGTAGACGCTTTCAGCAAGTTTCCTTTTGTGATTGCCATGAACTCAACGACAGCGTCTAGTACAATCAGTGCCTTAACATCAGTGTTTTGCATCGAAGGCTTGCCTGAAACTATCGTCAGTGACAATGGACCTCAGTTTGTTAGTGCGGAATTTCAACAGTTTTGTCGTGTGAATGGCATTCAGCATATCACCACCGCACCTTTTCACCCTCAGTCCAATGGTGAAGCAGAACGTTTCGTTCGAACATTCAAGTCTCACATGGAGAAGATGAAAGGTCAGCACTCCAGGCAGCAAGCTCTTCAAATTTTCCTGTCTACGTATCGGTGCATGCCACGTGATGGTCCGTCTCCTGCCGAGCTGCTACACGGCCGCCGTCACCGCACTCTCCTTCACCTGCTGCAGCCTCCCACGCACAGAGTCGGTTCGTATGGCGCTACGCGTTTTCAGGTTTCTACGCCGGTGCTGTACAGGGTGTTTGCTGGCAACAAGAAGAAATGGTTACCGGGCACCATTCAGCGCGTGCTCGGGCGCAATATGTTTGTTGTACGTTCTTCCACAGGGTCGGAGCTGCGGCGCCACGCAAACCAATTGCGTCTGCATAGGCCGCGCGATCCTGTCTCCGGTTTCTTGATTCCAGACCCAGTTCACCGCCAGGGAGCACAACCACATCGTTCGTCCCCGGACTACGAGATCGTCCCGATGGAGATCGACGCGACGCCGCCGCTGTCGCCGCCGCAGATGACAGCGTCACCGAGAGGGACTCCGGGACCGTGCGTGCCGCCCCAGCTTGGGCCACGCACCTCAGAAGAAGATGACCTGCTCCCTCTGGGCGGGGGCGGGCGCCCTTCCTCAGGTTTCGGCGGGTTCCCTGGAGGATCTCAAGGCAGATGCCGGGGCGCGGACGGCGTCTCGATCCCGGCCTCAGCTACGACGCCCGTCCCACCAGTAACGCCCCCGCCCAGGCCCTCCTCCCAGTGCCGTCGCCGTGGCCCTCAGCCCTACGCCACGACGGCGCGGCGGTTTGGGGGGGGAGGGGTGTGGTGTCGCACAAGTACAAAGTGCGCGCCACCTACTTTCGCCGCGCGCCGCCATGCATGCACGGCGCGGCGTTCTTCCGACGACAGCCACGAGCGCCCTCTGCTGGAACCCCGCTCGTGGCCACCACGGAAAGATATAGCACTTCGGACTGAGATAGCAACGAGTTAGGACCTTCGTAATCAGATAGGCACCAGTGAAGACTTTGCTATTGTACAGGCACTAGGCAGGCCTCTAACAACTATGTATCAACATTCTGCAGTACTATGTAAAAGTTAAGTATTGTTACATTCTGTGCAATATATATCTCTTTCTAATTTACTCGAGTGTTTATAGTTTCTGGCTGCTCCCCTCCGTACCTGCACCAGCGTGTCGGTCTCATTCCACTCGGCCACCGACACCTACGACGAGGCTGGGACACAAAAGCGGCGACGAAGTTGGGGACACAAAAAATTATCTCGAACAGAATGATCTATTGAACCAAGGTCAATACGGATTTAGAAAATAACATTCATGCGAAACACAACTAGCTCTTTACTCACACGAAGTGATGGGTACTATCGACAAGGTTTCGGAAATCGATTCCGTATTTCTTGGTTTCCAGAAGGCTTTTGACACGGTACCTCACAAACGGATTTTAATCAAATTGCGTGGTAATGGTATATTGCCCCAAAATTGCGACTGGATAGGGGATTTCCTGTCAGAGAGGACACAGTTTGTAGTAATCGATGGTAAGGCATCGACTAAAACAGAGGAGATACCGTGCGTTCCACAGGGTAGTGTTATCTCTGCTGTTCCTTATTTACGTAAACGATTTAGGGGAAAATCTAAGTAGCTCTCTTAGGTTGCTTGCATTTGAAGATCAAAATCAACTGCAGAACAATCCGAATAAGATATCACTATGGTGTAAAAATTGGCAATTGACTCTAAATAATGAGAAGTGTGAAGTCGTCCACATAAGTACGGAAAGGAATCCGTTAAACTTTGTTTACAAGATAAATCAATCAAAACTGAAGGCCGTAAATTCCACAAAATACCTAGGAATTACTATTACTTCAGACTTAAACTGGAAAAGAACACGTAGATAATGTCATGGGAAAGGCTAACCAGAGACTGCGTTTTATTGGCAGAACCCTTAAAAGATGCAACAGAACTACTAAACAAACTGCGTACACTACGCTTCTCCGTCCTTTTTTCGAGTATTGCTGCCCAGTGTGGGATCCTTATCAGGTGGGTTTGACGAAGGATCTCGAAAGAGTCCAAAGAAGAGCAGCTCGTTTCGTATTGTCGCGATACAGGGGAGACAGCGTTACGGAAATGACACAGGATCTGGGATGGGAATCATTACATAGGCGCTTATCGCTGCGGCGTGGGCTACTTAGGAAACTACAATCGCCAACATTCTCTTTCGGATGCGAAACCATATTGTTGACTCCCACTTACATAAGTATAAATTATCATCAGAATAAAATACGAGAAATCAGAGCTCGAACGGAGAGATTCAGGCGTTCTTTCTTCCCGCGCGCTATTCGAGAATGGAATGGGAGATAAATAGTATAACGGTGGTTCGGTGAACCCTCTGACTGGCACTTAAAAGTGATTTGCAGAGTATCCCATGTAGATGTAGATGCGTTGCGTATTTAGCAATTATAAAGCGTTGCCAGGTTCACTAGAATAAAGTGTTTGGTAGATTCGGGTACCGTAGCTCTGGCTCAGTAAGAATATTCCTTTTTGTAAGGTAGCGGGCTGTTCTTCCCTACAGAGGAAGTGAGCACGGACAGCCAGCGGCGGCTAGTGCGTCAGGTTGTGGCAGGTCGTTGCGTCAGGAGCGCAGCCCGCATGTCGCCGCTGATAACGGCCAATGCCGCCGCTCACGCCTTCTGCGTTTCGCCACGACGCCCCTCCAAAGGCTGACAACTGCGTTTAAAAACACCGACTCACTAATCTAGATCATGCGTAGTACACTGCTCAAAACAATTAGCAAATGAGGTGAGATACCATACACAATATACATGTAACGTATTTTACTCGGAATTTCTTTACAATTGTACACTTTGTACGATACAGTACTATATTATGCTGCCTAATTTGAGATTTACATGGCGTATACTTAGAGCGAAGCACCATGGGGTTACCATAATAGGTGGGCAATCGTCGTTCCCTCATCTGAAGAGTACGTGCAACTCGGCACAATCCTGCTTATGTGCAGCAAACATCACCATATAAGGGTGATGCAAGAAAGGTATGTCAAGGCGACATTACTGGCGGACGTTCGAACCTCCATGTCGTTCAGAAGAGCGCTTTGACTGCTCAGAGAGATGAGATCCTTCGACCTTTTGGTGTGCATTACACCGGTGCCATAGTAGATGGGTTCCTTCTGGTGGACGATAACGCTCGTTCCCACAGTGCTGCACTGGTGGACAACATGTTTCAAGCTGATGGTTGAACGAATGGAGTAGCCCTGGTTGTTCACCAGATTGAGCACGTCTGGGATATACTTGGCAGACGCATTGCAGCCAGACGAGCCCCTCCAACAGCTATTGGCAAAATTTCCCTCTAGAGGCGAGTGATAACCTCATACTGACCACTCCACGCAGATATGCAACTGTACTGGCCATCCCAGTTGGGCACAGATCACTACACTATCTGAACCCAACTGCTTGTGTTCAAATCAAATGTTTGTAAAGTTATGGGACCTAACTGTAGTGGTCATCGGTCCCTTAGCTTATAAATTATTTAAACTAACTTATACTGAGAACAACACACACAAACACACACACACACACACACACACACACACACACACACACACACACACACACACACACGCCCGAGGGAGGTCTCGAACTCCGACGGCGAAAAGCCACGCGCACCGTAGCAAGAAGCCGTAGTGCGCATGGCTAATCTGCCGCGGCAACTGCTTGTGTAATTCGTTTGGTAAACACAAGTCAACATCAAACCCCTCTGCAGTAAACTTCCGTCATTACCACTTTCTCGGTTGCAGTAATGTTATTATCTCCACTCCGTAGAACGAACAAGAAGACGTTGAACGATTTTAGATCACTGAATTGATGACAATACTCCAGAACCTAGGCATTTCAACTGATTCCCTATTTGTTTTGACCGGTGTATTTTAGCGACCTGTAGTGAACGGGACAGATGCTTGTAGCGATTGTAATATTTACGCGGTAGAGAACTCGTCCCAAAACTCACCTCGCTGTCCTCGAATATGATCTGTTCCCAACTCGGATGGCCAGTACAGTTTCATACCTGCATGGAGTGGCCAGTATGACGTTGTCAGTCGGCTCTTGAGGGGTATTTGGCCATTCTTCCATGACTGCACTATCCAGCTCTGCAACCGCTATTGTAGCTGCTCGTGTGGCTGCAATGGGTCTGCCAAGTATATCCCAGACATGCTCAATCGGGTGATCAACCAGGACCACTCCATTCGTTCAACCATCAGCTTCAAACAAGTTGTCCACCAGCGCAGCACTGTGGGAGCGAGCGTTATCGTCCACCAGAAGGAACCCATCTACCGGTGTAATGCACACCAAAAGGTCGAAGGATCTCATATCTCTGAGCAGTCAAATCGCCATTCTGAACGACATAGAGGCCGAACGTCTGCTAGTACTGACGCCGCCCTTACCTTCCTGCATCACCATCACTTTGTTGCACGTAAGCAGGATTGTTCCGAGTTGCACGTTCTCTTCAGATAAGGGAACGACGATTGTCCACCTGAACTCAAAGTCTTGACTCATCCTTGAAGAGAACACGGCGTCATTCGTTACTCCAATTATGATGTTCCTGCACCTAGTTTCTGAGGGCTAAACGATGTCGTGATTTAATCGGACACATACCGTAGACCACAGCGCGTAGAGACCACTTCCCCGAATGCGATTTCGGAGTTTGTGTTGCAGCTTAGTTACACTTAGCCTCCTATCTCGACGGGCTGTTAACCGGAGATAACGGTCATCTCTTGCTGATGTTACGCGTGGCCGACCTTGGTCTTGCCTTCTTTTAACGGTTCCTGTATGAAATCGCGTCCAGGTCCTTGATATTACACTGTGGAACAGAACAATAGATGCAGCCACTTCCCTCTGTAGATTACTGTTATGGTGACGAATTACAATGATGATAATATCTTCAATATGTTTTTCGCAATAGCGAATTTCTCTTAGCGTCACTGTATAAGGTATTGATATTCTACCAAATGGTGACATATGAACATTTGTGCCGGGTCTCGAACTCGAGTTTCCCGCTTTTCGCGAGCGGTCGTATTAACCACTATGTTACCCAACACGACTTCAGGTCCGACCCAAACTTCCATATGCCACACTGACTGCACATATCGATAAGTACAAAAACCCAATCGATAGATGATCGTAAAGCCTTTATCATTCTACTTTAACATTTTGCCAACTTACTTATCGTTTTTTTATTAATTTAAGCAAAACCGTTTCTTCCAACTTTGCGAAATTCTTTGGTAAATTGCGCCATCTCTGCTCGAGTTTCATTAAATAGAAACGCTATTTGAAATTTAATTTCCTATACTCTCATATTTTTGTTTTCAGGTAATAATTTTTGCAAATTTAACATCACGCTGCCACAGAATGCGCGGACTTTAACAGACGAAGCGTACAGCGCTACAGACAACGGGCAACTGAGTCGACCATACCTCAGAAACAAAGGAGGGGACTCACTCTGCACATAAGTCGGGAATGCGTTTCTGCGCACTGGCCTCGTCTTCTACCGCGAGCTGCACCACAACAACATCTACATCCATACTCCGCAAAGGTGCGTGGCGGAGGGTACACTGTACCACTACTAGGCATTTCCTTTCCTATTCCACACCCAAATAGAACGAGGAAAAAAAGAATGCCTATATGCCTCCGTACGAGCCCTAATTTCTCTTATCCCGTCTTTGTGATCTTTATGCGAAATGTAAGTAGGCGGCAGCAAGATCGTACTACACTCAGCTTCAAATTCCGGCCCTCTAAATTTACTTAACAGAAATTCACGAAAAGAACGTCGTCATTCCTCCAGCGATCCCCAATTGAGTTGCCGGAGCATTTCCGCGACACTCGCGCATTGGTCGAACCTACCGGTAACAAACCTAGCTGCTCGCCTCTCAACCGCCTCTATGTCTTCCTTTAAACTGATCTGCTGCGGGTCCCAAACACTTGAGCAAGACGTGGTCGTACAAGCGTTTTATACGCGGTCTCCTTTACAGGTGAAGTACATTTTCCCAAAATTCTCCCAATAAACCGAAGTCCGCCTAACTCATAACTGTCCTTACATGTTCGTTCCATTCCATATCGCTCTGCAATGTTACGCCTAGATATTTGAACGACGCGACAGCATCAAGAAGCTCACTACTAATGCTGTATTCGAACATTATAGGATTGTTTTTCCTACTCATGCGCATCACCTTACATTTTTCTACATTGAGAGCTAGCTGCCATTCTTCGCACCAACTAGAAATTTTGTCTAAGTCATCCTGTATGCTGTTACAGTCAGTTAAAGACGACACCCTCCCATACACCACAGCATCATCAGCAATCAGCCGCAAATTACTACTCTGTCCATCAGATCATTATATAGATACAAAATAATAGCGGTATGGACCGAAAACCATATTTGCTCAAGGCTGAACGACATTTTCGTGTCCTAGAGCCGAGTCATTGGCTTCTTCACTGCTAGTCGAGCGGGAAGACCCAAACAATTCTAGGCGCCTTGTCATAGACGAGGCTGCTTCCGCTGGAGGTTCGAGTCCTCCCGCGGCCGTGCGTGCGTGCGTGTGTGTGTTTTGAGCTTATGTTGCTTTAAATTAGTTTAAGTAATTTGTAAGCCTGCAGACTGATGACTACAGTAGTTTGGTCTCATAGATTTCAAACATTTCATTTGAACCTCACTGTTAAACAAATCGAGCTAACTGAAAGTCAACAACACTTGCTAAATGTGTAAGGAGACTCTATAGTAGAAGTGTCATGTGAGTTAGTGGCTAGGGCACCTTTATATAGACGGGCAAGCACATCAGTTTCTGCTGTAGCGGCAGCTCCCGCCATCATTTTTGTTCCAAACGGTGATAGCGTCAGCTTGTGAAAAGCCGGGTTTTTCGGCTGTTACTGCTTTGCTTCATTTCTAACACAGATAATAAAAGAAAATATATAATTGTTTTAAAAATTAATCTCGTCGTAATAAATTATTGTAATGTGGTTTGACAAATCGTTAAATATGTTTTCTGGTATTTGGCCACCTGCGTGTGTATTGTGAGCAACTTTTACGCATTCGACAGCTCAATTTTACGGGATACCAGATGCACTACCAAATCTGCGCTTCAGTTTAGTTTAATACATACTGTGCACAAAAATCAAGCAAATGTATCAATTGTTATCCAAGACGAAGGTAAAGCATTTTCACAAGTTATAGTTTCAAAACACTTTTCAGCTAATGGAATTTTAAGAGCTATCAGAGCTTTCATAAATGTGATAAAATTGATCAATTTATTTTACTTGCGACTTCGGCGGCGTAGAGTGCTGATGTTGGCAGCGACCTCTGAATGCTCTTTTAAAACTCGAACTGCTGGAATGAGGGAAAATATTTTTTCATGTTTACCAACTTCTTGTATGTACCCTTGTCCGGTCAGTAAATTAATTATCCTCGTAAAGTGAACATTTTGTTGCGAACATTAGGAAACTACGCCGCCGATGCAATAACTAAAATTAGCATCACAGTATCTGTAACTAAAATTAACATCGCAGTAGCTTCAAACATCGTTACGAGCCATAAGAGCCATTATAACTAGTAAAAAACAGTGTGCATCATTTAAAAGTAATTAGTATTGTTATTCTACATGTTAGTACTGTTTGTTATCACCAATGGATATATAAATACGAGTCTGTAACAGTAGTTCGTAGCTTCGGAACCTTCGCTAAAAAGGACACTATCGAAACCTGTCGTTTACAACGTGTAGAAATTGGGCATAACTACAAATGAATAATGAATTAACCCACGTCGCATAGTTTTTAAGATCTTGTCACGACGACAGATTATTAACCATATTTTACGCCTTTCAAGATCCATTGCAAACGATAAAACACGAAAACCATTTTCTGAACTATTAGAACAATTCGGAGTTGCACAGCCCACTATGCTGAAAGCGTACTGATTGCCCTATTCTACAATCGCACTTCGAACCGAAGGAACAAAAATGGCGGATGCGCATGTCCGTCTATATCCAGGTGCCCTACTTGTGGGTACTGCGCTTCAGCAGAGCTAAAAAACGTGTAACAGTAAGTCGTGTCCCGATCGATCCTGTCATGATGTTATGGCTCGCGATGAAGAGCGTCTCGGTGAAGTCGCCGGCTGTGGTCGATGAATTACTTGCAAGTATGCGTGAGAACAGCTCAGTGACAGATGTAACGCATCAGACAAGATTTTATGCAACCTTTAGTACCGCAAAAGACAAGACGTTATGCGACATTAGGGCTAACACCAATAGATACGAGAGGTGCCCCCCATATGTGTCGGACTCCGAGAGGCATTCTGTGGAATAGTGACATGCGAAGTAAGTAGTTCAAGACCTTCTGCAGACAAAGTGATGCGCACAGTCTATTGGGATAGGCAGCTTGTGGTTCTTTTGGATGTCTTGGATCCAAAAGCGATTGTCAGTTCAGAACATTACGACAATGGCCAGGCCGAAAGCCCGACTTCCCATAGTAGGACCCGATAACAATACATTTACAATGAATTTCCAGTCTGCAGAGGAGTTCGCAGTGATTTGAAACTTGCCGGCAGTTTAAAACTTAATCTCCGCTGCAAAGTGAAAATTCATTCTGGCAATAATCGCCCAGCCTGTCGGTAATCCCCCCAAGGTATGGGGACGTCCATTAATTACGTGAGCTCTAAATGGCGGGGGAAGGGGAGAGAGTAGGGGGATTCGGCAAGATTTCATCAAATCTGATTTAACCCCTTCAGACACGATTTTTTCTGGAGGAAGGAAATTATTCTTTTTGCTGTATTCCTATCGATTTAGGTTTTTAATGATTTTAGATGCAAGATTTACGCTGTTGTATGCATCCATTTACATACTACAAAATTGCATATGCTGAAAAGCAAGGCTCCTTTTTATGGACTAAAATAATTAATTTTGTAGAACTAACTTTTGTACTAAATAAAGTGATCATTCAATAGTTGCCATGCAAAATAATTACTACTACTTTACAGATGTACAGTGGAATATAAGTAACCCACAAGCTGCGTGTTCCTTGGAGTTCAGAAGCTGGTGCGCAGTGCAACACTGATTACTTGGTATTTTTATTGTGATCTTCCGCAGTTGACAGTAAGTGTGCACGATGAAAAGGGTGAACACCCATAGTCATAATATACATGTTGTTTCAATTGAGAAAAAATGTTTCTGATCTATCATAGATACTGTAAAAGTTATGTACACAATTGTATCCAGAGAGTCTGAAAGGGTTCAAGTGTGGGGAGGGCAATCAGAATCTAATGTCAGCCTTTTATTTCAGGGGATGTACAATATCCATCGATGTTTCTAAACACTACATAGAAAAGATACTTGAATGTTGTGCAAGAGTTGTTGATGTTAATGGAACTAAACTGCTAAATGTTGTTATTTATAGGTTCCCTGACTCAGATTTTAAGCCGCGGTCTAGGCGCCTTGCTGTGGAGCGCGCGGTTGCTCGCCATTGGATCACCCACTTATCGGTTGGCCAAATACTTAACGAAATTATTGTCACCAATAGTCGGCCTCTGCTCTCATCATATTAACAACTCAAAAATATTTGTTGACATTATAAAGTAGATGAGGATAGGCCAGAATGACATAATGGACAGCCTCGATGTGGTTTTCCTTTTTACAAAAGTACCAGTGGAAGACACATTAAAACTGTTGGCTGCTCACTTCCCTCATGAAATTTTGAGCCGGTCGCGGTGATCGCGGGTCTGAGGCATCCCCCCTCGGGCATGGATATTTGTGCCGTCCTTAGTCTTAGTTAGTTCATAAGTAGTTTGTAAGTTTAGGGATTGATGACCCCGTAGTTAAGTCCCTTAGACTATACAAACATTTTTTTTTTTTTTTTTGTTTTTAATTTTGAAGTTATTTCGGCACACTTTGACGACCACTTATTTTGTGTATGGTGGAAATTATTATGAAATGACTGACGGAACATCCATGGGTTCGCCACTGTCACCAGCCATTGCGAACTTTTTCATGGAGGATTTTGAAGAACGACCGTTGAAGTCTGCTCCCTTTCGTCCATCTTGCTTCTACAGGTATGTTGACGATACATATTTAATCTGGCCACACGGGGATGAGGCACTGCAGCAGTTAGTGGATGATTTGAATGGAATACACCCCAACATAAGATTTATAGTTGAAGTAGAGACCTGTTGGTTGACCGAAAATCAGATGGACGACTTGGACACTCTGTGTACAGAAAGCCGACGCATACAGACTTATAGCTTTCATCATCCCACTCAGAAGAAAGCTATGCTGAACATCTTGGTACAAAGAGAAAGGATTATTTCAGACCAAAACCACCTCAACTCTTAGATTAACCATCTGAAGAAAGTCTTCAAAAAGCACGGATATTCCTCCCGTGATATTAGGTGCACGTGATTTCAACAAATCAAGCGGACCAACACATAACCATTCTGCGGAGCAACAAGCAGCGAAATCGGAAGAGTCTAAATAGGCAAGGAATCCGCCCTGTCTTTCGTCCTCCCAAGGAGATGAAAGAAATGATGCCACCCGTCAAAGACAAACTAGGTCTGAGAGTGCCGGGAATATACAGTATTCCTTGCGAGTGTGGCAAAAATTACGTGGGGCAGTCAATGAGAACTGTTTCCGAACTCTCCGTCGAACATCAGCGTCACCTGAAATACAGGCATTTAGAAAAATCTGCGGTGGTTGAGCACAGCCTGTTAAATAAACATCGGATTTTGTTTGAAGAAACGAGAGTACTGACTCACGATTCAAACTACTGGGATTCTGGCAGCAGGAAGGCGATTGAAATTAGGTTATGCGAAAATAATATCAATAGAGACTTCGGATATGCACTCAGCAATGCATGGAAGCGAGCACTGGAGAAGGAGAAAGAACGAAGGATTTTTTTTTCCTTTATTGTTATTGTCCCTGTCGGGCGGGCTAGCAGCACCTGAGGCGCCTTTCAGTCAACGGAAATGGTACATGGTAAGAGGATATATACAAAACACAATGGCGAACAAAAGGAGACAATACACATAACATGGTGACATAATTGAAGTTGATAAACATTGGAAATGAAGTGCTGGTGTGCAGTACATAAAATCACATAGTGACGAAAATGGAGAAACACTACACTGATGCACGGAATCACACAGACAGTTAAAATACACAGGCGTCGGCTGCGGGTTGGCCGTTCGCAGTTACATTAAAAAGAACACTTATTGTTTACACAGCTCGGAGACCTAGACGAGGCACATGCAGATGATGATGAATTGGATGGGTGTATATATGGCAGGAGCGAAATATACACGTTTGTTGGTACGTTTCTTCTGGATACATTTATCATGCAGATTTAAAGTTTAGATTAACCAAAACACTTGGTGTCCATAAATGCCCCAGACCAGCTGGCTTTAGGTATATAGCTGGCCGTAATTAGACCAAGTGTGGTTTGTGTTGTCTTTTACATTTTGATAACGTTAAGTTTAAGTAAATAATTATAGTAACAATTAGATAAGTTAATGGTGAAATTCATGGTGTTACATATTTAGTTATTTACACAATTTTAAATTTAATTGAGTACTGTCTATGAATAATGGATACAACAAATTATAAGGAAAAGGAAGGGTAACTCAAATATCATTATTATTAAGAAGGATAAATAAAAGAAGATTGGAAAGGGTAGGTAAAGTAAAAGTTGTTGGGGAGAGTCTACCAAGGTGGAAGGCCTCGGAATGAACATCGAGCCCTGCCATCATGGAATTCCCTCCATAGGTTGTAGTCGTTAATTTCATGTACATTAAGAGCTAAAGGGGTTTTGACTCTAGGGTTTATAGTGCTTAATTGTTGACGAAAAAGTCATCTTATGAGCTGGGGTTGTCATCTGTTTTGTTATCCATGTCGTTTGTACTTACACTGTTTGTCTCGTTCCATGTGTCCTGTGTTATGGTATTGGCGTTATGTACAATGTTATGTCTAACTGTTTTTACGTATTCTTCCCGCTTTAGTGATGAAACCTCGTTCGTCAGTCTATTTAATGTGCTCCAGCCATCCTTGTGTGTTGTTTAACATACAATGTGTGTGTGTTCTGTATAACTGACAATGTAATACTGTGTGTTCTGGGGGCCCAGTATCTCCACATGTACAGTTTGGGTTATTGCTGAGGCCCATTCATGTTAGGAGAGGAACAAAAGGGGGAGGATGAGGGGGGAAGGAAGAGGGAGCGGAAGATGGGTGACAGGTGGGAACAAGGTGAGGAGGGGCCACAGGGCCAGGAGAAAGGAAGGGGGTTGGATGTCGCCGGAAGCTGTAAGGAGCATGATGTGGGATTCCAGAGGGTCTGGCAAGAGGAGGGGACGAGGAAGGAGGGGAGCGGACCCCTCTTGGCGGAATCAAGAACCGAGGGGGGGTAGGAGGGGAAAGATCAGAGCTGGTATGAGGGATAGATATCTGGGCGGAGGGCATCCTCATGGAGGGGGAGTGTGCGGAAATTGCCACGGGAAAGGGTAAGGAGAGCAGGGGGGATACAGTGGTAGTGGCGTGGAAACTGACCAGATTTGGTGAGGAGGAGGACAATGGGGTGAGGGCGATACAGTATGCGGAAGAGGAAACGGAGACGAAGATACTCAATGAAGCAGACAAGGCGGAGGAAGGGGATGAGGGGTAGGAAGGGATACGGAAGGCGAGGCGGAGGGCGTGGCGTTCCAGGATCTCTAGGGACTTGTAGAAGGATGGTGGGGCCAAGATCCAGGCAGGATGGGAGGCGGATTAGGGTGTAAGTATAGAGTACAATGGAAGGGTTCAGGCTCTAGGTTCGGCCAACAAAGAGTTTGAGGAGGTGTAGGAGGGAGTGGGCTTTTTCTTGGATGGTGCGTAGGTGCGAGGTCCAAGAGAGGGTGCGATCTATGGTGAGGCCTTGGAACTTGTGGGTGGGAGTGAGGCGGATGGGACGGTTATGGAGGGTAAGGTAGAAATCTTGGGGCGGAAGGTATGGGTGGTGCGACCTACAATGATCGCCTGAGTTTTGGTAGGATTTACAGACAGGAACCACTGGTTACACCAAGTGGTGCAAAGGTCAAGCTGTTCTTGGAGGAGGAGGTTGAAACGGGCGAGGGTGGCACAGAACTTTTAGTATTTCCCGCAGATTACCGCCTGCAGCGAGACATGGCGCTGTTATCAACGCGGAATAGAGTGCACTAGAAAATTCTAGGTGGTTAGATGGCGCCATTACCGCTGTGACGCAAGCGAGCCAATGAGAAGCTTTCTCTTGGTTATATAAGCGGAAGCCTCCAGTTCACGGCAGTCAGTTTTACCCCTGATGACGACAATGGAGGATATAGTCGAAAGCTTGGGCTCTTGGCCATTTTGACGCGGCAAGAACACCGAGAATATTTTACACAGTCTGCTATCTGTTGGTGGAAGTTTGTACTAACATCTTTGCATTGGGCAGGCTATAGTGTCTACCTGTGCTTTCAGTGATAAATCGCGTTTAAGAATCGCAAGTAGCAACTAAGAGTGAGTTGCAGCTTAGACCTTGCCGGCTGCCATCTTTTGTCCGAAATTGGTACTTCTAGCTTTCTGCCGTCTGCGTGGTGTATGTGTGGATTTATGTGTATACGTTCACACTGTTTCAGTGAAAAGTCGTAACTAAGAGTCACAAGTAGCAGTTTACATCTTGCGACGCATGCCATCTGTTGGTCGAACGCTAGCGGTTCAAACCAGTGAGCTCAAATGCCCTCACTGTTTCAAATTGCGATTTCAGTGAAAAGTCGCAACTAAGAGTAATTAGTAGCAACTGAGAGTAGCATTTAATATTCCGTTTCACTCGTGTGTTGTTTAGGAATGCGGTCGAATTAATATACAAAAAGATAATTTGCTTTGTGAAAATGTTATACACTTAGTGCACTATTATAACCTGGCGGCAGCACACATGATTGTTATGAAGCAAAGCCTCACATCTATGTTTTTAAGTTAAAGGGTGATAATTTGGAAAAGACAACTAATGTGAATACCACATCAAGATTGTGCCACAGACTTGATCCCAGTTTAAAATAATTTTTCGTCATAAGAGCTATAACTATTATGAAGATTCAGAATACGTATCTTATGTTGCAGATCTGGCTTCTACGAGTATTTTGACATGCATTTATACGTCGTACATAAAATAAAAATTCCAAGGGGGTGGGATCAAATGGTCAACTAAATAATTTCACAAAATGTTTGACAGTAGGCCAACTCTATTTTTTCTGTGGACTGTATTAAGAACTACGATATAGGAGTAAACTTGCATCTTCGAGGATTCAATAAAAATTTTACACTTGAAAATACAAATGTTTTTTGGCGTAATGGAAAGTTTTATTTCGTCAGTTTTTAGTTTTAGGTTTAGGAATGTTGTTTTCCGTCTTTTTCCTTTTTGTACTTTCCCTCCTGTGATGACATAGTGAAATCAGACGGGTGGTATCAGCTCTTTCAGTATTATTAAAACTTTTGTTTATGGCAGTGGTGGCTAAGTGTGCTTATGTTGGCAACGACTGATGAATGATCTTAGAAATCTGAATCACATAGAATGACGGAAATAATATTAATCGTACAATAATTAATGTTATTTTTGGTCTGTGAATGTAAGGTTTTTTGTGTGTAACCTTATACAGTTAGTAAATTAAATTAAATATTCTTATAAAGTGAAGATTTTGGTATCAACATTAGCACACAAGGTCGGCACTTCCATAAGCAATATATAACGCAAGCTCTTATCAAAAGTTATTTGGCAGAATATTTAGTGCCACCGAAAGTGGCACCGTAAGAATTTTCGGAAGTCATTCATAGTGTATTTCACATTTACTTATCATATCTTTGAAATTGATAAGTGACTTACACAACACTATGTTGAAAAAATCTGTTCATGCATTTTACAGGCAAGAGCATGGCACTTTCGTTGCACTGACACAGTTGCTGTAATCTGGTCAAATATTTCTGTTACGGTAGGTTATAGGCCTACTTGCCAATTCCTGTTAGATACTACTTGCGAATAACCTCAGTTTCAACTATACGTTACACATCAAATATTGAAATAGCTTTTAGAAGAGTAATTCACATTTGTTAAGGTGTAAATAATGGATGAATAGCCCAAAGTTATTTGTAAATGCAGCATCAATATTCTTTATTTGTGTATATTTACATGTAGGACGAGGAATCTCTTATGGGGCGTATATAAAAAGAATCTACCGTACAAATCGCGTAAGTGACGGAAGTAACAGAAATCGCAGAAGTAGCAATAGCAGTAGCAGAAATCACAGAAGTAGCATTCAGAGTCACGGAAATCGTAGCTTGAGTGCGGAGAGATACATGTTGAGTATTTGTAAAACTGCGATTCTAAACAGTGACAAATCGCAACTAAGAATCGCAGATACCTAAACGTATCACAGATACCTAAACGTGTCAGTCACAAAAATCACTGATATCGGAAAATCGCAGTTTAGCCCATCCCTACTGGCTACAGCAGCCGCTACCTGTAGTAGTAGCGAGATTTTGCAACAGTGGATGAACAGAAGGTGTGACCGAGCGCGTTCTTTGATTGGTTCTTGCTGATGTAGCGGCCGTGCAAACGGCTAGACGTCAGTCACTTTGTTATTGTGATCTGGGTATAGAACACACAATGGTGGATGGACTATGGTAACGTGAGCAACGTGTTTTAGTTCCATGTTTCTATAATGGGTGGCACCAGCAGTCTGCAAATTCCAGCACACTTACAATGGCGGCAAGAAAGACTTCTTGACAAGATGTTGATATCCTTGTTTTGAAATGTGAAGCTATCTTTTTTGACACCGGTTGATTTTATATGATCCTGTAATGTTATTATATTTCTTTGAAAAGCATGTTACTGTAAGATGGTGCAGATCATAAAAATTTATAGTGAAAGCCCAAACAAACAATTGTGTGAGTACAAAATTTTTGAAAATAGATTCATTTTCTTTTTTGTAATGAATTGCTGTATGTATTTTGTCTCATAAACGTCCCTCTCTATATTAATGTCAGATCACCTACAACCTTGAGTCTGAAAGGGATAAAAAATAATGATTTGTTATATATGAAAATAATGTGTGTACATTTTTATGCATGTGTAACTATTATTTAGTTTTTATTTTCAATCTTAGTATGCTTCAACCTATTCATTAGTTACAGATCTAGCTGAGACACGAATAAATAAATAAGTGGGAAATAGCTTCAAAGCAATATAATTTCCGAATTTTTTTATTTGAATAAGAAAATTTGTACCAGTAATTTAGTGAACATCACCATAAGTAAATATTACTTTTAACAGTACAATTTATTTCTGTGACGCTGAATTACTTCCATTTGCTCTTTCATTACTGAATGGCGTATTTGATATAGGTATCCTCATCACGACGAAGTCGAGTCGCATAAATCCTACATTTATTATAAGTAGCAAAGACAGAAAAATTAAAAACGAGCCAATTGTAACATCGCGATCCTTATTTTCTTTCTTTACGGTTTTTTTTTTTTTTTTTTTTTTTTTTTTTTTTTTTTTTTTTTAAACCTCGTCTGGTGTTACTCCTGTTTGGAGTAGAAGAAAATTTGACGTATTCTTAACATATCATTCGCATAATGAGCTCACCTAACTTCAATAACCAACACGTTTTCAGCATGTCGATAATCCAGTAACATCACATGAAAATGCACTTCGGTAAACCGTCAGTACATCTGTAATTTTTGAAAGCATATTTGAGTATAACAGCGACCTTGTTCGGACTGCTAAAACAGTCCAGACCGCAGATTTTTCGTTTTATTTCGCTTCCGTTTTTGGTCTACAAATAACATCTTCATACGATTACCACTGCAATGTAACACAGAAATTCAGAGCACATATAAGATAACAGTGAAGATATTCCAGAAAGACATCTATAGATACTTCAGACAGATATCTGAAATAGCAATAAGAAAATAGATCATTTTATACCCATGAATCAGGGCCGGCGGTAGCCACGTGCGAAACGTGCGGCCGCACAAGGCGGCAATTTCCGAGGGGAGGCAAATCTGCCGGTGCCCCCCCCCCTGTTTTTTTAATTTTTTAGTACAAATTCAACATTCCGGTCCAAGAGGGGATTCGAAACCAATTTTCGGAGGAGTTGTGGCGCTTCGACTACCTGCCGGCCGCCCCTGTTGAACAAGGGGAGGGAGGAGGAATAATTCCGTCCTCGCCACAGTGGCAGCACCGTCGTATTTACGCCGGAGGAAGCAGTCTGTCGTACAAGCCAGTAATCTTATGAGTGGAGCGCTGCCAGCCTGTTACGCGACGTGCGTTTACTCTCAGCTAATTTTGCAGAAGACGGAATCTGATTTGGGAATTCGAATGCAATGTTAGATGCTGCGGTCACATGTTAAGGCTGGAGCAATTTTGCTAAGCCCTGCAATGGCAGTTTCCGATTGTGTTATTCTTCCCGCATTATGAAAAAAAAATCGTTGAACATTACGTCAGTCAAACCTGTCCAACACCTACAATGGCTAGAAGTATTCCGAATGGCTAAATACGCTGCGAGTAATTACAAGGGACAAAGACATTGGTAGTAAGCCTGGCATAAGTTGGATTTCGACGAATTTTTCAAAATTTTTGCTCTACGTTTCTGAGTGAAGTCTGACGTTTTGATTTTGAGCCATGAAACACAACAATTAAACTCAGACTGGCACTTTTGTTTGACAATACTACTCGCACACTATCACTTTGCCAACATTTATTTACTGTATACTGTTTTCCGTTGAATGCATTATCCGTTCACAACCACTGGAAAATGTTTACTTACGTTAACTGTAAGTTCATCCCGCGCGGGATTAGTCGAGCGGTCTCAAAATCAAATGTTTGTTAAGCTTATGGGACTTAACTACGGGGTCATCAGTCCCTAAACTTACAAACTACTTACAAAGTAGGACGGCACAAATATCCATGCCCGAGGGGGGATTCGAACCCCCGACCGTAGTGGCCGTGCTGACTGTGACTTGAGCGCCTCAGTCACCTCGGCCACCGCGGCCGGCGCGAGCGGTCTGAGGCGCTGCAGTGATGGACTATGCGACTGGTCCCGACGGAGGTTCGAGTCCTCCTTCGGGCATGGGTATATGTGTGTGTGTGTGTGTGCTTGTTTGTCCTTAGGATAAATTAGGTTGAGTATTGTGTAAGTTTAGGGATTGATGACCTTAGCAGTTACGTCCCATACGATTTCATACACATTTGAATATTTTTGTAAATTCACAAGGCTTATTAAAATTAGCTAGATTTCTTCAGTTAGGCTAGACTTCATTTATGAGCTGGTGCCCAGTGACTGTCTTGTACAAATCTGTAATTTTTGTTTTTATTTTCCACATCCAAATAGATCTCGGGCACAGTGTGGCTCTTCTAAATGCTTTGCCGGCCGCGGTGGCCGAGGAGACTGAGGCGCTCCAAAACAAAAATGTTCAAATGTTTGTAGAGCTTATGGGACTTAACTACGGGGTCATCAGTCCCTAAACTTACAAACTACTTATGAACAAGCTACAACTAAGGACGGCACAAATAACCATGCCCGAGGGGGGGATTCGAACCCCCGACCGTAGTGGCCGTGTAGATCGTGACTGAAGCGCCGCAATCCCCTCGGCCACCGCGGCCGGCGAGGCGCTCCAGTCACGGTCTGCACGGTCACTACGGTCGGGGATTCGAATCCCCCCTCGGGCATGGTTATTTGTGCCGTCCTTAGCATAAGGTAGTTGATAAGTAGTTTGTAAGTTTAGGGACTGATGACCCCGTAGTTAAGTCCCATAAGCTTAACAAACATTTGAACATTTCTCAGTGTTTTGAGTTATGTTTACATCTGTACCGTCATGCTGAACGCAACTGTCAACATGGCGGTTTAGCCGTAAGCACACATTAAAAGCTTTGGCCCCACCATTGCCTATATCTAGGTAGATCTAAAAAGTAAAAACAAAAATTGCGATTGATTGCTGACATTTCCTACAGATTTGTTTAAATAAAATTCCACAAACGTTTTGTAACAAAAAAAGAAGAAAAAAGGAAAAAACGATGGGCTGCAGTTTTGCAGTTCGCACGGGGCGGCACTTGGGCTTGCGCCGACCCTGCCCATGATGACAGGTGGTGGCGGTGGATGCAAGAGGCCGCAATAACGTGAACTGCTGGCCAGAATAGCAGAGCTGTGCGTTAGTAGCGGATGCTCCGCCCATCACATAAACGTCCGCCTCCCTAGTCAAGTGCACATCCTGATAGATTGCCACGCAGGGGGCCCGGGTTCGACTCCCGGTCATGTTGGAGATTTTCTCCACTCGAGGATTGGGTGTTGTATCGAGCGCAAGTCGACCATGTGGCGTCTCCTAAAGACTTGCACCAGGTAGGCCGAACCAACACCGCCTATAAGACAAGGCCTCGCAATCTGCAGACCTGTTTGTTAACCTTCGATTCCCAATCCTTACCGGCAGCTGTGTTTATCCACGGAACAAGATGTCCTGTCGATCCTTATGTGCCAACTGTCAGGCAGTGTTTTAATTGTCTCCGCTATGGGCACATCAGCAAACAATGCCGTTCGCAAGTCAGATGTAACAGATGTAGTGGGCCGCATTCTGCTGAATCCTGTCCCTCACCTATCGCCATTTGCGCTCACTGCGGGGATCAACATTCATCCACGGACCGCTCCTGCCCGGAATACCACATACGGCGTCGAGCTCAAGAATTAGCTACATTCAACAACATTGAATTCAGGGATGCACTGTCTATTGCTCGTATGCCAACCTATGCATCGGTCACTGGCGGACAACACCATTCCTTTCCGGCGCCGACATTTGCTGCTCCGACAAACGTGTGCATTCCGAACTTTCAAAACTCTCAACTCTTCCCGCCGCTACCCGCTGCAAGCACGCAGTGTCAACAAAGCGTCATTGGGGACGGAGCTCATTCTTCAAATGCGCCCGGGCAGACAAGCAACGCTTACCGGCCTTCCCGGCGGCAGGCGGAAGTAAACCGACGCAATAATGTACGTGAGTGGTCCCAGTACCGCAGCTTGTTGTATCCGACACAACCATCAGTCACTCCTATAGGCCAAAATCCTTATCAGCCTGTTGTTCACAGATTGGCACCCCCACAACCACCGATTCACAGGCAGCCTACAGTGCCTGCAGCACTCATCGATAAGATAATAAATGTAATTGATATTGTCATGAAAAATATGAGACAAAATAGTGCCATGAATGACTCCGATATCCGGCATCTCGTCACGGGCATCTTTCAATCTCTCTCTGCCTAAATTATGATGGCTTTGAAAGTCCTTCAGTGGAACGCAAGATCAGCTAACTCTAACAGGGAAAGCTTGCAAAGAGAATTGTTCGTCAGCCAGCCGGACATCGTTTTGTTGGCCGAAACTTGGTTCAAGTTCGAACAAAGAGTTCGCTTTCCAAATTATTCCATCATAAGAGAGGACCGTCCCGATGGGTGGGGCGGCGTTGCTATATTAGTAAAACATACGCTGCCGCATAAACGGCACCCGTTACGCGTACGCAGCGCCAACATTGAATCAGTCGCCGTGCACGTACAAACTGCCCGCGAAAACTTCACTGTTGTCTCGCTGTATCACGCTCCCCGCCATAGTATCGTGGAAGAAGATTGGAGACATCTAATACGCCAGCTTCGACCTCCATTTATTATAGCAGGAGACTTTAATTCCCACCATGTAGCGTGGGGAGGAGATTTGACGGACAGGAATGGCAGGACTTTGATGAGTCTGATCGAAGACAACAACCTAGTGATACTCAATGACGGCACTCCTACTATGGTGTCATCACCTTTCCGTCGACCTTCTGCAGTTGATTTAACGCTCTGCTCCCCCTGTTTCACTGAAATATGTAATTGGCGCGTTCAAACAGATCCAATGGGATCCGATCATCTCCCAATAGAGTTCCAGATCAATGTCAACGTTAATACTAAACAAATATATTATGCTAACAGTCGGTGGAAAATCAAAGAGGCCAAATGGGACGCATATAGGGACACCGTTCGGTGGGAACTCGCAAACACGTCAAATAACTTGCCGGTTGAAGAGGCATACCAAGTTTTAGTCAATGCTATACATGCCGCTGCGGATGTCAGTATTCCTAAGAAGAAAGAATTTACTGTTGTGAAGCACCGTTCCCCCCCTTGGTGGAATCCTGAATGCTCTAGAGCAGTTGCTAAACGCAGACTCGCCTTGAAAACCTATCGTCGAAATCCTACATTGGAAAATTTCCTCATTGTGAGAAAAGTGACTGCGGGAGTTAGAAATTTCCTGAATAAGACGAAAAAGGGCAGCTGGATAAAATTTTGCTCCTCCCTCACAAATGAAATGACCATGGCAAGCATCTGGCACAAGACAAAGGCTTTTAGAACGAACCAACTGCCATCCCCTGCTCCTGCTACCGCGGACTGGTTAGAGGGGTTTGTAGCGAAACTCGCTCCTCCTACGGTTCCGTTTGCAAATTTTCCACTCCCTCTTGCTGAAGACCGTCAACATGTTCTCCTTCGTCCTTTCTCGAAAGAAGATCTCCACGAAGCTATTCAATCATCGAGCGACAGCTGTCCCGGCATTGATTGTATTCACTATTCAATGTTAGAAAATCTGCCTGAGGAAGCGAAAGAATTGCTGATATCTATTTTTAGCCGGTGTTGGATGGAACAAGATCTCATAGCCACATGGACGACACAAGTAATTATTCCAATTCTGAAAAGTGGCAAAGATCCAAATGCGGCGTCAAACTATCGACCGATTGCTCTGTCGTCATGTGTTGTAAAAACGCTGGAACGCATGGTGAATGGTGGCTTGAAACGAATAACTTGTTACCTCGGAGTCAATATGACTTCAGGAAAGGCAAAGGGACGATGGACAATCTATTTTCGCTTACTGTGGATATCACTTCAGCCTTTCAAATGAAGCAAACAGTGATCGCTGCTTTTCTCGACGTTAAGGGAGCTTATGACCATGTTCAGATACCGATTCTCTTGGACAAGCTGGCAGGATTCGGAATTCCTTCACGGTTGATTTATGGCATCAGTACCCTGATTACTAAAAGAACGATCTATGTCCGGTACCAAGGTAACATGATGGGACCTTTTCTTGTCTCGTAGGGCTTGCCACAAGGTGCGATTTTAAGCCCCCTTCTGTATACTCTGTATACGCATGACCTAGAACGCGTGATAATGCCTCCCACAAAAATCTTGCAGTATGCAGATGATTTATGTGTCTATTCTACTGCTGATACGTATCATCAGGCTAAAACGGCATTACTCTCATCCATTGCACACTTCGATGATTGGCTATCTACTAACGGGCTGGAGATATCGGCTGATAAATCAGTAATCGTGCCATTTCACAAGTCAACACTGAATCTCATAGATGGCCACATTACGTGTGGAACGTACACTTTCCAGATAAAACCTCAAGCACGTTTCCTGGGGATGATTTTTGACTCTCGGTTAAGCTGGGCGCCTCATATCAGAGCCACGGTTACCAAGTGTGAAGAGGACCTAAATGTAATCCGATCACTCACCCGGGTGTGGTGGGGTGCGCACCAGAGCACTTTACTCACCATGTATCGAGGGATTATTCGATCTCGGCTTGACTATGGCTGTCAACTGTACCACAATGCACCGAAGGTTCATCTCACGAAACTCGATACTCTTCAGTATAGAGCCATCCGAACCTGTCTTGGAGCCATGCGATCGACCCCCACCAACGCCCTTTTAGTGGAAGCAGGAGAGATGCCTTGAGCATTAGGCGCCAAATGTTGTCAGATAAATTCTACTTTCAAGGAATGGCTTTCACGGACAGTTCAGTCTGCAGAAACAGAGACACCATTTATCGACTATGGATTGCCACTTACAGAAGGAATATACCTCCAGCCATTTGTATCAGCTTCGACACTTGGTCTCCTATGATACGCTCTGTACGATGTTCACCTCATCCGCCTCCTTTTGAATACGATCTGCGAACACTTGGCTGCCAGATTCCAGTCTTCTATTTTAATATGACTTGCTTAGGAAGTAACACTGTTAATAACGGATTCAGTCGCCTCGTTGCAGAACAGTGGCCTGATTTTCTTTGTGTATATACAGATGGGTCCAAAATTCCACAAGAAGAGTGTACTGGATGTGCCTTTTTCTGCCGTCAGATTCAGATTCGGAGAACCTTCAAACTGCCAACGAATAACTCTATATTTACTGCGGAGACAGTGGCAATTCTGGAAGCACTTAGGTTTACTTCTACCACTTCCTTCCCGAAAATATTAATTGTGTCTGACTCTCAAAGTGTCCTTCAAACCCTACAACACCGGAGATGGAACAAAAAAACCAACAGCTATATTCTTGATGTGATTTCGTCATATATTCGCTGTACAAATATGGGTCGGACAGTTAATTTACTGTGGGTGCCTTCTCACGCTGGTATCTGCTGTAATGAGGAAGTTGATGCATTGGCAAAACAAGCGGCATCCTTAGGCACTGTCTTGGACCTACAACTTCCATACACAGACTTCTTATCTGCGGTCAAGGCATACGCCAAACAACAGTGGCAACAGATGTGGAACGTTTCCCAAGAAACGAAAGGCGCTTCCTACGCTGTGCTGCAACCTCGGATTTCTACGCAGCCGTGGTTTATGAAGGCTCATCTGGACCGATCCGCAATTGCTACCATTATTCGTCTTCGCTTCAATCACGCCTCTTATCCAAAACACCTTCATCGGATCAACGTCTACGATTCGGCGGCATGTGAGTGTGATCCTGAAACGGAAGCTGATGTCAACCACATCCTGTTCAGGTGCCCCAAATTTGACCGAGAACGTTTGAACTTCTTGCAGACATTGGTGAAGATGGGATATCCCCTTCCCCAGTCAGCTTCTTCCCTTTTGTTTACGAAAGACATTCGTGTGTATAAGATCATTATTAAGTTTATTAAGAGCACTGTACACAATCTTTAATCATCAAGTGTATTGGTAATATAAGGTTTTGGTAGTGTATATGTGAAAATGTTCCAATATTATTTAAATTGTAATTTAATGCAGTTTTCGCTTTGTTTCCACTTTACCATTTTGACAAAATGTACTTCTGTTTTGACTATTTAAATATATGTACATTTCCTATGTGTGTTGTAGATGGCCACATTGAGTTATCACTCACAAGGCCAAATAAATGAAAAAAAAAAAAAAAAAAAAAAAAAAGGCCTCGCAATTGGCCGTGCCTACGTCACACCGAGAGGCCCTGGCAGGCCGCTGGGGCACGCCCACCGGCTCCTACCGGCGGGTAGCGTTCGTTTCACACTGGCATTTGTAATCGTGACGTCACTGTGACGTAAGGAGCCCGTTACTGGTGGGCTTTCGACTGTCGAGTTTTGCGAGCGTGTTTGAGTGACTCAGCGTGTACCGCACGAATTCGGTTATTCAATTTTTTGTCCGTGTGCCATTGTGTGATCATGTGTGCTAAGCGGGAAGTAGATGTTTATAAAAAGCTATTTTAGGCAACATTACAAGAATACTGGTAGAATCTCGCTCTATAAGGAAGAGAAATGGCGTGGAACAACAACGATAATGTTATGGACGCCCAAAGAAAACATTATAATGCATGTTTTTTGTCAACTTAGTGTGGTAAAGTGCCGGGAATTGAAACAACATTTCAAAACATCGACATCTAGTTTCAAGCGAAAAAAATGTCAAACAATATGTATGAGAGCATAAATAGAGCCTGTTTACTTTATCCGTTACGATTTGCCCACTGACATTGTTAATACCGTCTAAACAACTGAATTTTTGTCTTTCATTTTCATATAAAATGTTATTTAATGACAAATACGTCATCAAATTACAATGTTAATCAAATACACAATTAGCTTCAGTCTTCTTCGAAACGTAAACCATTTTTCGGTTTCAGATATCCGACCTCGCATTTAGGACACCCAATTGAAACATTTAGAATTTATCGCTAAAACAAAGTAAACAATAAAATAAATATTAATAAGACACATTTGTATATAAACCCTATAATCATCGACTACAACATGAAAATCGCGTGACGAAATTAGGTTAACTTCCGATGTTAGCAGACGACTGTTCAAATGTTTATAAAGCTTATGGGACTTAACTACAGGGTCATCAGTCCCTAAACTTACAAACTACTTAGGAACTACTTACTAACTAGGACGGCACAAATATCCATGCCCGAGGGGGGATTCGAACCCCTGACCGTAGTGGCCGTGCTGACCGTAACTGGAGCGCCTCAGTCACCTCGGCCACCGCGGCCGGCGCAGACGACTGTTCCGAGAAAACATTCTTCTAGAGATAGTTTGACGTGACGTGACGTGACGGTCCGATTACGGACAATGTGAATGCCGCCATTAGAAATACATTGA
This sequence comes from Locusta migratoria, assembly GCA_026315105.1. Taxonomy (NCBI): domain Eukaryota; kingdom Metazoa; phylum Arthropoda; class Insecta; order Orthoptera; family Acrididae; genus Locusta; species Locusta migratoria. The sequence continues at coordinate 126,133,058 of CM048749.1, forward strand.
GGAATGTTCTGGCGGACAGTGAATTGGTCTTAAAAAGTTCTAGTTACGACTATTCCCCTATGGTCGCCTTCACAGCACTGCTACGTCACGATGACGTCACGATTACAAATGCCAGTGTGAAACGAACGCTACCCCCTAGCGGCCGGCCAGTCAGCTTGCGTTCGCGGCCTCTCCGTGGCCGGCGAGAAAGACAGGCCTCAGCGCACACATCACGCCACGTAAGGCTGTGGTCACAGTGGCTCTGATATAGGTGGGTTTTACCGACGACAGACATCGGTGGAAAACGGCCGATCGTTGCAAATCAGTACTCCACAATGGGCACGGTCACAGTGTAGCCGAACGTAGAGACTTCGGACGACAGTCGGTGAAATTGATTATCAGTTTGTTTCTTCGGTCAAATCGACCGACTTTCTCACATGCAAGATATGGACGGTAAGAAACTGATATGTTTTGTGAAACAAACAAAGAGGTTGTGGCGCCCAGAAGACGATAAATATCACAATCGGGATATACTTCGGAATCTATGGTCTGATGTTACAGTTTATTGTAAACCCCAAGTTAGTTAAATCCTTTAACAGAAATTTTAGGCGTAAAATGTGCTCAATCTGGGATTGTGGCGTATCTTAATGTTATTGTAGCGGCTCTCTTACGTTGTTTTACACTGTGATAATCTGGTATTAGCTGTCCATAAATTATTCTTACTTTAAAAAGGTAATGAGTCTGTTCTGTGAAGTGACCCGTAAATGTGGTGCTGGCGTACATGTGTTTCCGCTTTTCATTGGTTTCAGTGTCCAAAATTATTCTTAATTTCACACACGTCTTTCACAAATATACTGAATAACAGTCATTGAAGTTCAATGTACTGTAATTTCATTTCTTCCATGATAATCGTATGTTTCTGGGTGGCCTATAACTGTGTTATTCATGGATTTAAATTCGGAAAACTACATCCATTACGTATTTTTATACTTCGCACAACGCATTTCGAGAATTCTTCTCTCTTTTAGTGTATTTGTTTACATACATACATCGTGACGTTTCCATGCGTTTCTATGCAGCTCTTTTACAGATGTAGTTTTTTTATGTTACTGTAATGAGGGAAATCGTGGCATACATAATAAATCTTGGCAACTTTTTTACATACTAAATAGTACGTCTTTCTATACTTGCAGGTATTGTGTCTGCTTGGATATCACAACACGAAACTCGTCACACTGTTTTTTGTACACAGGTAGGCTTAAGTCACGATTATTATGTTGCATATTCTGCACATTCAAGCAGACAGAAAAAGTTATGGTTTCTAAAATTCGGATCAAACACACACCTCAATATTTATTCTGCCCGATTTTCCGAACTTCAGTAGCTAATCTAAAAAAGACAACTGCAGTGCAAGTGTGTCAGTAAAGCACACAATGAAACGTCGAAAAAGTACCGTTCTTCTCTAAACAAATGCACTAAATGATGGGAATAAATCCTCGAAATTCGTTGTGGTAAGCAATAAACTTCCCTAATTTGTGTACTTTTTCATTATCTAAAGCATGGAAGTTAACTGTTGTATGTCTACACAACTTCAAATAAATTCAGCAAAACTGTAATATTGCTGGTCAATGACACCACGAAATAAATATCACAAGTATGTAACAGAAATTTCTCCTTTTACGCGTACCTCACATATTCGTAAAGATTGTCTGGGAGTAGAAAAAGATGAGGACAGTACACAATCCTTGCCACTTTCTTCTTTCCAGACAGGTGTAGCTCATTCGTATGCATTCGAAGTCTTTATTAAGAAAAACAGCCGCATTGTAGCACTAATTTCGAACCATAAAAATGTCTGTGGAATCCATCGCACCCCAGGGAATTAGAATCTAATATACTTCAGACACAGAATACGTTCAAACCTAACCTATGTTTCTCCTTTAATCGGTCCAGGTGACAAACTATAACGGATGCAGTGTGATCACACCATCGGTCAATATTTTCAGTCCAGCTCGGTCGATAGCGTCTGACGACGGTCTGTCAGTGCCACTGTGAACACAGCCTATCCCTGAGAGACGGAGAGAGAGAGAGAGGGAGAGAGCAAGGTTTTGAGTCCCAGCCTCGTCGCCGCTTTTGTGTCTCTTCCTCGTCGCCGCTTTTGTGTCTCGTTTCCGTCGGAGGTGTCGGTGGCCGAGTAGGAAGACCGACACAGGAATAAAGGTAGCACGCTTGTGCAGGTACGGAGGTGAGCAGCCAGTGGGACAGCAGAAACTAGAAACACTAGAGTAAATTAGAACGAGATATATATTGCACAGAATGTATACAATACTTAACTTTTACATAGTTCAGTACGGCAGAATGCTGATACATAGTTGAGCTAGAGGCCTGCCTAGTGCCTATCCGATAGCCAAGTCTTCACTGGTGCCTATCTGATTCCGAAGTGTTAACTGGTTCCTATCTCAGTCCCAAGTGAACGATGTCGTTCAGTGGTGGCCACGAGCGGAGTTGTAACAGAGGGCGCTCGTGGCTGACGTCGTAAGAACGCCGCGCCGTGCGTGCATGGCGGCGCGCGGCGAAAGTACGTGGCGCGCACTTCTGGACTTGTGCGACACCACACAAGGTAGTTCCGAGCCGGCGCGATCGCTAGCCGACTGGCCGGCCGCTGGGGCACACCCCACTGCCTCATAGCGGTCAGCCACTGAGCTAGCGATCGCTCCGGCTCGGAGCATGATGTCTGCGCTGCGGCCTGTATTTCCCTTTGGCCGCGGCGGCCTTTCCGGTGTGACGTACGTACTGGGGATGGGAGTGTGAGGCGCGGCGACTCGAGCGCACCGAGAATTTCTCGAGCTGCCGGCGCTCAAGCAGTTCTCGGGAAGCTCACGAGATGCGGTGATGCGGTTCGCGTCGCTGCTAGCTGGTTGGCTGGGGCAGCGCGCCACGACACGAGCAGCGTTCTTGCAACGCTCGCAGCTGGCTGTGATTATTGTTCAGACGTGGGCACTTGATACACCAACACCAAAGTCACTTTACGTAGGATTGAGAGGTCCGCTGCAAAGCTCCGTAGTGTAGCAAAAAATACAACAGGCATGGTAAGACATTTAAAATTACGCAATATATTAAGCAATCAAACAGATACGTTCACCAATACAAAAGTGTGTTCTTATATTAATACAAGCAGACAAAATACCCAGCTATTATGTATGTTATCCAATCAAACTACATTAAAAGGAAATTCCGTAACAGTATTGGATAGTGCCTGAAACAGCCAGTATCGAAAAATTGTAATAATATGCAAAATAATGATTATGCAGCCAAGATCGCATTTTTCATTTATTATGTGACCGGTTTCGGTGTACTCGACGCCATCTTCAGACCTATCACACAAAGTTTAACAATTGATCTATATACATGATTGCCAAGAGACTACTTATATTACAATTGTATGGTTACATACCTGTCGTAATTTACATCATTTTACGACATTTTTATATAGTAAAAGAGTACATCCAGGTTGAGGCATCGTTAAACATAAAATAAGTAGTCACAAGTAAAAAATATATATCCATCTTCTAACGGTTTTGAAGTGAGGTACTTCAAAGTCTAAGCACAATACTATTTGGAGTCCAGTAAAACACTAACTGGCTGGCGGGAAAACTATATACAAAGATTCTACATGTACATTTATATAATGGTCTCTGCCCTTTGTGGTCGTTGCTTTTTTTTTAAATATAATTAATGTATATATACATTGACATATAGAGGTTACATGTAATACATTACATCCGACGTCATATATATACAGAATTGTATAAGTTACTATGTTAAGCACCCTATATTGTAAGGCGCTCTGTCAGTTAACTATTGTGATTGTTCAAATAAATTGTTACAATTTTTTTTTATTTTTTTTACATTGACATAAATGTTACATGTAGTACATTTCCTTAAACTACATCCAATGTCACATATATATGATTAGTATAAATTACTATATTAAGCACTTAGATTGTAAGGTGCTATGTCAGTAACCTATTGAGAGCTACAGAAATGTAACAATTTTTAATACATATATATTAATATTTATATACATACAAGTCACATATCTAAAATATTCATACAAGGTTTGAAAGACAGCATATTATACTTACTAAACCATCCTACACAGAATTAGTACATGTCAATCGATATATCTCTTTCTTAAGTTCGTGTTATGAATGCATGTTGTACAGCCTGTAAGGAGTACGCCGAAACCGGTCACATAATAAATGAAAAATGCGATCTTGGCTGCATAATCATTATTAAACAATTATAGATCGCCCCACTTAACTATGAGTTCCTTATATAAGATGCAAAATGTATAGAAATTATCACTATCCTAACTTTCGAACAGAATGAGGACATAACAGCCAACAGTCAGTATTGTAGTTGTAAATTGTTCTTGCTGTGATGAGAAAGTACCAGAGCTTTAAGCTGAAATAATAATAATAATTACGTGTGGCTCATTGGCGACTTGCGTGTCCCTAGCCCACCGCAGTTATCCAACCGCGGAAAGGGGGCTTTACAGCTTAACGTGGAAACTGAACCACGTGTCGTTTCTGGTGATTCCTCACATCGTTGAAATAAGGACGGAAATTTAGGTACGTAACGCTGGCTAATACTGTAAGCTCTGCAGATTTTTTCTACAGTTAATAAATGTATGTAAGGAGTTTAAATGCATGTTTATTTTTGGTTTCGTGTAAGATACGTGTTTTAATAAGAGTCCTATGATTTTTGTCTTCAGCGAGACATTCTACCACTACTACTAATAATAATAATGAAAATAATTCAGTTTTTTCTTGCATGTACGGAAGACAACGATTACGAACGCTCTGTCGCAATGCTTCCTTGCAGAGCAGTTTCGCGAGACTGTCGACAACCTCTTGAGAGTACTCGATAATTTGCCTTAGCGTCGCGCGTTTCTCGAGCGGGCTCATAGCCCACCCCTAGTAGGTACGGCCAGTTGTGAGGCCTTGTCTTCTATGTGGTGTCAGTCGAACACGATCCCAGCTGGTGTCTAACGGCCACCGAGCGAGGTGGCGCAGTGGTAACGCATTGGACTCGCATTCGGGAGGATGGTGGTTCAAATCCACTTCCGGCCATCCAGATTTAGGTTTTCCGTGATTTCCCTAAATCACTTCAGGCAAATGCCGGGATGGTTCCTTTCAAAGGGCACGGCCGATTTCCTTCCCCATCCTTACCCAAAACTCCGAGCGTAAGCTCCGTCTCTAATGACCAAGCTGTCGACGGGACGTTAAAGCCTAAGCTTCCTCCTCCTCCCGTCTAACGGCCAAAAATGGCACACGAAATCGTTCATCATCGAAATGTCGATGCTAACCAGTCAGACACACAGTGTGTAGAAAGTATCGATTACAATAAATGTTATACGGTACATCAAAATTACTCGACAAGTTTCTAATACGTAATTACCTATCAAACAAAGTTGTTAGCTGATTACATTTTTAAAAAATTCACAAAATTTTACACAAAAATAACCATTAAAATCGGCGGTTGATGCAGACATTGCCATCTATGGACGTTTACAGCAAACAAGTGCAGTATGTTCGTTGCAAAGATGAAGCTCTGACGGCGCTTGTATAAGTGGCGTTGGCAAATAAAACTAACTGAAAACGTAGTGCAGTCAGTGGTGGGGGGAGCGGGCATGGGGGTGCAACAGACCACCGCCTCCTTCAGTGCATGAGGAAATCCTGACGTCAATGATTTTATACCTCTTGTGAAAACAGTATAATCAAGCATGGATCGGTACATCCAATAATTTATTTCAGAATGAAACTTTCACTCTGCAGCGGAGTGTGCGCTGATATGAAACTTCCTGGCAGATTAAAATTATGTGCCGGAACCGGAACTCGAACCTGGGACTTTTGCCTTTCGCCGGCAAGCGCTCTACCAACTGAGCTATCCCGACACGACTCACGATGCCGCCTCACAACTTTACTTCCGCCAGTACCTCGCCTCCTACTTTCCAAACTTCACAGAAGCTGTCCTGCGAAACATGCAAGACTAGCACTCCTGGAAGAAAGGATATGGTGGAGACATGGCTTAGCCACAGCCTATGGGTTGTTTCCAGAATGAAACTTTCACTCTGCAGTGGAGTGTGCGCTGATATGAAACTTCCTGGCAGGTTAAAATGGTGTGCCGGAACAAGGACTCGAACCTGAGACCTTTGCTTCTCGCGGGCAAGCCCTATAGCTCAGTCGGTAGAGCGAAAGGCAAAGGTCCCAGGTTCGAGTCCTTGTTCCGGTACACCATTTGAATCTGCCAGGAAGTTTTAATAATTTATTTATTTATTTAGACATCAATTTTTGCCGGCCGCGGTGGCCGAGGGGACTGCGGCGCTTCAGTCACGGTCTGCACGGCCACTACGGTCGGGGGTGCGAATCCCCCCTCGGGCATGGATATTTGTGCCGTCCTTAGTTGCAGCTAGTTCATAAGTAGTTTGTAAGTTTAGGGACTGATGACCCCGTAGTTATGTCCCATAAAAAAATTTAAAAAAAGACATCAATTTGAGATACGAGGTCACAAAATTTCTGAGCTCAGCCCCTCCAAGACCAAAATCCTGGATTCGTCACTGAGTGCAGTCCTTCCAGAATACGTGGAAGCACGTTGCATGTTTATACAGGGAATAGTTTGAGCGAGATGAAGAAAATGTGAGGCGTCGCGCGAGTTGTGTTTGGGCGAGGCAACTGTGCGTCATGCCTGCAGCTGCTCCTCTGGAACTGGCAAATCTAATGTTGTTCTGAAAAGATTAAGTGGCGACCACTCGCTGTGAGTAGTAGCAGCGATGAATAGTGCTTTTAATTAATCTAGTAAAATATCGATATTTATCCCGTAAAATGTCGGTACATGTTGGCAAAATTATTTTAATGAGATTGTAATGCGCTCGGGGAAATAATTATTTGTATATATATTACGTTAGTTATGAAATGTCGCTTTGACAATGATCGTTAGATGGTTGTGGGTGGATTCTGAGTAGGAACTGACCGTGTGGTTCACCTGAGCCATTAATATACCCTACTTCTAGACTATGCCCTTCACTCTGATGCAATATCGTCAATAAAGGATTCTCATCCATTAACACACGTTAATTCAGCTTTGAATCAGTATATTGAAATCATGCAATTATATTTGGTTGCACTGTAGTAACAAAGTAACAGACAGGTTGAAGGTTCACACATCGTCCCAAATCAACAGTACACGAGCCAGTAATTGACTGTCCTGTTCCAGAATAAAGAATAGCTTGAGGTATTAGCACATACTACACAATATGCTAACCCAATATGCTATTCTCATGCAATGGCAGTCCAACTTCACTTACAGCAATTGTTGCCAGCTCGACACGTCCAACAGCGACGCGGTTGCCCGATAATCTTGATGTCACGGTTGCGACGAAAGTTTGTATTTTACGAGATCAAAATTCCACGTTAATCAGGTCTTCTTCATTTAGATCCAATAGATAAAACCGTTACCGTCGCAAACTGGTCGATTGTTTGTCTCGACGACACGACACACGTTAGCGCATACTTTGACAGAAATACGCATTCCACTGACTGTAAAGATACACGATAGCTTAGCGTGGCTTTTCACTAAGAATCACTGTTCAATTATTTGCACCCTGCTTCAATAATAACAATTTCGTTGGTACCACTGCCGCTGTTAGCTAGATTTGCCCGCTCTCAGCCACGCACATTTGCCGCTCTTTTTAAACTCGACTCCTTGGACGTGATCGACAATCGATATCACTCGGACAGTCAGAGATGTTGCCTACAGTACGCTTACAGGATATCGATATCAAAATGTTAATATCGATTGTCGTGTGCAGCTAATACGTCGTCTTTAAATGAAATAACGACGAATATCGCATACTGCACTTTAATTAGCAAGAAAGAACCAGAAACGTTAAGGAAACAAAAAAAAGGGGGGGGGAATATTTTATTTCGCAGGTATACAGACGCGAACCGGGTCCGTTTGTAATAGCAACTTTTGTTTTTGTTTATTATTTATATTATAAAGCTTGGAGAAGCTGGGATTATGGAGTTAGTTTTATTTGTAAATATACTTCATATTAAATTCGCCTTCATTGGTTTCCTTCACCATAGTAAATATGGTATGTCTTCTGACCAGAGCCGCAGCGGAGCGGCCGAGCACATTGAGGCGCTATGCTACGATGCGCGAGGCCGTTCTCCGTCGGGGGTTCGATGGATGTTTGTGCCGCCTTTAGTATAAGCTAGTTCTTAAGTAGTCAGGTCCGGAACAAGCTCAAGTGCCGCACCGTGCGAGCTGCTAAATTGCCGCCCCCCCCCCCTCTCAACCCACGGTTTTTTTTTTTTTTTTTTTTTTTTTTTTTTTTTTTTTTTTTTTTTTTTTTTTCCCCGAAACGTTTGTGGAATATCATTTAAACAAATCTATAGGCAATGTCAGCAATCAATCGCAACTTTTGTTTTTACTTTTCACATCTACCTAGGTTTCGGCCGCTGAGTGGCCAGTCTCAAAAGCTTTTAATATGTGCTTACATCTAAACCGCCAGGTTGACAGTTCAGCATGACGGTATAGATGTAAACATAACTCAAAGCCCTGAGAATAGCCACACTGTACCCGAAATATATGTAGATCTGGAAAATAATAACAAAAATTGCGACTTATAGGTGACATTCTCTACAGATTTGTACAAAATAGTCGCTGGGTACCAGCTCAAAAACAGAGTCAAACCTGATTGAAGAAATATAGCTAATTTTAACAAGCCTTGTGAATTTACGAAAATGTTCAAATGCGTGTGAAATCTTGTGGGACGTAACTGCTAAGGTCATCAGTCCCTAAGCTCACCCACACACTACTCAACCTAAACTATCCTAAGGACAAAAACACACACTCATGCCGGAGGAAGGACTCGAACCTCCGCCGGGACCAGCCGCACAGTCCATGACTGCAGCGCAACATGAACTTACAAAATTAACGTAAATAAACATTTTTCAGTTGTTGTGAACAGATAATGTATTCAACAGAAAACCGTATACAGTAAATACATGTTGGCAAAGTGATAGTGTGCAGGTAGTATTGTCAAACAAAAGTGCCGGTCAGAGTTTAATTGTTGTTCATGCAAGCGCAGACAGTTGTTGCATGGCTCAAAAACCAAAACGTTTGACTATCACTCAGAAACGGATAGCAAAAAAGTTTGAAAATTACGTGCCGGCCGCGGTGGCCGCGGGGACTGAGGCGTTTCAGTCACGGTCTGCACGGCCACTACGGTCGGGGGGTTCGAATCCCCCCTCGGGCATGGATATTTGTGCCGTCCTAGTTCGTAAGTAGTTCATAAGTAGTTTGTATGTTTAGGGACTGATGACCCCGTAGTTAAGTCCCATAGACTATACAAACATTTGAACATTTGAAAAATACTTCGAAACCCAACTTATGCCGGGCTTACTACCAATGTCTTTACCCCTTGTAATCACTGCGCATTTACCCATTTGTAATCTCTAGTCATTGTAAGTGTTGGATATGTTTGACTAGTAATGTTCAACCATTTTTATCCATATTGCGGGAACAATAAATACTCGGAAACTGCCATTGAATGGCTTAGCGAAATTGCTTGAGGCGTAATGCATAATCTCAGTGTCGAACATTACATTTGAATTTCCAAATTAGATTTCGTCTTCTGCAATATTAGTTGTGAGTAAACACCAGGCGCGTAACAGACTGGCAACGCTCCATAAGAATACTGGCGTATACGCCAGACTGCTTCCCCCTCTTGTGTTCCTCCGGCGTAAACACGACGGTGCTGCCACAGCGGCAAGGAAGGAATTACTCCTCCTCGCTCCCCTTATTCAACAGGGGCGGCCGGCAGGTAGTAGAAGCGCCTTGCCACAGTCCCCGAAGCCGCTCCTTCCGAGGTTTGCTTTCGAATCCCCTTTTGGGCATGAATGTTGAGTTTGTTTATGGACTGAAGACCCCGTAGTTAAGTCCCATAAGCTCTACAAACATTTGAATTTCTGACGAGAAAACAAAATTTCTTCCTCAATCGCGACGTATGACTTCAATCGTCAACACTGTGTGTAATATTACAGCAGTTCTCGACCTCTAAAATGAATGCTACCGAGCTACACGGAGACAAAGTGAAAAATGTTGTTGGATGCTATAGAGGAAACAGTGCATGGAAGAAGAGGGGGAGGACGCAGAAGATGCCAGATGGTTGACAGTATAATAATGGGAAACAGTTACGGAAAAACAAAGAGGGTAGCAACGACAGGACTGCATGGAGAGCTGCATGTGAAGACTTGCCTTAGGGCAGAACACTGAAGATAATAATTCACAATTTTTCACAGTAAACGTTTTTCTTTAAATTGTTGATGTAAGGCGAATAGGCAGGCTATAGTTTGTTAAAGTGCAGAATTTCTAATAAAAAAATCAATACTTGAATATACAGTATATTCAAAATGTCATGTCGATATTTTTATTGACCAACAAATGGTTAGTTTCCTTTGAAATATCGATACGTGTTCGATATATCCAGGGATATGCTGATATTTTGTAAATGTCGATATATCGAACTGCCGATATTTTTAAAAATATCGACAGTTCTATTTGTGACTTCCTATGAAGCTTACAGAACGTCGAGTTGCATATTGATAACCTGTGTAGACGTGCCTAAAGGTGTGTACGCAAGTGGTGTGTCGGCGGCGCGTCCGCCGGTGGTTGGAGCCGAGCGTGCCCTTCAGCGTGGGTGCTGCTTCCAGCGTTGCGCAGTCCCCGGCAGTCGGCTTGCCGGCTCCCCCTGTTCACGGTCGCACCCTCCGCGTGTTCGCGGCCCGCGCCAGTCGATACAGCCGCCGCGCGCGTCGTCTGCGCAGCTGCACTGCGCAGCGCGGTCACGTGCCCTCCCCCCACCGCCGGCCGTCCGGGCTCTGCCCGGCTCCCGCCGAGGCGCGGCGTCTGCGTGCCCGCCAGTTACGTTCTGGCGTACAGTCTGGGAGGTGGTGAGTGAATGTTAATGGGACTGGCTCGTGGTCTGGAGTATCCTTTGTGTTGAAGAGGGAGTGCACACTCGCCGGCAAGAGAACTGGCACAATTTCTGATCTGCGTCGAGTCTCCACAACACCGACCGGTGTCTCGCTCTCGGGATCTGTTGGATGGCGTCTTTGAGGTAAGTCCGGAACCGGCGCGGTTGTCTCTTGTCAGCAGCCCTCCAGTTGACGGTACGTTACCGGCTCGCGCCGGAGCAGTTGGCCTTATGGCGGGACCGGCGAACAAAGGAGCCCGTCAGGACGCAGCCATATTTCTCGTTATTAAACCCGCCCACCGGTACCTGTGAAGGCGGTGATTAGTGTGGCCTTCGGTGAGCCTGAGGGATGTAAGCGCGACCGCGGGAACCTTCTGGAGGCCCAACTTCCTTTGTTCGGGCGGCGTGGCGGCGACCGGCAGACAAAGAACGCGTTGGGCCCGCCCAGCGCTGGCGGGCGGGAAAAGCGACCACCACCGGCGAGTCGAGGCAGCCTTTGTTTACAGGTCGCTCCCTACTCCAAACCCAGTGATATATAGCGCGCTGACAATGGCTGCGCGCGTATGTTCCGCTATTGTTGCGAGGTATCGATTGTTGCCTCACGTGTCATTCGCATGGTTGAACGGTACAGTTACTGCCAGGTGCTGACGGACAACGATAGAAATGTCAGAAGTCGAGATGTACGCTTCTCGTCTTCGCTACATTAAACTTGTTAAATATTAGAACAAGTTTAGTTAGTTCTGTGAGTAATATGTTTCATATTTCGAAAATAGGTTTTTTATTTTATTTTTTCTTCTTTTGTTCACTTAGAGGCCGGTCTTATCCTGCATCTCTTCGTGCAATAAAGTTTGCTTAAAAGCGGTATACCTATATTAGAGTAACGTGAATGCTACTCTGCCTATGTATGAACCGTATTTCATGTCTTCGTAGTACTTTGGAGCGCATATGTTTTAGTTGGCCGAAAACGCTATGTATATATTGCGGTAATGTGTTCGATGTTAAGCCGTAGGAGTTCAGATGTGTGAGAAACGCGTCATTTATTGTACAGTCCAGAAATGACAGATGGAAGTAATCCTTCCTACTGTTTATTAGCCACGAAAGGCAATGTTGACAGTTAATTGTGCAAGAGTTTTCACCTTATCGAATATTCTGTTAAGGCTGTTATTAGTGTTATTAGCCTTAGAAAATTTGCCTTATTTCCGGTATGTAAAGTAATACATGATAGTCACAAGTGTCTTTCACTTAAGACGCGTAACGGGTTGAACGAACAGTTGTACAACAGGTGGCTTGCGTAAGCTGCTGGTACGCTGTTCGGCTATTTTTAACAGCATATAAGTTTTTCACATGAAGTAATGATTTTCAGTTATCATTAGAGATTTTTGGGGGCTCTATGCTGTTATGAACGTCAGTCATTATTTCCAAAAAATGTTTGTAGTCTGGATGGAAACAAAGAAATTCGTTGGATTAGATATTGTGGTCTTTCTTTCATTGTAAACAGCTCCTCTACTAATTTATTCTTGTGAGGTACGTCTATGTGGGCAGTATTGTCATATGGCAATTCTTATTTTGGTTACCCAATGCTGGCGACGGTCACTTTCGTGCTGTACCAGTAGGAATTAAGGGATGATACTGTATTCAGATTCATCGTTCACTTTTCATTCATCGTGGGTCAGATTCATGCTTTCAATGGCGTTCGTTGGTGTTATTTTACCTAAACAGCGTTTTTTTTTTTTTTAACTTTCGTCGTGCTTGAAATAAGTGATGTTCCTGGGTAGAGCCAATTCATAAAAAGTTTGAAATAGCCTTGGGAGCGATATTGTTTTGTTGCTGTAGCTTGGATCATTGCACGGAAAAGTGTACATGGCATCGAACTGTCAAATGTCACTAGTTGTTTAGAGGTATCGCAGCTTCGTGGTAGAACAGCAGATGAAATATTCAAAAGCGAAGTACTTTGGTTGCACTGAAGAATTCCCTTGATAATTGCATGATCGGTTGGGAGTGAAATAAATGCACAGGGCTGCAGCCATTTTCGTAAAACCCGTCCTAGTTGTATAAAGTAGTGTTGAGTCGTTCTATACGTTAGAGGTGGTATTAAGTTTCTGTGATACAGTTTCTATGATGCAGGCCATATGCGACTGATTTTTCTCATATTACAGCTTCTTGGGTGGGTAGTTTAAAAGTTTCATATGTAAACAAAGGAAGCAATTAGTAGCCATGAACTAAGATACAGCTTTCTTCCATTTCTCATTGCTGACGTTTATTATGCAAATTTGCAATCTTGGGCTGGATTTCAGACGTGACTCAACCAATATCCTGAATGGGACGCGGTTAGTTTGTTACATGTCTAAAATTAGTTTTCTTCTGAAAATGAGCTAGATTTAACGAAGGGAAAAATTGTACACAAAGAATTCCATTTACAGCTACTATGCTTTCTCAGCTTCTTGCTACTAACTCGTTTGTATTGTAAACTTGTATATTTGGTAAGAGGGCAGTTTACAGGAGTAAACATTAGCAGTGCAGCAAATTAAGTATGGAATAGGCAGCGAGTGTCTAACACGTACTCCGTCATAAGTAAATTGACTACACAGAAATATAGTTGTAAACGTGTCCACAGGAAGACGTTAAAATAAGAGTATGAATCGAACGAAAAGCATTATTACTAAACGCATCTTACTGCTAACTTTGTAATTAGTAAATTACACGGAGGCTACTAACACAAAGGATGTAAAAGTTCACCTGTCAAGTTCTCAGATTTAAAAAGGTGTTGCATGTTGTATTGCAGCATCCATATTTTTGCTTGAAAGTTAACGGAACCAAGGTTAAACACACATACAAGGTGCAATTCAGTAGAAAGTAAAAATCCCTGGTACATGGAAGTTTTTAAAAGTTAATAATCTTAGCGTATCTTACGGGTTTATCTAACGTGCTGCACCAAGTCAGTAAATTACCTACGCGTTGCTTTAACATAATTTGTAAAGGAAGGCTAAGAAACACACGCATATTACAGCGTTTTGAGTATTTCGCGCCTAGGTTTGTGGTGTTGTCACCTTCCTACCGGTGGCGTCGTGTTACAGTATTGCATAACAAGCAGACACACACAAACTTCCCCCGCAGAACACTGGTGTTTTCTGTATTGTGGTTGCCAGTCTGTTTACTACACACTAGGAGCTGTGACTGACAATCCATAATCAAAACATTACTGTATGTTGCGAAACGTCACAGTTTCGCCACCGGCTCTTCGTGATTAGCCTATACTACGTCCTAGTGTAGGATCAAGCTTTTTGTAAACAGATTTTTTTATATTTTATAAACTTTGTATATACAGTGTCGTAATTTCCCTAAAATTAAATAATTCTTGTGTTTATTGCTACTGTAGTTCATGTTGATAATTTGCTACTGTCAGGTAACACTAGGTTACACAATGGTTGTTTATTATTGCGAATTGTTTTATTACTGACACACGATGTCATTGCCGAATGTCAACAAATCCGTGTTCACCAATAGTCACATGCATTTTCTTAAGTTCTTTAAATTGAGTAAACAGTAACAGGAAGCTGTATTGTCAGCTTATCCTTATTACTTAAACGGTGTGGAGTGTCTCTAGACAGCGTAACAGACGATTGGGCTGTTTAGAACTTGAATTCCAGTCGGTTGGTGCCTGGAATATTGGAATAGCCGCCTAGTCAGTTGTCTGTATCGAATGTCAGACGATACTTCGTGGCTTGTAACTTTCTCCGAAATTCTTTGGTTGCGTTGCTGTAGTAACTGTTAATTGTTGATACCATGTTGTGGGGTCCATTCTTAATTGTCCTTTGACATGTGACTTTTCGAGAGTTTGGTTGAAATATATTTTGCCTCGAAATGTTTGCGCAGTGGCAATGGCAAAGTTCTGCAGGAAAACTTAAGTACTGCAAACATCATTCTCGTGCTGTATGTCAGAAGGTATTAAAAACGTTGAATGTACTTACAGTATATACTCGCGTGTATTTAAGTAAAAGATCGTTGTTGAATTACTCGCTTCAAGTAACATGTTTACTACATATTGTGTACATATTTGTTGGCATATAGGCAAAATGTTATACAGTCTTTTGACACTAATTCAGACCAGGCGCATTTCAATTTATTTTTGATCCTCTTCAGTTTCAAACTGTAACATTTTTTGTTTTACTAAATTATATCATGAACAGTTGTCATTTTCTGTACATTTTTCGTTGCGCTAACACAGCCACTGCTGTCACTTGATTCAAAATAGTGACAGCAAAAATGGTAATTATATTCAGAATAGTATAAAGGCATAGCAAGAATACTGTTAATGACCGATACAAAAAATGTAAAACAGTCGTTACTGTTGGCCACTGAAGATGATTTAAGATAAGGCGAAATGCATCTTGTCTGAATTAGGAAGATGTTTACAATTGCAAAAAGACGGTCATTTATCCTATACAAACTGCCACCTCAGAGGAGTCAAAGAACAAAGAAACAACGTGTGCATAAAATGTCACCTGATCGGTTTGTGCTATGAACTTTTTGCGGTAAGACAATGAATAATCATACATATCGGTTATATTCCACAACTCACTAGAGAACTTAAATTTTAGTTTCATACCACCTGTTACGCAATTCAGTACCAGTTGTTAAAAGTGTGTAGTATGTTTTTGATTAAAAGTGAACATCGCCGAAATAGCCTATTTGAAAAATTTTGGTACAAAGAAAGTAATATTTGGAATTGTTTTCCGTTAAAATGTGGATGCTAGAAAGTTAATGACACTATAAGAAGTGACT
This sequence comes from Locusta migratoria, assembly GCA_026315105.1. NCBI lineage: Eukaryota > Metazoa > Arthropoda > Insecta > Orthoptera > Acrididae > Locusta > Locusta migratoria. The sequence goes on from CM048749.1 coordinate 126,148,860, forward strand.
TTTTGTATTACCAAACCCAAGATAAGTGTAGGAAATGTTTTATCCCACTAAGGTAGACAGCAGTATTATCTGGCTCATGATACCACTGTCGATATGCCCTCTTCTCTATGCTATTAAATGCCTTTCTATAGGTCTATATTAATTCCCTGGAGAAATTAGTATATATTCGTTTTTCCAACTAGTTGAGCAGTTCATGCCAGTGGCGTAACTATGGGGGGGGGGGGGTGAGGGGTATAGAACCCCCTCCCCCAGAACCCAAAAAGAGAGGCAAAAAAGAAAAATAAATCGTATAACAGCAATCTGGTAAAGATTGGAAACTTGGGGTGTTTTACCATAAGCTTTCATTGGGAGTGAATTAGTTTCTTCAACAGGAGTGGTAGATGGTAGTCTGTCTGGAAACTAACTAAAATTTTGCTCGTCAAGCAGATCCACCCCCCCCCACCCCCAAAGCCAAGTCCTAGTTACGCCACTGGTTCATACGTACAGTAATAGGAACAAAAACTACAAATAAACACCAGTTTTAGAGGAGCATAAAAGACTAGTTGCTAACTCCTATTCCACCGAGGAAATTTTTAATAGAATCAAATAGTGTTTTGTACGTATTAATACTATTAGTATTATTTGATTGTATAATATTTAAAAACATGTTCACATCCACGAGGATCTCAATACGGTGCGAACAGCTAATTTAATCCCATAGTGATGGTTACATCAGTTTGCCTTATGTCTAAAATTGTGGTCAACAGTTCAATTTTTCTCCCCGTTTCCTCCGGAATGTTTAACTTTCCTTAAATCTAGGTATCAGCAATGTAAATGTGGTTGCGCCATGGAGAGAAATCATTACAGTGGCTAAATGTGGTTTATCCTGTTGCCACCCTTTGGAGAGTTTATTTTCTGATAATTATTTTTAATTTCATGTTTTAGTAAATACGCTAAAATGCCTGTTCTGACTAGGTATTAGTATTACTAATTGTTCACCGCTTTGCATTATAAGCTGTTTGCTTTCTTTGGCAGCTAAACTAATAAATAAAAACAGTGGAAATTTTCGTCAAAGAAACTATATCGTCTATTGTCTTACCAGTGACGGAAGTATTTATTATACGTGGCCAACTTCTGTCAAAATTAACTTCTGCTAGTTCTATGCTACTAGCATAACTATAATAGTTGAAGTGTCGTACAAAATTTTTAAATTTTTGTGAAGCATTTACTGCACTGGAAATAAACCATAGCTAACAGTACCCAATAGGGGTAAAACTTTACGACGCTTCTCGCCGGACTCCAGTGATTATGTTGGCAATAGGTGAACAATGAAGTGTAGAACTGCGTTAATATTTTTCACGAGCTACTGAGTAAGTGTTATTGCTGCTCGTTTCACTCGCAGCAAAGTTAATACTGTACCTGCTCTATGGTTGACAGGCTCTAGTATGTACCCTTGTCCGTTCAGAAAAAATAATTTGTTTCAATTGAAGTTGTCAAGAAAAAACATTTGTTGGTCATCTGAGCTGCCGGCATTACCATTGGTGCCAACATAACCACTGGAGCCAGGAGAGAAGCATCGTACTATTTAACCCTCAATAGGTCTGTCAGTGCTTGAGCTTCAAACCTTTAAATTTGATCTCCCCCGTTAATGCAGTCGTTGAGATGCGTGAATACAAATTTATTTTAAAACATAAAGGAACTATTGTAATGATCACCCCCCTCCCCCATGGAGTAGACATTACTCCATTCTTATTGGTTCTTGATTCAGATTTACGTCTACTCAAAATATAATTCGTTGCGACAGTGAAAGCTTTGAGAATCTACGGTGATTGACTAATTTCACCATGTTTTAAAGGCCCCTGTTATTTAAAAGTGTACACTTAAGAACAGCATGGGCGTGGTGCTAACACATTCGCGTAAACTAATAATTGGATCGGGACAAGATTTACTGAGACAATCACATTGTTATTAAGAAAACCGATGTGTGGATGAGTTTGCTCATGCAGCAAACCTAGTTACTTCCAGGACCGATCAGTTGCAGACGATGTATTAAGTCCTATTTCAGATGACACTAACTTATCGGTCATGTGTAGATGTTGGTAGTGAAAGGTAGCCAATCGAAATTGCCTTTGAGAGCCAGTGAAAATGCGTCTTTCAATTTTGTTTTGTAGACACTGCGTTGTCCATGTACCGTGAATGTTTTAATCGAAATTCGTGACATTCCTTGAAAATGTCATTGTCTGACGATTGGAATCGTCACTCTTATGATGAACGAAATAATTTCGTAGCAAAATGACGCATTAATGGGAAATAGCTCTGTTTCGACGAATTTCTGTGTAAACATTCGCAGCAGAATATCAGGAAAGTACATAGAGAACTGGCTAATTATCGAGGTATATTTCCTGAAGAACTTCCGTATCGATTGTAGCAAACGGTTTCGTGTTAGCATAAGAGTAGACTATTGTGATTAAAACAGCACGGATCCACGAGGTTCATATTTATATAGAAAAGACGAGAAATGAAAGATATACTATGATCACGATAGAAATTTGAGTTCGAATAAAAACTATCATATTTAGTTTCCTATAATGAAAAATTACATTAAAAAATACGCCTCACGCAAATGTCATATTTAAATTACACGCCATATTCCTTCGTGATGTGAATGGTGCTTCCTCGACAACACTTCAGGTTGGGTACCTTACGCTACCAACTTCTGCACATGGAGAAGCTAGTGTCACATAAACTTGGATTTAACCAGACGATGATAGTGGCAGATGACTTCTAAACGTTTACTTTTCATTGTTTCTTTGTGCAGATTGTTAAAGTTGCGTGACAGGATATGAGGAAATCTGAGATAATGTGTAGATGAGGCTGGGTAATTTTGAAGAATCAGTGTAAATCAAAGGAAACGGCATTGTGATCGATGTATATCAAACGTTCGATAGTTGCTCAACATTTAGATATGACAAACCCGAAGCAGTTAAATTGTATTTTTGTTTGCATTGGGAATTTGTGACATTTTCTTGTACTTCAGACTCAATATATGGTTGCCATTTGAAATACCGAAAGAAATAACGGTAATTTCCAAGAATGGTATATATCGAACCTGCAACTGTAAACGAATTAATGTTTCTGAACTGGAGGTTCTGGCGCTACGCGCCCTCACGTACTAAGAAAACTTCTTGTTTGACCTATACCTAACCTTCATAACAGATAACCTTTTTAAAGTGAAAGTTAGATTTCATTTCAGGCACAGATTATTCGATTGCAATCATTCTTGGAAATTACAGAAATATCGGCATAACTGAAGACATGGATATCACCCGTCAGCTTTAACCCATGATGTAATCACAATTTCGGAAAACGTTTATACGGGATGATATACAAATACTTACGTATTGTAAATAATCAATCTGTGGTTGTTATCGTTAATTACACATTACAACAGAATGCACGACCATGACATACCATCGTCTACAACTCAGCCACAACATACTCACGCCACCTACAAATACTTACGTACATGACATACAAATGCCACGGGTCAAATCTAACGGATGATATCCCATTCTTCAGATAACCCAAAATTTCGTAAAATCATTACGTCAAAAATCGTAATTAGCTACATAAATCAGTTGTTCCGACATGTCAGTTTTCCGTCATTGGTAGCGAAGCTAGAGTCGAACGTTCCATATATATCGATGGCAATGCCGTTTCTTTCGAGGTACACTGATTCTTCCAAATTATCCAAGGCTGTTACGGACATTCAAAGGAAACTCGGTAGTGTATATTAATGAAAAGAGGATCTTGTAAATAAATGGGATGAAACCTCGCAATTGTAGCTCAGGCACATCCTGTGCACAGGTTATGGTGAACCGACATCGTTTCCCTTCGTTAGCCGTTCACGTTGTCTCAACGGCATTCGTGAAGACTTCGTCTATTTCACCGAAACCTATCTGAACAAATAACATTATGAGAACGACTGAAGAGTTCAGCTTCGTTTGTCGCGCGCTTTCCTCCTAAGATTTCTTACGTAAAAAGTTAACTATTCTTTGAGAATTTGGAAATAGCTTATCTCTGGCGCAGACGTTAAAATTCCCGAAAGGATTTAAAACTGCAACTATGTAGGTGGCAGGGGTCAGTGGTAGTGGCCTAATTATGAGGTTTCTTGTCAGTGATGTTTGACATTATTATCTTTAAAATAAATTTCTCCTCCAAACATTGTCGTCCATGTAACGCTGTTGCAGAAAAGTTTCTTAGATGTTACTTTTAAAAAATCAGCTCACTTTATTAAATATTAGCAACGGCACATGTACATCTTTTCCCAACAAATCACATCCAACAAATAGACCTACCCGCCAATTTCATACTGCTTATTAGATTCTCGAATAGCATGCTCGTAGGACGTTCACCCGAATCTCTGAGTTCGGATCTCTTTCATAGTTTGCTCCTTACGTAGATGGAACTGAACAACATATTTTCGCATTCAGAATAGAAAGTTGGCGATCGAAATTTCGTATGTAGCTCACACCACAGCGAGAAACGCCGTTGTAATGATCCTCACCCCCCAACTCTTGTCATTTCCATTGGTCTCGCTTCTGTATAGGAATACCACAATTCCGAGGTGGGATTATTCAGTTTAATTTGCTGCTTCGGATTTCTTGTAAATTTTCTTTTTTTATTATTCATGTGGACATGACATGACAGGCCTAGTTACAAATTTCGCACCGTAGATGTCTTATCTACATTCTGCAATTGGTTTCGATCTTATGCTGTTATTGTCCGGTAAAGTCGTTTATCTTGAGCGTGGTTTGTCAATTTTTTCCACCGCCACTTCTGCTTTCACCCTAATCTAAAACTAATAGAACTGTTTTTACAATGATCATTTTCGCGACCATGTTGTAGTCTCTTCAGATTCGTTTGATCAGACAGAAATGAGATGTGAAACCCCCATTAAAAATAGGCAATTTGTCTCAGAAATACACACACAATATTAAGTTACTGTTAAAAAACATGTTACCTAGCGACTATAGCCCCGCTAATGGAGATATTTCAATTTTAGAAAGGTCGCCATCTTACGTTAAGGGAAGATGACAGTTGAATTTTAATTGTAACGGTTGACAGCTCTTTCCAGCCTTGTTTCCACACCATTCTTAATGGATAAATAATTTACATGTTGCATAACATAACGTGTGACGGTAGTTTAGTTTTAAAAAGGTTTCTTTGGCTATAAGTTAGGCCTAGATGTAAGGTGGTGGGTAAGAGTTACTGGTTTATACTATTTTCTTAAACATTCCGACAAATCTTTAAATGATACATGAAACTAGCAAAGTTTCTTTCCCCATCAAATTTGCTGTAAACTTGATGCTTCTGTTATACAATGTTAATATTTACAGATGTTCACTAAAGCGCGCGACACACACACAGATACACAAATTCATAGATCTGAAGATGATCTAGGGAGACAGAAGCTAATAAGATAGCCTACAGTAAAGATTTTTAATAGTTCTAATATAATTTTTCCCATGTATAGCCAGATCGTGGTATAGTGTTCATATTAAAGGATGGAAAATAAAATTTAAAAAATTCACTAGTGTTCATCTCGAACTTATTTTCGTTTATGATGCCATCGACCACAAGAAACTAGTGGACAAGAGACCAATCTTTGAAAACTAAGATATTAGTTAATACTGCACAATATGCTCGGTCATTGCCTTTGCCACGTAAGTGCTTGTCAGTCTAAGATATGTTACGCAAAAATATAAATTACATCTATGATTGCTTATTTTATTATAACCTTTCCCTCACATAGTTCTGGTTTTCTCTTATCCCAAAAGATTTTGTCTGGACTATTTCCGGATTTTAAAGAATTAGGTTAAATCACTTACATTGTTACTCTCCGGCATGTTGCTTCTCGGTTTCCGTACTAAATTATCAGAAGAGTTGAGTGTTTTCCCCCAATTTCTCTTTACTCTCCTCATGGCCCAGTATTTCTTTTTTCCAGGTTCCGTGTGTTTGTCTGCCTACATTAACGTATTGCTTAACTTTGTCATTGAGTGTCCAATAAATATACGATTGGATGCTTACGCAGCTGCATGATCTAAGGATGATGCAGGAAGCTCGAAACGAGCTGTAGTAATAATTTTCAACTGTGACTATGCGCTTATCCATAGATACAGCCATATTTTATATTATTTGTATTACGAAGTAGATCAAAGGCATCATATTACGCTTGATTATCCCCTCTATAGTTTTTTCGTATTATTCAGGGTGTCACGTGAATGTCACTAGTAAAGGATACGGCAAGAACGCTATTCCAATCCTGTCAAACAAATTTGATCTATTGCAAACAATTTGATTTCGATATTTTGGGTGATTGTTGTATTTATTAAAATATGCTCATACTTTTCACGATTAAACTCTCAATCGTGGTATGTAATTTCCGCGCAATTAGTTACATTGCTCCACAATTTTCATCATAATAGAAAGTAACAATGGGAAAAGAAACTACGTAATTTAGCTTATGGTTAGATTTTCATTTATCGGTGCCAAAGGTGTCTACTTGAAATAATTAAAATTGTGTAAAACACTTAACTGGTTACCACGTAGCTTACGTGACCCTAGTTAATGTATAAATGTTGGTAGCGAAAGACAGCCAATAAGCGTTCTGAGAGAGGCAATAAAATTGCGTCTTTCAATTTTCTCTTTGAAAACGTTAATGTTTGTAAAGCTTACGGGACTTAACTGCGGGGTCTACTACTACGCCGCGGTTTTTGTCTTTGAAACAACAGTGAGTTGACCATGTAGTCCTAAATGTTTTTAGCTGAAATTCATGACATTTTCCTTGCAAATAAGTCAATACTTCGGACGAGTGGTACTGCAAATCTACGGCGACATGAACTACGCAAAGGAAAGACTCTAGCCCATGTAGTGGTATTTTTTCCATATACTTTATCTTCTAGAAATTCCTATTATAATTGCGCCAATATCATATTTCTTCCCATTACAATGGAACCTAATTCCCAAAAATACACATACGTACATTTCACTTTAAATTACATGCCGTATTCCTATATGGTATGAAATACCCATTTTCATTAGCTGTCTCGACATCTGATGGGCTGCCTTTCGCTACTATCTTCAGATCAGCGAGAAGCTGTTGCACCTAAACTAGGATTTAACCAATGTCACTTGCTACGCAAGTAATAGTGCTTAAATTAGTTGCTTCTATTACTCCTCAAAGTGCAGACAGGAATTCGACGAACTGGTTAAAACAGTGTTAGAGAACAATGTTCACACTCCTCACCGAAGTCACCTTTTCCGGTTAAAAATTTTTTTCCATCCAAGAAGTCCAATATCAAAAGCCACAATAATTGAAGTTGGAAATATCTGTGTTAGTTATACATAGAGGTATAATTTCGTGCTTAAGTGATTGTGCATTACAGATAGCAATTTGATGATTAAAGACACTTTAACAACGTCACAGAGAGCAGCATCTGCACTTTGAAGATGGAGTGGTGACCTTGGTAGTTAGGTTTCCCTGTCCCAACCAACCAGCTCTTTGATGACTAAAATAGGCCCTGTCGTGTCTAGGCCGTTTTATGCTTTTACGATTACTTCCATCAGAGGGTTTTTTGTAGAGCGAAAATGTTAACGACACTGACTTCATCGAATTACGTACTATTTCGCTGTGGTACTGAGATCTTTTTACAAAGTTTCTCTTTATTGAAATGTCACTTGATAGAAGTAAACACCTTGCAAGTAAATGACAGGCCATGCCATTTATGATCGAATGTTACTCCAAGCATGATTTCGTGTGGCTCTTACCGTTCTAGATCAAATAGATCAGATTTATCGTGTCATCCTGAAAGTTAACCGTGCCTTCTTGGGACACTATAGTCCAGGTACTGAAATAACGAGGTTAGAATATGGGGAGATGCTCTTCACGCCACAGAATTGAAGCCATTGTTATATTGTGGAGGCGATTGTGTATTCATTGCCTTTTGAGTTGAAAGTGGTACTTTAGATAAAAAGAAAATAAACGTTATCTGAATTACCTGTGTATGTGCAATCAGAACAAGCAATCTGCCATTTTACACAGAATAGTCTTGTTTCTATAGGCATATTAATACTATTTGGTTTTTTTTTCCTCAATGACTTCTAGTTTTTATTTTTACGAGATGTAGGTTCCCTTAAAATTTCAAAGACCTGGCGGTACAGAATTTAGTGTAAATCAGTGATCTCTATACAAACTGGATGAATAACTATGGTGTGTGTGAGGAGAGAACTACAGCGTGCCTGCACATTCATATGTTTTGCACACGATTTCGCATTGTCCGCCAAGTTTAAATTCGGCAAACGATTTTTCATCAGTTATTACTTGACAAATAAATGCTTGCTTACCTCTTGATTTGAAATTGATAGCAATATGTGGTTAATATGGGATCGAAATTGAAACATATTTTCCTTTCGTTTTCTTTTAATACTTCCTAGCGGCCATATTTAAATTTGGCAAAAAACTAAATATGAACATCTCTGGTTAGCACGCTAAGACAGCTGAAGTTAAACATCCAGTTAGTATAGAGATCAGTGGAACCCGTAGACAGAATTTTCGTATGTTTTAAACATAAAAAGTCACTTCAGTACTAAACTTACTGTAGTGACTGGAAAAATGTTGTGCATATCCCGTGAGCTACTGCAGTTGGCAATTTGAGTTCTTCTGCAGCATTTCGATATTATCTCGATAAGTAAGTCATCATCAAGTGAGATTTTGTTAATCAAAATTCAGCTAACTTGGAGGTCTATATTTGTCCGCTAAGTATACTATATAAAATATGTACACGCAAATGAGTATGAAACTTAACAGGGTAAGAACCACACGGTGCATTAATCTAAAATCATATTTCCTTGGCACCGCAAGATGGCGCATTGGCTTCAATCGACAGCTAAACTTGGCATTGTATCCCCGGCTCATTAACATCCTCGCTTAACGCCGTCTTCTGCTGCTCCCTAAACCCTAGACGTTACTTTTGTATGAGAGCTGTTCTGTTTATCTTAGTTTAACATAATTGTTGTAGGCCGCGTAGAAGGTGGATCCAAACAAAACAAGCAGTAGTACGAACAGGAACCCTTATCAGGCGACGTGGAAAAACCGCGTTAAAAAAGTCGGCACTGGTCGGGAGAAACTAGACATGTGAGGTGTGGAGGGGCCGGCCCAGTTGCTGCAGCAACCGTGGGCAGCGCTGAAAGTGAAAGCTGGGGGACCGGTTTGGCGGGCAGGCAGCGCGAAAGGCCACCCTAGCCCGCATCCCACAGCATCTGTCTGCGCCGCGCCGCGCTCAGCTGTCTCGCTATGTGCAGCTGCAGCCGGCAGGCAGCGCCGCAAGCGTAGTGATCTCTGGTGTCCGAGCATACAACTACAGCGTGCCTCGACATTCACATGTTTTCACATTGTCCGCCATGTTTAAGTTAGGCATACGAATTGCCATCAGTGATTACGTGACATTTCCATTTGACGTGTACATATTTGTAGAAGCCAAGGCCCCACAATCCCTAAATGGTCTACAGAGAACAGCGGGAAATTTGAAATGCGGCCATTATAGCGGTAAACTACTCTGTTATAACACATCTTTTGACTCGTGGCACAAGCACATTTACATATGTACCTACTCAACAGTAATTCAATATCTGAACAAAAAGCAATCAGCCCAGCTTTAACTATTTGTTACGCAGCAGAAGAAATTTGCCAGACTCTTCGCTCAGAGCTATCTGCATGTTTCAATCATCGTGCATACCAACGCTGATAGGTACTCTTCAAAGCAGGGTCTGAAATTTACTGTCGCCAGCTCGCCGTTGGCGATCGAAAATTGGCAGCTGGCGATCTGGGCTTATATATATAGAGCAGGGTTCAGAATTGTAAAAGTCTGATGACGAATCTGTAATTATACTGATGAATAATGCAGGTTTTCATTTCCTAGTAGTTGCAAAGAGTTAACGAGCGTGTGCAGACTAGAAATTGTTTGAAGATGCGCCTTCTACTTATGTTTCCTGTATAAGTAAAGACAGCAAGCAAGCAACCAGACTAGCAGACTACTCGGATTTTTTAAATTTTTTTCTGTCTTCAAAGCTGCCAGATTCGCGAATGTGCAGAGTTGTCTTGAGTTGGAGTGGGGTTAGAATCACGTAATTCGTGTTTTTGTGGCACGTGTAAAAGGACCGACTGTTCCATATTTGATAGTAAATTGTAAGGAAAGTACTTTATTCAATCCTATAAAAGGTCTTTACACATAGTCGATTCATCTGCGAGAATTAAACCAGAAATAGCGGGAGAAACATGGTAGCAGAGCAAGCACTAAGTACTAAAAGCAGTATATAGGACTTGGCTGAATACAGTTACACTATTTGCTCATAATATCTGTGAATGGATCTCCATCTGAGTTTAACACAAAGTTGTCACTCCTAATTGATACTTAAAAGACAACACTACACAATAATGAAGTGCTAGAGTATGGTACTAGTATGTATTTTTCTGTTGGTCAGTTTGATATGGTATCATGTGGAAAGATATTGTTTGAACAGTGACGGGGGGGGGGTTAGGAAGGGGAATTATTTCGTATTCAGATAAAGGGGTTGTAGCAACAAAAGTTTTTGAAGTGGCTTGTGACTTCAGAATTGAAAATTCGCACTCTGCTTTAAAGAATGTAAATTCAGTGATCTGTCCCTTCCTTGCTTTGACTAAACGAGTGACATTGCAAAATCGTGACATTTGTAGAAAAAAACCATAATAAAACTTTCGCACGTTTTTGGGTGTGAAACCTGCGAATGTAACTTGAGGATTCATATATTACAGCAACCAGTCGCCTTTTTGGGGGGATATTTGTTAAACCATAACAGGTTTCGAACTACCTAGCAGCTCATCAGTTGGTACCTACCATAAATTCAGTGAATTTCAGTTGTCACTTTGTGTATATGTGAAACGAGAGTAAGAAATGTGGTAAGTTACACAATATATTTTCAAATTTCAACATTCAAGAGCTAATCATGTGCGTACTTGATGTATTACTCGATTCTTTTTAATTTTAACTTTGTTTTACGAATGACATTTCCAAGCTTGTCCTACTTTCAGTAAATTGTCTTCAGTTGTAGTTCCATAACTCGAGGATTAAATGTACGAAACACCTGCACCAACATGAACATTTTTACGGCTGGACAGTTAAAGTATTGATGTTCTAATCATAACTAGTAGTAAGCATCGCATCTACGTAATTGAAACAATCCACTTGGTACTGCACAGCGCAGGCATCCTCGCACTGTAGTGCCTGTTTCTCTTCCCCTGCCTGCTCGCTAATGGAACCAGAGTGAATTACCTGTCTGTATACGCACATACGCACACGAATATCATTCCGGTCTTATGACTCTTGCGCTACATTTCAGTAATTACTGTAAAATCGTATTTTGCGTTAAAAACAGCAAAATGCGGCAATGAAAGTAACGGAACGCAATGAGAATGACAGCGTATTTTAAGTAGAGATAAAATCTCGATCCCCTTGTCACTAGTTTCGTGGAGTAATTTCATAGTTTACGTTTTTTTAATCCCGTCAGAGATAGTCAAATTTTTGGGTTTATTACCTACTGTTTAATAACGTAAGTTGACTATACCGGAGCCGCGGTGGACTAGCCGAGCGGTCTAAGGCGCCTCGCTGCGGAGCGCGCGGTTGCTCTCCGTCGGAGGTTAGAGTCCTCCCTGGGGCATGGGGGTGTGTTTGTTGTCCTTAAGTTAGTTTACCTTAGTTTAAGTAGTTTGTAAGCTACGGACTGATGACAACGCAGTTTGGTCAGATATTTACATTTTTTTACTATACCGAAGAAATATTATTTTTCCATTTCGTTCAGTGTCTTTAGTGAGGAAGTGGTAAACTTTCCCCCTCCGTAGTCCAGTGGGCAGCTTGGCAGATTGCCATGCAGAGGGACCGCGTTAGATTCCCGGTTGGGTTAGAGATTTTCTTCTCTTGGGGACTGGGTGTTGCGTCGTCCTCAGCATTTCATCATCGACATGCAAGTCGCCCATGTGGTGTCAGCTAAAGACTTGCACCAGGCAAGCCGAAAACGATAACAGCTGGGGTCTAACGGCCGAAAATGACACGATCATTTTGCGACAACGACATAAAGCAAGCAACAGCACACATTCGTCCCTTGACCAACGAAAACCATTCATTGGCGTATCATTCTATACTGTTTGTCGTGAATCGCAGTTATTCTGACAGTGAGCGAGCCTATGAGCGAAAATTGAAAATCTGAAAGTCATAAGTACTTACACAGAAATCTTAAGGCACTGAAGTTACCTGTACAGGAAGAAAAATTTTGCAATTTCCTTTTTTTTTTTTTTTTTTTTTTTTTTTTTTTTTTTTTTTTTTTTTTTTTTTTCCCTTTATCACCATCAACTTAGAAACATTGGAATCATGGGCGGTATTAGTAAAATAGGTTGTCAAATTTGCAGTGAGTTTTCCCCCCATAGTCAACTAACAGTTCATTGTGTGGCCTGTTTGTAAGACACCTTTCCTTCAATTAAGCAGTATTTTACTGCCACCATTTTGTTTAATGCTCTCTCTCAAAGGTGTAAAATATAATTTTGGAAGTCAGGTCATTGGACGAGTCCCTTCCGTCATATTCTGTCCTGTCAGTCACGTAACATTTGTTTCAGAAACTTTAAATTTATTAATGGTCCTATATTGTACATAGCATATGTTAAATTTTGGAGTTCATGTACATTTTACTTATGGTTTCATATGTATACATAAATCGCAGAAATACTGCAATGTTTTGCAAGCTGCAACACTTGAGGCTCATTTTTTGTCCCGTCTGTCACACCATTATTTTTCCATTAATCTTCTGTATCAAATAATGAATGTTTGAATTCCAGAGAGAAATCCCAGACTAAAATAAAAACATTTTATTTTGATTTCTCTGCGACTGAAAGTCCCGCCCGTCACTAATAGAATGTCTAATGTGCAGTGTTGTGAATTAAGAACAAGTCTTTAAATTGTCAAGTTATTTCAGTCCATTTTTTTTTTTTTTTTATATATTTTCTACCTCGTTGCTTATATTTGTGAGATTCATATGCCAGTCAGTGCGAATGTCGGATCATTTTGAGGTAGACCGTTAGTCTGCCCTGAGAACGACCTGGCAACAAGGCTTGCTCCCTGCTGAGGAACCCAATCGCTTGCCACCAAAGTCTCTCCCGCGGGAATTCTTTCGGCTTCGCGCTCACATCCGCCATATACCTAGGGCTCTTAGCAGTCTCCGCAAGGGCGCGAAGTCAGTTGATTGTGTAAAACAGAGCTCACCTGGTTGTGCTTGACAAATAAGTCTGTGGGAACGTAGTTCTTAAAGCATCAGGCTTGTGGAAGCATCTTCATGATTCATCGAAAAACGCACCCTAATAGGTAATTCAATGTATTATAATAAAAACGTAATGCCTGCTCGTGCGGAACGTTGCATCCTAATAAGAGGGTTTTTATATTCCTCCTCCTATAATATGCAGGGTGTTTGAAAGAAAAAGCTGTAGTTTTAAGTATAAATTGAATAGGTAAATTAATGAAAAAGTCAGTAAATATCATGAAAGAATTCATTAGCTCAGTTTAATGTCAATAGACTTCAACGTGCTGCCCTGAACATGTCGAGAAGATATTCCACTTCACAACATATTCCCCAACATTTCACGTGTAACTGTTCCAAGCGCCGCAACAATTGTTTCCCGTAAATAATTGTCTGGATTTTTTAGTGGCATCAATTGTGTTCAAAGTCAACAGCAAACACATACCTTTCAGATTTTAAAAGTAGTCAAAACTTTGGCTTTTAAAGCACTACAAATCACCTAACACTTGTACCGCAAATATTGCGGAAACGGAAAGTGCGATTGATGCACAGTTTTCACAGAATGGATTGGTAGTCAAGCACTCTAATTGTTCGCCAATAAACAGATTGTAAAAAACCTAGATAGCGTATTTTTATGCAAACATTCCATTTTTCAAATGGAACAATGGTTGTTTCTATTATGCACAGAAAATTTTGACACCAACTATGTATAAATCACTTCGAATGACAGTTTTATCACACTTAGTTTGGCAGCTACAATGATACAAAGTTTTGGGAGCGGAGGCTGCGACAGCGTAGCTCACTGGCTGGTGGTCATGAGACAGTGGGCCGTGCCTCAGGGGCTAGCCCACTTGGCCAGTAAGCTACGCTATCGCAGCCTCCGCCCTCGAAACTTTGAACAGTTTTAGTTGCCAAACTAAACGTGATAAAAAAATCTCATTCAAAATTCTTTGTCCACAGCTGGTGTCAAATTTCAGTGCATGGTATAAACAACCATTGTTCCATTAAAAAAACTGTTTGCATAAAAAATAAACTTTCTAAGTAATATTACAATCTGTCTGTTGGCTAAAAATACGAGCCCCTGACAACCAATCCAATCTGTGAAAACCGCGCATCAATCGTACTTCCCATTTCCGCAATATTTGCGGTGCAAGTATTAGGTGATTCACCCGAGGGAGTTTATTTTCAAGCACAACATCGTCAAAATTTCAGAACATTGTCAAGAACTTTGGTAGAAATGATTTTGCACATCACACTAGACGCACTAGGTTAGTTACAATGGATGAGCAAAAGGAAGTTGACATACAACAGGGTAAGCATGTTGACCAGATATGGGGAGAGGGGGAGGCTATGGACAAAAAGGGGACGAGTGGCGGAGAGGGAATTCCCGTTCACAAAGCGTTATGAAATTACACACATTAGAAATATCATTCTTCTTTCCATTTATTCAGTAAAAAGCATCAGCCAGCCCTGAATGAAACTTTAAATCTTTCGTTCTTCGTTTGCTTTGAGCGTTATCAGTGAAGCTCAGTAATCATACGGATGGCTGCTCGGGATGATTGAATAAAGCATGACTTAATAGTTTGAATTTCGTCCCTTGCAGCTAGCTTTCTCTTGGCGCGTAACAAAATCCGCCACGGTCCATTTCCACGAGAAATGGCGCGTGGTGTCTGCGATAGCAAGCGCTGCAGTAGCAACGAAGTATTGGGTGCCAGCGATTAACGGCCTCTTCTGTTGCAAAGACAGAAATTTTATAAGCTCTGCGCCAAAGATAACAGGTCCCAAGACTGGAACGATGCTGCGTCGAGAGCTGTTCCAAGAGTACTGTTTTCTGCCTCTTGAGAAAGATTGTTACACATACTGGCGTCGAAAGTCTTTGACAATGTAATTGGTGCACTCAACATGTGCAGTGGTACGCCACACTCGATGAATGGGCGAAAATTGGTTGCAGAGTTGGCATTAAATGTTGAAACATCGCTTTCTTCACCGAGACACGGTTGATCTTAATTTACACTTTAAGATACAATTTTTTTTTAATATTTAAGGAATATTTCGATAATTGTACTGAATATACCGGTGTTTCACATCTGAATCACTCAAATTTTTTGGATAAGTTTTTGCAGCCTTTACTACAAATAGCAGTCCTGGTCATTCTTCACAGGACCGCTACTCCCAATTTCTTTGGATCTCACACTTTCCACATCTTCACGAGTCCATACTGTTTGCTGAATAGACTCTGTATTTCCGTATTCTCAAAACTATCTCAAAAGAATCCCTTAGTTCACGTGGATGGTGAGTATTTTGAAGTCTTCTATGTGAGGTGTAACAAGCTCCTTATGAACTTAAAAAGTTAACTATCTTTTGGTGTTGTAAATTTACAGTGACAGATCTAATATATAAGATTCTGTAATATACTTCTATGAGCAATCGAAGAGTTCTCCTTCCATGAAGAGCTATACACTCCATCTCTTGTTCCGTTTTGAAACTGTTTCCCGCTATTATTTTCGTAGTTGGCGTCCGGCGAATGTTGCGTTTTTCGTTTCAGCTCCCTTGAGTTAAGGGTTGTATCAGTAGGATATTCAATAGCCTGTGGATGTTCTTGTAATTCCATGTAACTTTCCATGTAAGTCGAGTGCCAATCGTATGGAAATGAACAATGATTTAACTCAGATTTTTAAATAATCAAACACGTTTGTATTGGCAGTGTTAGTTTTCAGTCCGGAGACTGGTTTCATACAGGTCTCCACCCTATCCTGAGCAAACCTCATCTCCTCAGAAGAACGGCAACCCACATTTGAATCTGCATATTGTATTCGTCTCTTAGTCTCCCTCTTTTTACTCCATATACCTCCCTTCCAACTGCATTGACGATTCCTTGATACCTTAGAATGGCCCATTAATCGATCCCTTCTTAGTCAAGTCACGCCAGATATTTTTCTTCAGCATTCGACAAAAACACCATATTTTATATTCCTCTTTGTCTGAATCATTTATCTTCAATTTTTCACTACTGTAAAAGGCAACATTCCACACAAAAGCCTTCAGTAAAGGATTTCAACACTTAAATCAATA